>JAHLSL010000040.1:1866470-2234951 GCA_025920805.1 Petroica traversi
TGGTGGGACAGTTGTGTGAGCTGTAAGTACCTGGCACTGTCTTATGCAACTCTTCTGGGATTTTGTTAGAACTCCTTGGCACAATATAGACAGTTCTTCCCTTGTTTCCTTATTGCAGGTTTTAGGGATGTATTTCCTTTTCAGAGCTGATTTATTTGTCTCCCCAGCAGATTTCAAAATCATGGTCCTACTAAGAGTTAGTCCAGCCCAAGACATCTTTCCCTCGCTCTTAAAAAGAAAATTATAGTACTATTATAAAAAAGAAATTATCTTTGTCATTTATTCAGGAAAGATCCATTAAAATTGGGTAACAAGGGCATTCTGGAAGAAAACTGTTTATCAGAATACAGAGTTCTTCAACCATGTGCCAATGCCACAAGTGTCTCTAATTTTTAGTACTTTTCCTGGAAGATGAAATGGAAGACAGATTTTTTAATATGATTTTAACTGAAGAAATGTTGGACTGGGTTAGAGGCAAGTCCTGCTTTCCACCCTCTGAAGGAATATTCCAAGCCAGAATGAGCCCATGACAGGGCAGTTACAGGTACCCTCTGTTCATAAAGAGATTTCTGAGCTGCCAGAACGTGTCCCATGGAGCCATTCCATCAGCTGAGGTAAAACAGTGCAGAAAATCCTGCACTTTCCAGCTGGGCATGAGGAACTGCTCTTCAACACAAGGTCAAGTGTGTTCTGTGCTGCTTTACCTTGGTGGCTGATGTGGTCCCATGGGCTCATTCTGACATGGAAATTGCTGTGGGTGATGCAGTCTCGCTAGGCACAGCTATTCCTCATGGGAAAATCTCAGCTGATTCTGGATAAAGGGGGCCTGTTTCTTATGTATGACCCATCTCTGGATCCTGGAGGAATCTGCATTGAAAAAGAAATTCGTGAAGCCCTGTGTTAGGCTTATCATATAAAAAATGGCAAATTGGATAGTCAGTCTTAAATGATGTAAAAATCAAAGTACTGCAGTCTAGATCTGTGTCAGAATAACCCAAAGTAATACCTAATACAATTTTGGACACAGCATGTTTGGCCAGAACAACTAATTTATTTGAATTTATTGTTGAGTGTACTATTTGCATGTTAAGGATTACTTTATGCTGGTTGATGTCCTGAAGCATGGCATAGGTCTAAGCTTTTATTGGACACACACTGGATTTAAGCTCATGGGAAATAAAAAGAGTAAATTTTGTTCAAGAAAAATTTAAATGACGTAGCTCAATTCTTTTCCTTTCCCCTCATGGCATACCATTGTTTCTCAGTAATTCCAATGTGCAAACACCTCCTGAGTAAATTGTACTAAACCTTCTGCTGTGCCTGGTTCAGTTTTAACACCATAAACATTATGAACAAGACCCTCTCTTTTCACAGGTTCAACAAAAGGACTGGATACAATTATAAGCCATGAGATTCATCTGACAAGCACAGATGCCTGAATGGATGAGCTGTCACTGAATGAAGAGAAACAGGTTAGAATTATTTCTTTATGATGTCCACATTTAACACCTTTTTTTTGTTGCTTGCATACTGCACACACTTTATTTTGTGAACTTTCAGTGAGTACTTTTCATCATAAAGCACTCTGTGATGTTGGCCAGATTTTCAAAACCAGCCTACTGAATTTGCTTAAATGTGTCAAATTTAAACTCCAGCTGCACACTGCAATATGCAGGATAATTAGAGCTAATTTTCTCCTGAAGAAAAAACGTCCTGTAACAAAGAAAGTTACTCTAATTGCACATATACATCTGTGTCCTGTATAGAATTAAGCTCATGTTTGAAAAATAACACCTGTTAGGCGTTTTTTTTTGTTGTGTTTTTAAATTAAAAAATATGGAAAAAACCTCCAAACTAAAGCAAGAATGGACTTGGGATCAGCACAAGAAAAAATATTCCCAAAAATATGGAAAATGTAAATTTGATCAAGATAACTATTAGAAAAGTGTCATACTGCACCACCACAACAACAACAGAAAAACAAATCCTGGATACACAATGTTATTAACAAATGTTATTAACTTAAAGAATCTCTTGTTCTTTCCTTTCTGGTTACCCAAACTCTTGTTTATATAAAAAATATATCTGATTAATAAATGTTTTAATTTAGTTTTTTTTTTTTTCTATTGAAAAAATATTTTCAGTAGTGTGATAAATTTAGAAATTAATTTTCACGAAATACATCCAGGTTGTGTGCATGTAACAATGTCAATTTTGCATCCTCACTACCAGGAACAAAGAAACTGTTAAAAGACAATCTGAAAGTGCACATGCATGGTTTGGGCCAGCTATGAATGATTCTGAAACCCCTTTAACAAAGAACAGACTCATACCTCCTCAGTAATGTATTTAATTGTGAGAAAGGCTCCTTCCACAGATGTCCTGCTGTTGGCCATAGAGCAATGATAGGCAAAATGATAATAAAACAATGAAGCAAAATCCACTTTTAAATTACTCTGTGGTGTGTTAGTATTTTTGGAAAGGCTTCAGGTAATTATGATTTCCTTTCTGTAGGAGCACCTCTACCAAAAATTATTCAGATATGGAATTTGGGCAGTATTGTTCAAGTGACAGTCACAGAAAAGAACAAATGCTTTTCTCCCAACTGAGGGGCTGTGATCCTGCAAAACTCATGTGCTTGTGCTGGACTGATGAGTTCAGTGGGAAAACTCCTGCTGGAAAAATTACCTTTGGTGCTCCAATAGGTCTGGAGCTGCCCTTCTTTAAACAAGCTTATCAGATTGGCACTGTAGAACACCAGTGACTCCTGATCTTTAGCAAACTTGCTCCTCAGTTAAATCTGCCCCATTTTTTTTAATGAAAGGAAAAAAAAGTTACTTAGTGTGCTACTCTTATCTCACCTAAATTAATGCTATTATTCCAACATAAAGGGACAACAGTGAATCAGGCCTCATGTGTCTTACTCTGTGATCTGGTTGGAAGCATAATCCTTTCTGAGTTTTTGATTTTCATTCTTTGTTACTGATATACATTGGCAGCCTTTTCCAAGACTTAGAAAACACCTTGTGATTTACAAGCTGTAAATGAAGCAGTAAATACCATTATGATTACACAAAGTAGTTAGTTCATTCTGATATACACATAGATTATACTGATTACCCAAATGCATGTTTTAACAGAAGAGCTGCAATGCTTGAGTATATTTGGATACCACAGAATGCAAAAATCCCTTTGAAACGACAGGGGAATGAAGAGAAGCACAGGGTTACATATGACATGCAGTTACAGATCTGCATGGGGTTCCCACAGCACGCAGCCATGCAGTCCTGCCCCTGCTCCCAGGAGTGCACATCCCATGCAAAAGTTTGGAAATGTAGCCCAGCACGTCTGTGTCAGTTGTCTGAATAAAACATGGAAACTGCAAGTCTTAGAGAGGTACAAATATTATGGTAGGCCTTTGCTGACGTTTTCTTGCATGTAAATATGGCTATTGAAGGGTTCTAAAGGTAATACCTCGGGTGTCCTTTAGAGATCTGTACTAAATGAAGATCTGGTTTGGAATGACCAGGGCTCCATTTCAGCAGAGTCTGCTTTTTAACTTCTGCAAGCAGTTAGAAGTAGACTCAAGGCAACATGTTACCACACTGCTGTCCTGCATCTCCTTGTCTGCCTTTGTGCAAGGTCACTGAATCCTGCAGCCTGTAACTCCAGCAGCCCTCAGCTGGAGGAGGATATGGCCAACCTTCTCCCATGGGAATAATCCCATCACCCCACCCATGGCTGGACCTCCGAGCTCTGCTGTTGCTGCTGCTGGAGATGATTCCCTATCCAGCAGCAGAGACCTGTGTGTTTGAAACAGAAAGCTGTTCTGAAATCTGTGTCCACAACAGAGCTGACAGCCGTGTTTTACATGTGGTCATGGAAATGCTACAACCAGTTCTGCAGTAGTAGAAGCAAATGCTGAGCATTACATTAAAAAAAAAATAAAATTCTAGGGTGGTGAGGAATCCCAAGGATAAACAAATTTTCCTACCTAATCTAAAATTTAAAGCATAAAAAGTGTCGAGTGCTAAAGTAATTGAAAATCAAGAACCTTCCTTAAGATTTCTGACAGATTACTCTCACTATGCTTCCCATTATTCACACAATGAAAACTCTCTACATAAAATCATCATTCATTTCTGCAAACAATACTAATGTTTTCAGGCACCAGCTTACCAGCATTCAAACTATTATAAAGTAATATAATGATAGGACCCATACATTTGGATTTAATTAAGAGATAAAATAAATATTTATGTTAAACTTCTTTTTGATTGCACATTTGGTGTTGGAAGTTACATGGTCACAGAACATGAAAGAAGTCAAATACTTTTTGATCTACCAGCAAATTCTAAATACATCGATAAAGAAGCCACACCAGGCCAAATAGATTACTACTTTCAAGTAAGTCCATGAAAGTTTCCCAAATACTGTTATACAAAGTTACACATCCATGCTGAGTTATTCATCAATGTGTAGCAAGAGTCTTGCAGTAGGCCAGGATTTTGTCGGCAGAGAACTGGTGGAGGAGCTGTGCAGTGTGATTAAAAATTCCAGATTGGAAGCATTAACATAGAAGTACTCGTACAGTCTGAACTGCAGTTCTTGGAAGTTGGGAAGAGCAGGAGGAAAGAATGAGAATATTTTTCCATTTTAGAAATGCTGAGGCACAAAACACAGTTGCTTCTATTACTTTCATACATGAAATCCTTTCTCCTGTATGTGCATCATGTGTAACCGCAAAGTCTGTAAACTGCTGACTATTCGTCTCTGGTGTCCAATGAGTGCAACTCCAATTCTTCTAATGTCACTGCAAGATAAAAAGTTTCATCTTGGATGCAAATATTGTAAAGCCTCTCGTGCACAAAAGAATATAATTTTATGATGACTTCTTCTCCAGGACAGTTTAACTTCCTGGACAGGGCATATAAGAAAGCTGCAAATGTTCAAGTTTTCTGCATCTGTCGATTTCAATTTTTTAAAAACAGTCATTTAAGAAAAAGAATATAATGGAAAAAAATGTAGTTAGAGCACTAGGGCTTTTGTGATACTACTGGTCAATTAATCTTTCCAAATCTCAATCAGAGAGGTGAGTTCTAACATCCCAATTTTAGTAATGTGATCATAGCAGCTGTTTCCCACCCATACTTGCAAAGGATTGGGGCTTATACATCCAGTAGTGCATTTGAGGCAGAGAGATTGTGCTCTGATGATTTTGGAAATGGTGGTGAGAGATGATCTAATGATCAAATTAGCAGTGAATCTTCCAGCCTGACCCAGATTTCCCTCCCACTTTCCCTCCATCTCATCTAGACCTGCACCCAGAGTGGGTAGCTCTTGTTACTCACAGGGCTTGACTCCTTGGCAGGAATGAAATCAACAGCCCTCAGAGCTCAGCACAATCCACCAGTTTATTTATTTTTCTATTAAAATGCCCAGCTGCAACATCTGAGAAAGATCACAGAGGCAAAAAGGGCAGGAAACTTCAGATATGCCAGATTTTCCAATTCTGCAAATCCCACAATGGGACATTCATAGATATTGCCTGTTTATCCTCAAAACCCCATGATGGTGAGCTCATGGGATGAGGCATGGCTTTCATGAGTTTCAGATCTGCAGTTCCAGATCCTCCAGCTGAGGAACCACATCCAGAAAAGATTATATTTAGGCAAGAGTTGCAAAAGAAAGTGAAGATGAAATAATGGAATTACTATCAGGGTTGTGAGAGAGGGAGTTATCAACTGGGCTCCATGTGCTTCAAAAATTCTTGGTACCTGAAGTATGGAACAAGGTGCCAGACAAAATGTTTCCAGGGAAGATCTGGGGAACCACAGGCCTGTGAGTCTGTGATTATTACAGGGCATAAGAGAAAATACAGGTAAGTACTAAATTATGGGATGCTTGGATAAATGAGCTACTTGAGTCACCATGGCTTTTGCAAATAAAAGTTCTGTTTTATAAAACTACTTGTTTCCAATGGATGAAGATGATCCATTTGATACACCTCACTTGGACTTCCAGAAGCTTTAGAAAAGATTCTTCATGAAAACTTTATAATGAAAATGAGGAGCAAGTTCTATGCAATATAAGGTGTAACATAATATGTAGCATAATGTGGTCTTTGCATGACTAAATAACTGGTTTAAAGACAGTGATTTATCAGTAAATTGTCATGTTTTACCATGCAGTTATTGATATTAATCTGCAGGGACCTCTGCTGGGATAATATTGAACATTATTGTTCAGCAAATCAGTAAATGGGCTGGGAAAACAGGGGAGCAAGAGGTGAAAAGATCAGCTGGTGAGGCTGAATTGCTCAGGGCAGGAAGGAAAAGGGGCAGCTGTGCAGAATTTTGGAAGGACCCCACAACTGACTGTGTCATAATGCAATAGATGGAATTCAGTGTAGGTGAATGTGAAGGGATAAATGTGGGAGAAAATCAGTCCAACTTTACAGGTAAAATTCTTAAATCTCAACTGACAGCTATCATTATTAATACAGACAGTCCCAGCATCAAATAAAAGATTGGGAATTCATGGGAAGAGCAAAGTAGCATTATCATGCTACCACACAAATTTATACTTTTCCCAAACACTTCTATATTGAGTGCTAGGTTTGCATTAAAAAAAATAGGGTGGTGACAGAGATTGTTGGAACAACTTCATTATGAGGACTGATAAGGACTTCATGATACTCATATCAAAGTAAGAAAATATTTTTTCCCTTGATTCTAGTTCTAGATCTAATGTAGTACTGATTTCCCAAGAAACACGCTCATCCCTGTTTTTTGATTGTGTTTGGTGTGGTCACAGAGTTGAACTATCAGTTCTGGGTCTCTCCATCATACATTTCTCTTGGTGTTGTTTTGGTAAATAACTGTATTTGTCTTTTGTCAGCTGAAGTGGGAAAGGAAATGAAAGCACTGTTCCATACTCCACAATATTTGTGTGTCTGCAGCATCAAAACAAATTCAGATTAATTAGTCACTGTAGGGATAATAGTTTAATACTTACTCAATATTCATTCTTGAAACCATATCCAAAGTTGTGAAACCTGCTGCCATGAAGTTATTTTTATACTGACCCATTTTTATGGAATCCAGCCAGTCACTGACTGAAACAAACAATGGATATTCTGGAACTTCACCAGGTGAATCTGGCATTCTGTAAACAGAAAGAAATGCAAAGGTTAGCAAAGCAATACAAAATATGACACCCAATTTACTCTGGTACACACAGCTTATATTAAAAGGCAGAAGGAATGAGAGAAGAGTCTGAGCTGTAAAGGTCAGATCTTAACTGAGGATCTCTTTAACCCGTTGTCTAAAACTTATAAATCACAACAGTCTGCCAAGCTGCACTACTTAAACAATACATTTTTTTAAAGAACTGCAGCTCAGTAACACACTGAAAAAAAGGCCTCTCCCAGTGCCCTTATTTTTTTGTTCACCAGGATGTTTCCTTGCAGATCGACATGTTCAGGATTATAATAATTTGTTGATACAGTAGACAATGTAGAGGACAAAGAAAGTTTAATATAAGATGCAATTTAAAAAAATTAAAACCACCATGAGATGATTTTCACATTTATCTACAGCCACCCTCCCCCAGATGGTTCCTCACTGTGATATCATTATGCTTCAAGAACACTGATCACAGTACTCAAAAGCTAAAACTCACCCTAAAAGAAGCAAAAATAATAAAATGGGGTATCTTTGCTTTTACATAGAATTTCACACAGTAGCAAATAAAATTGAAGAAGCTAATTTAGTTACATTTCTTTTTGAGTTCTTTCCCCTGATATTATCACAACTAGAACAGAAAGATGGAAAAAAAATTCTAATTTTGGGGCACTGATTTCCAGTCTTCTGTTGGAAGGGGCTCACAGCTTCCACTGGCTTTATACATTTTGTGTAAAGAAACTATGAACAAAATGCAGACAATGTACAAACCCAGCTAACATTTACTGATGGAACATGACTTAATGAGTAAAGAAACACAGCCCGGTGTCTTAATGTACCAAAGTTCACCCACACATACTCAAATACATTAAGCAGTGATTTTCATTCATGGTATCAAAATGATAGAGGGAAAAATTGAAGGATGAAGTACAAACTGTAATTAAGAACCTACCACAGTCCCTTCCCATCTGAATTACTCTATGATTCTACAGAAGAAAGTTACCCAACAACTGCATCAAGCATTCTCATGAATGGAAAAAAAACTTTCCCAAGCAGGTGAAGTCAGTAACAGTTCAACAAAGCATAAGTGTTTTAGATCTTAAACTATGATTTAAAATAAAAAGAGATAAAAATATATTACTCAGATGCTAAATAAAGTGATCCAGGTACAAACAGCAAGTATATATATGCTGAAATGCATATACACATAGAGACTGGTAACTCTAGGGGATGATATTTAATCCCACAAATCCCCCTAGTTTGTGTAGCCTTAACTCCAGGTTTTCTTACTAACCTCTTCATTCAGCCTTGCCCACAGCAAGGTACCAGCCCCAATCCTTGCCTTGTTTCTCAGCCCTTCTCAAAAGCATTTAAAGGTTCTCAGCAAGCCCCACTCAAGGGTCTCATGAAAGCATTTTTATCTTTAGGTGTCTCTTAAGATAAAATGCTTTCTTAAGTGACTGAAGAGAGTGAGGCCAGCTGGACCTTGGCTGATTGCAGCTGATATGCAGGGACAGCTTGGATCAATAAGCCTACAAATACTGTCAAATTCTTCTCCCACATCTTTGTTTTTCCTGTGACTGCATTCATTCCTGAAATATTATTAATGAAAAAAACCCTTGGGCAAAACTATCAAGAATTTGTTGTGGGGTGGTAACAGCATAATCTCTTATTTGGTCACTGCTGGCATGCCCTGCAGATAAATAAAGATTTAGCAAGCTAAGACACAACTACTTTCTGCAGGATATTACTCCAAGGCAGTTCAGAAATTGCTTGAGCACTGTCAGATGGAGAGACAGGCTGTTGAATAGAGAAAAAAAAAATTACAAAGACAAAACAAGCATATATGAAAAACACCCAAAACCAACCAAAAAAAAGAGAACAGAAGCAATCACAAAGATTAAGGATAGACATGGCACAAGCAGAACTCAGACAAAAAAAAAAAAAAAATAAAAGAGCCTGATATAATCTACATGGCTTCAGAAAAAAGAAAATATTATACAACAGTGTATTAACAATAAAGCAAACCTGAAAAGAGGCTTAAAATTATATGAACCTGCATGACTTTATGAACTCAGAACTCTGTGGTTCTCCCACCCCAACTTAATGCCCTAAACTTATGTTGTGAAGAAACAAAATGTACCAAAAAGATTCTTACACAAGTACATCCTCCACGAGAGTATGAAGGGTGCTGGGGTTGCGGATCAGCTTGTCCAGGAAGCTGACAATGTCACTGAATTTGGGACGGTGGTTCCTCTCCTTCTGCCAGCAGTGAAGCATCAGCTGGTGGAGAGAAGCTGGGCAGCCCATGGGAGCTGGAAGCCTGTAGCCCTCTTCAATGGACAGTATAACCTACAGAAATACAAAGCGTGTGATTGCCAGGCATTAAATGCTGAAAGGACGGGGTGACACTGACAATTAGAAAGCAGGGATGATAAATTATTAATGGCACGGCCACCCTCACTTTCTGCATTGCTGGGGCTTCACTCAGGGAATCAGGACTGGCAGGGGTGTGACCAGAGGAGACACGAAATATTTTGCAGGCATGTGAAACACAGTAGGAGCTTTTTTAGGCTCTCTGGTCATCCTCTTCAAACAGCTGAGAAAGGAGGAGGGGAATCAAGAACTCACCAATACCATCATTTTCATCCACTTCAGGAGCCACAAACTCTCCTGGTGTGGCCACTGCATCCCACCATGCTCTGATATTTGATTTCTGACACTGTTTGTATAGCAATACCCCAATACAATCAAGCACCACAAATACACATTGTGGCACCTGACAAATTTACTTGATATTCCCATGTTTCTGCTGATCCTAGAGAATGATTAATTCTGGCAACGTTCCCACACCAAATTACAGCAACATTATTTTGCAGTTTCCTTCAGAAACCTGGATGTCTGAGATATTTATGACAAAAAGTTAAACAAAAGTGAGGGTAACCTTCGGATTCAGCAGATACAGAAAACATGCTCGGTAAGGATTTGGAAAAAAACAGGTCTGCTGCCACAGGTAAATCACATGTATTAAAAATTACAGTTGATCAGAATTGAGGGAAAGCTTATTTTTAGTAACACAGGTAGCAAAAAACATGGCTTGAAAAGAAAAGTAGCAGCCTGGCTTGATAAAAGTGAGCAAAAGTTGGTAAGCTCCATGGAAAGCTTTGAGCATAGAAGGCTGGAAAATCACAACCTTACCACATCCATACCCCTTCCACATAAAAATCCAGCCAATGCCAAATATTCCCTAATGTCCAAGTGATTGTACACAATATTTATAACCACCCAGTGCACTTGTGAGGAACATACCTGCTGCACTGATCCCCACTGTGCTGCAGGGAGACATCCATCATTTTCACACAGATGGATGGACATGCTGCAGACACATTAATGCAGCTGCAAGGGGCTACATTAAACTGTTTACAGCAAATCAATGTTTTACAGCACCAGCTCTGGCTTCAATATATTCCATCTTATTATCCTGGAATATATCCTGTTCTCTATTTGAATCCTGAATTGATGCTGGCTCTGCTCAGCAATGCCTAATGCTTATGCTGCAAGCATTATGTAAATAAAATAAGAGGAATGAAGCTGTGTTAGGACCTGAGCTCCCCTTGGTGGCATGGCAGGAAACGGAATGAGGCTTCTGTAGCTGCTCACAGCTGCTTGTCTGGGTTTTATGAACACAGGTGACTTGGTCCTGCAATGCACATGCTGCTCTTACAGGAAAAAATGCCATCATCTCATGGCCAGGGAAATATTTTCTTCAGAACCTTTGCCTCCCAGTGATGAAAATGCCTCTGCTGGCTTGGGATGGGCAAAACTCAACCTCAAGTGCATGGAATTTTAATCACATTTATTTTTACTTTGATTAGTAATGTATGCAAAGCAGATTGTCAGGAGGAGGTTCATGAAACACTCCTGACAGAGAGGGGCAGAGCTTAGCTGGTACTGGCCACTGCAGAGGCCATCCTCAACAGCCCAGAAATGCAGATTCTGGATTTTTAACATTTAACTGTGCCTGTTGCAAATCAGGAATTTATGAAACGTATTTTGTTTTTAAGGCAACAGGAAAGCTGCTCCACTTTTATGAGACACATAGAATTTGCTCAGCACAACAATGGAGGCTTGATGAGGTTTTGCTCAAGTGATTTATTCAGGAAAAACCCGAAAGCAACCGTAATTTTCCAGACATATTTTCTCTGCCTCACTTTATTTTAACAGATATCTGAAAATGAAGTCACAGTGCATTTTGTTTCATCCTTCTTCAAAAGGAACACTTCAGTATGAAGAGAAATGCCAGCTGGTTCTGGGATAATTATAATTTCTCATTAATACCAGCACATTTTAAAAATAAACTGGAAATATTGCCTCATTAGTATCCCTTGTGAGGCAAGTATTATTTTTAGAGTCTAAGAAGCAGGAGTAAAGATGTGATAAGTATCTAATACTGCAATGGGAATCAAGTCTCAAAGGAAGAATTAGAGCTTTTTAGTTCCTTTTTTAAATTTATGTATTTATTTTAGCTCTTGCTCTGCCACGTGCATAGCACCCATCTCTCTCTATTCAGAGAAATCAGATATCCATAGGTACCTAAAAGGGAAGAAGTATTAAATTTTCCTTGGTAATATAAAATTCTATATTGTAAAACATCTAGAGATTTTACAGGTTAACTCCTCTTAAATGCCTTTTCCCTTGTCAGTCTAAGGTTGACAAAGCACCACATTAATCATTAAATCTGCATCTACAGGAAGGATACAGCAACAGCTTGTTTGATGTTAGACATAGCTGTGAAGTTTAACCAGATGTAATATAAAATATTGGTTATGATACCAAAATTGTCTGAACAGTATTTTATGGACTTCTGCATAAAATTTATACATTTCAAAATAATTGGCAACTGGCAAAAGTGCCACCTAAAAATGAAGCTGTAATCTTCCTGATAGTTTCATTATTAATAGTAACAGAGAGTCTTGCTTTCAAAAGTTAACTGACAGCTTTTTTAATGAGCCTGAGACAGAAGAGAGTCCAGAGGGACACTGTCCCTGTGTCCTCCTGACATCTGAAAAATCTGCCAGGAGGGAGAGGCAGCTGCTCCTGCCTCATGGTACAGAGCCAGTCCCAGGCGCCTGCCAAGTGTTTTGATATCTGTGGATTGAAAGAATTATATTAGGATAAGGTGGATTTTTTTTTTTTTTAGTATTAAAAGAAACTTTCAGGAGTGTAAGGAGTTTTATTCTGTTTGCTACAGTGGTTTTCTTGCATGCCAATTACAACCCATTAAATATTCTTTTTATATTTTTTTTTCTTCTTTTTGAATACTGGAGCTCTGCACCATGCACTCATTTATACGGTGGCCTCTAACAGGTGTCCCAGTAGACTTCACTCACAGCTGTTCTACAAACCAAATGCATGGAATATAAATCTTCCTTCCCTCACATGAGCATTAGCAAGCCAGGCTCTTAGCACAATCTGTTCATCAGTACACTGGTTTCCTTGGAAAGTTCAATATCTTGGCTAATGTTTATTAATTAAGCAATAAGACACGACAGGCTGTGCAGCAGCCCTAATTAATGGACACCTCTGGTGCCTGCCACACATCTAAGAAGTGCATTAATCAGCACCAACACACTTTGGAAGTGACTTATCACAATAATAAAATGGTTATTTACTTAAACAGGAGCATTTCTCAAACTTAGCAACATTTTTAAGCCTCTGCATTATGCCATGTTCAGTACTGATTCTTTGAGAAGCATTTTGCAACTCGGTTTCCTTTGGTTCAGCTTCCAAATCCTTGCTGAGGACTGTAAATAGAGAATGCTGGATTTGCAGAGGTATCGAGTCATTCTGGATACCTGTGAGCAGCTGTAGGCTCTGAACACCACACTGGGTCTATTTGGTGGCAGGTACCAGTTTAAAACTTCTCACATCAGCTGTCTTCATCACTTATTTAGCCATGGTCTAAAAAAGTGAGTTCATTTCTCAAAGTTGTAAAATTAGAAAAGCAATTGGTAAGATGGAATGGGAAAAACTCCAAACCAGACCCAGCTCTGCAGAGTTTATACCTGGAAAACTTTTGGTGATCTACCAGAACCCACCCACCCAATTCAAGAAATATTTGAATTGCTATCTAAAGAAGAGTTTTATTATGATCCAAACTCAGAATGTGTTTTAATGGTAATGTTAGGAGACATTTTGATGTAGCAGAACCTCTACTATACCCATGCAAGGCCTTATTAATGGTTGTTTGCATCCTGTGTCTTTTATGAATCTGTTCAGTACATGACCCTCTCTGTTGTTTCCCCTGCCATCTGTACAGTACCACTGACCTTTGAAAGTCCTATTATTTCTGCAAAATAAGCTCATGTGAATTCAGGGCAATTTATTGTACTAAAAAACCTGTTCCAATATCCTGTAAAATAAGCTTTACGTTATGTCTAACAACTTGAAATTTCCCAATGACACCTGAAATCACTTAATGCATTTATAAGGTCACAGGTGCTCACTGCTCACATTCTGGCACTGAAAGCCTGTGGGCAGGGGAAAAGGAGTTCTTTGTGCTGGAAACTGCTGAACTTCTGGGAAAATCCCCAGCAATGGGCATTATTAGGGCCTGCAGCATTATTGACAGACACTTCTGTTTTGGATGTAGGAATAATTAAATGTTGCTATCTTCATGCTGTAGCTGATTATTTAATATATTCTAAATGGAGAGGTTTGTAATGGTCTTTTGTTTTTGTTTGTTTCTGATGGGTTTGGTTGTTTTTTTTCCTTTTCTTCCTGAAACAATGAAACTATTTTTTAAAATCAAAATCTCTCTGAGATCCTTATCCCCAAATGACCCATCAGCCTTAACAAGCAACCAGACTTGAAGAGCTGAATAACTTAGCAACAATATAAAAACAGCCATCTGGGAAAGTCTTGTCAATTCTTCAGAACCAATGCAGGAATATTCTAGGCACATTTCTGGGAGAGGTTAAGGTGGCTTGGCTGATATTCCTCATTTTGACACAGAGCTTGATGGCTGGTGTGAAGACTGAGGGTACCAGTTTGAGCTGTCACAGGGATCCATCAAACAAGAGAGTTTGTGAAAATTTAAACTGTGGTAGAGTAAAAACCCTACCATTTCTCCTTTCCCCTATTTCTTTCTGTTGAACAAGCCCCTACCATTTCCATTTTCCCCTATTTCTTTTTGTAGAACAAGCTTCCAATTAAACTCGAAAAAAAAATTGTTCTTTTTTTAAAAAAATTGAGATTCCAACCTCGAAAGGGAATGAGACAGTAAAGCAGGGCAGGGAGTGGCAATGATTTTTAAAGCACACTTGAAAAAGTTGCAGATGAGTCTGTAGCAGTGGTTCAAGCCCAGAGAGTTCCATATCCCCTGAGGAATTTGTGAGGGCCTAGAAAGTGAGGCCCCTCTAAGGCAGAGTTAGGTTTGGCCTTGGAAAGGGGGTCGAACTCCCCCCTCCCATCCCTCAGTTAACAATGGTATCTTGTGTCTCCTTCTCTCCTCCCTTACTCCTTCCCATTAGGCCCTGACCCTCTGACCCTTCCCTGTTCCTCCCCTGTACTGTTATGAGATAAGTTGTAACCCTCAGAATAAAAGTCTGAAAGCTGGGTTTTCCAGGGTCTTTTTGCCCCTGAACCCAAGCAGAGAGCCCATGGTGTGTTATGTCTGATTTGGGCTCTGGACAAGGGAACACTCTCTCTCTCTGCAGCTCTCTGGCTTTTGGGACAGTGGCCACCATCCCAGGGAAGCCCGGCTTGCGGCAAGGGGGAAAGAAGTCCTGAGCTGAAGTTGACTTAACAAAAAGGAAACTTCCAGAACAAACTGCCGAGCTGCCGGCCATCCCTGTGGTCAGCTGTCCGGCCCCACCATCGGCCACGAGTGCTGGGGAATACTCACATCCTGGTTGGACATCTCCCAGTAGGGCCTCTCTCCGTAGGACATCACCTCCCACATGACAATCCCGTAGCTCCAGGCGTCGCTGGCCGAGGAGAACTTGCGGTAAGCGATGGCTTCGGGAGCTGTCCACCTGATGGGGATCTTTCCCCCCCTGGAAATTGGGTGAAAAACTTGTCAGGATGATTGATGCCTTTTTCCTGGTGTTAGGAAAATGAAGCCAGACACGGTTAGAGGGGTTGGGGTCTTTCCCTCAGTATTTTAATCAGGATCCTGTTTGGTGCAGCCACTTCACCCAGGTGCCAGCGTGGCAAATGCACCCCCGTCAGTCACACACACCAGTTCTAGACTTTCCACAGCCCAGATCCAACAAGGGAGCCCAATAATGAGGTTGGGGTGGGCTAACCCCGAGTTTACAGAATCCTCCTGTCAGGAGACCTTGGCTTCCTGAGCCAGCAGAATGTTTGGTGTCCCTGGCTCTGCAGCTCTGGGCTGTTCAATCTCAGGCCTGCAGAACACTTACAAAACACTGAGCACTAAACTAAGTAAAAGATTGCAAGTGTGCATACTGCTACTTGTGGGTACAGAGAACTGTGTAAAAGGGATATAAAAGAAAAGACAAAAATCATTTTGGCATTAGATTAGGATACAGAATAATACATGTTTTAAAAGGAAAGGAAAAAGAAATCCATCAATTTGCCTTGTTAATTTGCTGCAGGTGGAAAAGACAAAATATGCCTTTTATATGGAATTTTTAAAAAGAGTTATTTCATATGTAGCCTAATTCACCAGTATCTGCACTCTGTGAAAACAACTCAGTTCAAAGAGCAGAAAGCATTTGAGATGATTAATGTTTGTTCAGTCTTATAAATAATCAGAACATCCATTTTG
Organism: Petroica traversi; assembly: GCA_025920805.1. Lineage (NCBI taxonomy): Eukaryota > Metazoa > Chordata > Aves > Passeriformes > Petroicidae > Petroica > Petroica traversi. Next base: position 1,882,449 of record JAHLSL010000040.1, read on the forward strand.
ATTGCAAACATCCCAAGCCTTAAATTCCTAGTTCATTGACATTTAAGCTTTTTCCTTAAATGAAACAGAAACATCTATTGTAAAATGGAACACTGAAAGCTCTTAATAAAATTATTTAATCAGGAAAGAAACTATAGGCGTTCTATAAACTTTCAAAGCATTACTTTTGATGATATCTTTTAATTTTTGTTGTGCCTGGTAAATATCCAGGTAGAAAACAAACCAAGAGTGTTTCTAAATAGGCATTTCCTTAGGATATTTGACCCAGCCTTCAAATTAAAATCCAAGTCCTTCCACAATAACAAAAAAAAAAAGGCAAGAAATCAAGCAGCAAACTTAACTTGATGTTTACAAGACCACAGGATACAGAACTTTTCTCTGACATTAGTACTTTACACCACTGAATCTCTTCTGTCCTCTCATAAATATTTTCTGTATGAAAACTGCTTTCCATCTCAGAAAAAAAAGCTATTCCCTCTTCAGATACATTGCTCATTTCAAAAGTGTATTTTTTTCTTTTCAGGACTGCCCATTTTAGAGAGAGAAAAGCAGTATGGGGAAGGTGCCACTAGATGGTAGGAGGAGGCAGTCAGTAGAGCTGAGCTCACTCAGCACTAGTTGCTCTCACCAAGCATTAATGGATTCTGCTCAGTGTTATAATTGTATTTCTGACTGAAACAAAGGAGGAAATGAACTAGAACACCCGTCTGGCAATGAAGAGAGGCCACAGTTAAAAACAACTATGCAAATCTCTGTTAATTTGCTTTGAATGTGTAAAAGATTGTGAGTTGTTGAGCCTGACTTTGGCTGGTTGAGAAGCTGTTTGTTTTCCCACTAAATTGTTCAAAATCCAGGCTCTGAGTCTGTGGGGATGTAGCACTCAGCCAAGCTCTCCTTGCTGGTGGGAAATGCATGGTTAACATTTATCTTGTATGACAGTGATGTCCTTTGGACATTTTTACATTTTTTGCAGCTGCTTTTTCAAAGCCTTTGTGTGATAAATCACTCACTCATTTTAGCACTAATAAAGTAATTTTGTATTTTTGTCCTCACCTATCTGCCTTTTATTTATCCATTATCCTGGTGGTCAGATCACTCCTCTGGCACATCAGAGGTGCAGAAGACTTTGTGCCTCACCTGTTGCCACCTGTCCTCACCAGCACTGCAGCATTTGTGATGCTCTTGGTCCCCTCCTGGTACAGCTGTTCCACTTGGGAAGCATTTAAAAAATATTTTGGGTATGAGAATGAAGAAATAGGGGAAAAAGCAGACTTGTGATGCTCTCCAAGGAAAGGCCAGGTTACTTTCTTGTCTGTTCTCCAGGAAATATTTAGTTATACCTTCTAAAGAAATTAAGAGTTCTTGGTGTTTGATCTCACAGTCAGGTTTCAGAGGTCTTTTTGTGGAATATGCAATGCCAGGCTTCCTGAGGTAGAGGAAAAATCAGCTATTCAATGTCACAAATGTGCATTACACTGGAATGTCCAACCAAAAAAAAAGTATCTGAGAAACAGAGAGTTTTTTGGTCTAATTGTAAAAGATACTTCAAAAATCTCTCTTCACACCAGGGCCTTGTCCTTTATACTGGATCAAGTTTAATTCTCTATTTCTAAACATTTTATCACCTAACTTAGGTAATTTCATCCTTAGTTAGATTCCTGTTTTGCCAAGTTTTATTAACAATTTATTATTATTTTTAAATTTTAATGAAATTCTAGTATTAATAATTACATATCTACTTGTAGGTAAAACACAAATCTATACATGTGAATCAAAGGCATTTGGAGATTTACAGATTTTACTTTTAATGTCTATAACATATTATGGATAGCATAATAGAAAAACTGTCTTTACACAGTATCCTTTTCTTAAATCTGATTTTGTATTCCCAAATTATACAAAAAAGAGAGGGCACATCTTGAACAGCATTTGTAGCTAGATTTGTGACTCCTGGCTAAATAAAAATGAGCTTTAAAGAATCTGATCAGACTCTATAACTATTTTCATGACACAGCTTCACTGACTGATCCCTTCTGGACTGAAACAGTAGTGGCTCATTGAGTGTGAAAATGAGACTGAGGAACAGAATCTTAACAAAATTCAAGGCAGTTCACATTCAAGGGCAGAGCTGTAAAATAAAATCTTTTTGTGCTGGCTCGAAAAACTTCCAAAATTTTTACAATGGATTCATCTCCTGCATGAAGTTGTTATATTCATGAAAATGTAAATTTCAGTACTTAAATATGTTTGCAGAATATATTTTTATGCAAAAAAGCTGTTTTATTTATTGGAAAGCCATTCAAAAGGTGGAGATTGCAATTTGAGTACCTTAAGGAACATATATGATTGAATAGCAGTAATGGCTGCTCATGCATAATAAAAGAACACATAAGGCTTGGAGTGGCTGAAAATATATTTCCCATCTCTGATTAGAGTAATAAACAGTGTTACTGATATTGGATATGCCTTTTTATATTTTAATCTAACTGGGGAAATAATAAATGCAATACTTACTGTTTACACAACGCCTCACCTTCAAATTAAGATAATTTATAAATCATCTACATTTTACTGCTATAGCAATGAAATCTCTCAGAGCTGCCTGCATTAGAAAGCCCTTTTTGCTCTTAGGTTATTCTCCCTTTTTTTTTGGGGGGGTTTGGGGAGGAGGGGCACAATGGGTGTTAGGAAACAAATTGTTTTTCTGCTTCATCTCATACATTAATAATGATATCAGTGATAACCTAATTTTATTTTCACACAGTGAAATAACACTAACTCCACTGTTCAAATAATTAGAATTCAGCCTTTTTCTCCCTGTATGCTGCCAGCTGAACAGTGCCTATCTCCTGATTTTTTTTGTGATTGTAATTTAATAAGCAATTTTACCACGCAGCACCAGGAGTCCCCTTGGAATTATAATATTAGGCTCACATTGCTTAGCTTGTGGAACTGTTCAGAGATGAGCCCTTGAAATGGAATTTACCCCCTCAGCCACACCCACACACACGCTGGCTTTCCCTGCAGGACTGGCAGCAGCACAGTTTGCCACACATTTAAAGGCAGGACTGAAATTCAGTGGTGCAGAACACCTCATTCTCTCCCTCAGGCCATGCATGAAAGAGAGACAGTCCTCACAAAATGCCATCTCTGAGCTCACACCACCAAAGAGTGCTTTTCATGTCTTGTGTAGCCCCACCTGCATTTTTGCCTTCTCTGGTTTGATTTTTTTTTTTGGTTGTTATTCTACATGTTAGACAACTCTTTAAAACCAGGAGGTATTAATGGTTCCTTTAATTAAAAATCTAACCATATTTCCAAACTCCAGCAGACCAATTCTGTGTTTTCCTGGAATGGCAGACACTTCAGAGGGACTGTCACAGAGCTGGCTGCAGTTCTCCTAAATGCTGAGGAGCAAACCCATCAGATCGAGAGGCACAGGTACCTACAACTGTCTAATTCTGGGAGAAAAGGTGCTGAAGTGTGTGCACCATTAATCTGATCTGCCACAGGAATTCCTGTGCATCTGTCACTTACTGCTCCTTCATGTGCAGAGTCACTGAATCTTGCAATCATTTTCCAAGACAAAAGTAGAGTACCTGTCTTTTCCTTTACCCCAGTGACAGAAACAGGGGGAAAAAAGAACTTCAGGGCCAAGAGAGACACAAGTAATGGAAGAGATTAGTTTTAAACATTGGACATAATTCATCATTCTGTACAAAAACCTTCTGCCACTTTACTGGAGTGATGCTTTCATTTGATGCTCGAATTTTTCATGTGCAAAGCTACGAGTAGTCAGAATTTAACATCCTCAAATCATAATTTAGAACTATTCAGTACTATCAACAGTGTTCTGTTGTGCCTATTGAAAAGTGTCTATTGAAATATCAGAGGAACTACATGGCAAGATAACAAAACTGCTCAACTGAAAAGCATTTCAGAATTTGTGCTCATTATGCCCAATTCCAGTCAGTTCTACCAGTCTCATTTCCCTCAGAACAGAAATGAATAAACCCCCCTGATTTTCAAAAAGACTGAATTTGCTTTTAATCTCTGGGAAAATATTAATTTTCTTTCAAATGTCCTGATTAACAATGCTGAAGTTAAAAATGTGGAACTTGATTTCCCCCCCTCCCCCAAGTTAGCTATTCAAATTTCAGAACAAGTTATTTATGGCTTGGAGAATATGTTAATTTTAGCAGCTGTTAACCCCTACATTGCACATCTATTTGTGTCTTCCAAAAGAGGGAAAGCTCTTGATGGATGGAAGGGATCAGCACTGAAGATATTGGCAGAATTAAAGATAAAATGACCACAGATCATCAGAAACACTTCACATTAACCAGCATTAATATCAGAGGTGTATCAGGGTACTTCTCCAAAATACTCCACACCAACATTGTCTTCCTGAAGGCCATCAGATGGATGAACTGAGTAGTGCTACACATTCATGCAAACCTCCAGCAAGGCAGTTATATCCTACCCTGACACCTTTCAGCTCAAAAAGTTAAAGAATCAAAGTATTCAATTACTTTGCTAAAATCCAAATAATTACAAAATCAGGAACACTCTCTAATAGAGTGGAGATCCCCACTGGGAGTGGCAGCAACATTCACCTCCTTTGAAACCAAGCCCTTCAGCAGCCCCTTGCCTGCTCTGAGACACTGATCTCACCTTGGGCTGAAAGATCCTAAGCAGGCTGATGAAAATGCACAGTTCTGACCCTCAAAATCCAGGTAAGTGAGATGGCAGTGATTATTTTTGACCATTTACATCCATCCCACCTTCATATTTTCTTGACAGGGCCATCTAAGGAACTTTATACACTGATGAAGGCACATCAAACTCCCAAATACAAGTGGTGGTTACCACTGCCTCTTTTTAATTAACTGGATCTTTTCTTGTTAGACAGGATGCCTTTATCTACAAGGTGGCTCATTGAAAATAGATAGATATTTTGTCAGAAATATTAGTTTTAAAATATTTGTTTAGTTTTTAAATGAATTCCAGGCCAGGCAGGTTAGTGAGGAGTGGTGGTGTCCTCAGAGCCCTGGTGAGACCTTGCCAAGTGTACAAAGGAAGATAAACACAAGTATTTTGCAAAAGCTCTTTGAGACTGGTCTTTTGAAAGGTAATGATGAGACTGGTGGGGCCAAGGAGTCTCTCACTGTTTTAGAGTGGGACTTCACATTTCCTTAGGATTAAGAATGCATTTACAGTATTTTTGTCTCTTCTGAAATTAAATATCAGGGGCATGCATCTCTACCAAATCAAGTTTAGAAACTATAGCCCTATTCGACAGTAATGATAGGAAAAAATGTCATTTTTCCTTGAAATGAATATTTCTGGCAAAGATGTATCTCTTTTCAAGAGCATCAATTTCAAGCTATCTGCCAGCTGTGTCAGCACAGCACACATTACAGCCCTAACCAATTTCTCCAGAGTTACTCCTCCAGAGTCCTTCAGTCTGCACATCCAGCCCATCCACTTTGCTTACACAAGGAGTCCTACCAAAGTCAATGGAAAAGGTGAAAAGGATTTTTTTTTTGTTCTGAGATGCTTATTTGAAGGATGCCTTACGTTGCACAACTCTGCAACAAAGGAATTTTTGCTACGTGGTCCATTCTTCCAGCAGAACTAAGTTACCAACACAAATATTGCTCTAAACTCAAGTAATTTAAGTTGAAAAAAAAAAAGAACTCACCAGGCACTATCTTTTCTTAAAAGAATCAAGGAAGGTTCATCTCTGAAATTACGCCCCTGGCTTGCCCAGGGCTTCATGAAGTATTTATTATTGGATCAAAAATAAACTGTTACTGCACTGCTTGAACACTGGATGTTATTATCCATCAGTAACGATTTCACAGCTTGTGATTTCCACACTCACATCCAGCTGACCTGCACAGCAAACATTTCCCAAGTTTCAGGACTCTCTCTGTGCTGCCATAATGCCCACATCACTCATTCCTCTGCTTTGCCCCTGAACCCCTGCCAGAATTCCTTCCACAGAGTTTGAAGTGGCCTATAAAAACTCAGAGGCATCTGGAAACTTGGGAAGTGAGAACGAACTGAAATGGATTTAAATGTAGAATTAACTATATAGGCTACAGTACTGTAAACAGTTTCATATTCTATTCTTTGAGATGCTGTTCTAAGAGAATGTAGGCACCTAGATACTGAATCCATATACAACTTGCTCTGGGTACATGAGCTTTTATTTACCTAGGGCTTCTTCAAATTTTCTGCCAGAAACAACCTGGAAATACCACAAAAGTTAAGCTTGTCTTCTGAGAGTTGCAGTGCCACACATGGATGATGATCAGAATTCTAAGTCTGAGCTACTGTGAAAGAATCACTGCTTTAGCTTCCATCCCAGCTGCATCAAGAAGTGCAGAGGAGAATTAATATCTTAGTAACTGGTGAATTAAATTTTCTGCTCACATTTTCGTGAGGTCACTTCTCATTTTATCCTGAAGGAGTTTGCTGGTTATTTAAGTTTCAGTCAATTCATGGATAAGTAGCTGGTCAAAAGATGGGAAACAAACAGTCAGAAAGAAAAGGTCAGTTTTTTAGAGTGGGATCCCCCAGAGATCAATGCTCATGTCCTGCTGGCAGTGTATGTAGAATCTACAATACAGGCTGAACTGAGAACTTAAAACTTTTTACTAGAAATCCAAAGGTATTCATGGTGGTAAAGATGATGAGGATTTACCACAAAAAATTGCCAAAGACCCTTATGATACTGAATTTCAAACTGATAAAACATCACGAAATTCAGTGTCACAGTGATGCACACAGAATGAAATGCTCCTGACTTTACACAACAAATAACATGACTCCATTCTAACCTATTGCTGTTCAAGAGAGTTCTTGTGATTTTAGCACAGAGTTTGCTCTAAAACAGTATCAACCCCTTGCTCAACAGAGTAAAGGGAAAAATGGAATGAAATTGTAAAAAGAATCAGGAAAGGGAGAAAGCACAGTACTGTTGAAACCTTGGATATTTCTGCATATTGCTTACTGATCACAGACTTGATCCCTCATACTGAAAGGACACATTGGAACTAACAGACAGAAAAAGTGATCAAAGGTACCGAATAAAAGAAAGTAAAAATGGTCTATAAACCACTGAATATAATGGGTCAGACCATGGATGGAGAGAATAGATTCAAGGTACATCAAAGGTAAGTGGCAAGCAGCAGATTAAAAACATTAACAAAACAATTTTTCTTTTTAAAAGACATATTGCTACAGGATGTCATGGACTCTAAAATTTCAAACTTTTTCAAAAGTAACTAGGTAAACTTACAGGAGAAATATCTGTGAAGGGTATTATATACAAACACCTGCCTCTGATTTAAAGGAGTCTTTGAGCCACAGACTGCAGAAAGCTCAATAACCTGAACTAAGAATGCATCATGTGCACCTTCTTATCACAGAGAATCTGGAATTCCTCCTTGGAATCTCCTGCTTGTTTGCCTTTTGGATTCACACTTCCTCACAAGCTGTCTCAGGCCATTACTTTCTTCCCATCACCTCAGTTTGTTTGCAGGTAAAGTATAAACACGTGGTTAACAGTGTCACTGGAAAAAAGTCCATGATGCTCGTATCAACAGCATTTTGGGGGAAAAGAAAGTCATAAAAAATTTAAAAGGTTAATTTTAAAGGAAGTGATATGAAATGAGGTGTTCTTTGCTGTGGAAGAGTATAACTGTAGATGGGTATCTGAAGGATCACAAGTAATTTGGTTTTTGTTGTTGATTCTATGGCTACATTCCTATTTCTCTATCCATGTTATGGATATCCTTTGTGACCAAACCTTTTGACAAAAGGAAATAAACAGTGCTGCTGCTAGTAAGTTAAAAGCAGAGAAAGCACTGGGTACTAAGGAGAAGAATCTGTAAAAATATCACCCCAAGAGAGTGGGGCTGACTCCTGGAGGAGCACGTGGAGGTCTTATATTTGCTTCACAGAGACATGACACTATCTTGTAATGAGTTTAGTATTGTATCTTTCATCAGCAGGATGATGAAAAGGAATGAAAGTATTCCCAGACTATTGAGAATCATGCAAGTCTCATGTACAGATTAGCTCATTCTGCATAAAAACATGGTTTATATGGTGAAAGGGAGTTGGGAGAAGAGCTGCTGATGAAGGTGAAGCAGCTGAGTCCAAGGCCATGGATCAAGGACGGGGACCAGGGATGTGTCAAACACTGAGCTCCGTGTCCTGCCTGAGGGACAAAGACAAGGAAAGGCTTCCAAGGGCAGGGAGGGCAGTGAGGCTCAGCAGAGGAGAGGATGTAACAGCCGTTTGTCTCACAAGAGGCCAAAATTCTCACCCTGCTGGATTTCCAAAGAAAGGAAGTGTAGGAGCCACAGCTGCACCCCCAGCGTGTCTGCCTGCCAGCCAAGCCCAGGCTGGGGGCTCAGAACCACTGGCCATTTCAAAAGCATGGATGGTGGGAAGGAGGATGGGAAAGACACCCAAGGCTCGATCCAATCACCTGAACATGGTGTTTTGTGTCCCCTCTGGCACTGTCACCTCCTCACCAGCTGACACTTCAGGAAAATCCCATCCATTCCCTTGTGTCTGCCTTTCTCTGCAGAGGTCTCAGGGACCACTGGATATCTACAGAAATGCAGCTGATCCCTTGCCTGTTTTCCATGGATTTAATAAAAACCAGTGCCAGGCAGTGCAGAGAGATCCCAGTATTTCTCCTGATGGAAGAGCTCAGGATGCTGCTGCTCTTCTGGGCCAGGCAGAGCTCAGGAGCCCATTGGGTGGCACAAGTTTGCCCAGCTGGCAAAGATTTGGGCTACTGGGGGGACAGACATAGGGATGTGGAAGGTTTATGAATAATTTGGCACTGCAGGAGGCCACAGGGGCATGGGAGGGATCGAAACTATTCCAGGGACGTGGAAGAGAGCAGCAAGAAGCTGGAGGTGTTGTGAAGGTGCCTGGGGAGAGTCTCAGAATATCAGAAGCTGTGCAGGTTGCAGAAGGCAGTCTGATAACAAGGATAACTGCAGCTTGAAAATGCAGCTGATGTCTGTAACGGAGCACCAGGACACAGCTTCATTAAAATAAATAAATGAAATAAATTTTCCCCTCTCCTCTGACCTAGGAAGGTATCCCACAGATTCACAAAATAACCCGAGCTGGAAGGGACACACAAATATCAAGGAGTGCAGCTGTTACCCACTGCAGCAGAAGGTACAACACAGAGTTATCAGACTGTAATTTCAGAAACAAAGATGAAGTGTATCACCAAAAAAAAGTCAAAGAAATGAACACACAAGAGAAGTTTCCAGTCCAAGCTAGGGCTGCTTCACTACAAAGCTTCTCTGATGTTTCTATTTGGTGCAGTGACACCGTGGCACTCTCCATAGATCACTGCAGCATGGCAGAGTGCAAATTGTTGAATTCTAGGATAACCATCTGTTGGATGATGAATAGTTTGGCACAGGAATGTGCTCAAGCCTTCCTGCAGATACCTTCACCCAGATCTCTGCCAGCTGCCTGAGCAAAGGGCACTGAACACCAAGCTGGTTTCTACCTCACTCCCATCTGAAACAGCAGAGCAAAGACCTGACTGATGAGGCTGATGGCAGCTCCAGTCACACCAGTGACAAGGCCTGGTGTTTATACTGGTGTGAGATTGGCTTCCAGATCTCGAGGATCTGCTTCTGGCCTTTACAACAGTGACATTTCTTAGCATTGCCCTTCCTAGACTTTTGTACTTCTGTATCTTGATATATTTTAATTTATGCTGCTTGTGAATCGTGCCACCTTTTGTTCTGTAAGTCAGTTGGATTTACACCTTGTAAATCCCCAAATGGCATAACACTGAGTTTTTCTGATGGTGCATCATGCTAAATCATCATCTGACTGATGATAATATAATGGGAATAACACATTAACATAATTTATCATTCATGTACCTTGCTCAGGGGATATTTTTCTTTATGATACAATATATCAGTTGTCACTTCCATGACATATTACACTAAGACATCATCAGAAGGAAACATTTTGATGAAGTAGTACTTGGATATCAAGGCCAGGTTGGATGGGGCTTGGAGCAACCTGGGATAGTGGAAGGTGTCCCTGCCCATGGCAGGGGAGGTTGAAACAACAAAATCTTTAAGGTCCCTTCCAACCCAAACCATTCAGTGATTCTGTCACTATTCTCTGACATCAGACTTGCCACTGGTGCTAGACCAGCTGAAGTTTTATAATGACACCCTCTAAGCAGTCATAACTTTTGCATTACCTTCATAAATTCACCAAAAAGCTTCATCAAAATTGTTTTGACCTTTCAGAGTGTCTTTAAAAAAAAATCCAGCATGTTTATTTCACTAAAAAAAGAAATCTACCTAGCTCAGAATCTTGGAAAACAAGGAGGGTTTTTTTTCCTAAATTATTATTTTTAACTTAGAAATATTAATTTAGCAGGGGTAGGTCATCAAATAACAAAGCTCCTTAAGCCCTAAATTCATTGAGAGACAGCTGTTTTGTTAATTTTCAGCATTCACTGATGGCCAAGCTGGCTAAACTGCCTTCAGGCACAGGTGCAAAGCAGTCATGCTCACATGAAAAACTTGCATAATATATGGGTGCAACTTCTGCAGGAAGTGTCTTTTTGTGCTAAAAAATCATATGCACTGACAGTTTCTTCCTTCTCAATCATCTGAGTTACATTTATATCCTGAAAAACCAACATATGCATATATGAATATCCAGACAGGAAATGGATTTCCAAATCTCTGGTGGACAAACAAAGAAATGCATTGCAACAGGCAGCTCTAACACAGCTGTGCCTGCAGCATCTGAAGGCAAATTCTTTCAGGTAATAGCATTGGGGAAGGCAGAATAAATAAAAAACATTCAGCAGAACTTAATGAGATTTTAGGAAAATGCATTTTTCTCCTCTGTCTGTAGATAATTAACAACCTACTCCTTTGCTCCCACTTGATTTCTGGATTATGACCTTTTATACTTAAGCAAATTAAAGCCAACTGGTTTTGATATCAACCAAGTTATGGAATACTAATGCCTGGCTTTGATTTCTTATTGTTAAGGTCTTTTGTGTAAAGTGCTGAAGTTCAAACCTTATCTTCAAAATCCGTATCACTTGAAAAGAAACCAACCCAGAATGCTAATCAAGACAATACTTATTTTCACACTCACAGCAAAACAGGGTGTATTTTATGACAATTGCATTCCTCAGCTGCTTATTTTGGAGTAGACTGGAAATTCCTGGAGCAGGAATTCCCAACAACCAGTGAAAATCCAGCGAAAGAACTGAGGGAAAAAGCTGAAACCTTTCAGAAGATGGGGATCATACTTGCACCTGGTAAAACAGCTGGATCAAGAAGAAAAACCTTCAGGTAAACTCAGTGTCCAGTGATTTAACACCACCAAAAACAGCACTGAAAAGAAGCCACCATTGTTTATCAGCAATTTCCAGAACACTACTTGATTTATCCCAGGTACCAGAGAGCTGACTAATTACAGCCTTAAGAATGTGCTCTGGGAAACTGATACAGATCAGCCCTCTATCCTTAAACTCCCACACCTTCTGGAATATTCTCTGAGACTCTCCCCATGACTACAGCCTCAAAATCTCTGGGGCTTTTATTTTTCTACCCAATGAAAGGTTTAGGCTGCACTTTTGGCATAACTCAGCTTCAGTTAAAAAAAAAAAAGTCATTTCCTCCATCCCCAATCAGAGAAGAGTTAATGAAAGCAATGGAAGAATTTTTTCATGTGCATTGCTTTTTGCAAGATACACAGTGTTTCCATGGACTAATGCCATGGCATTTTATTGCACATTTGATCTTTTTTAGTGCTTCAAAATCTTTCAGTTGTGCAAGATTTTCAGCAGTGGAATACAGGCAATTGCCGCTTCATTAAAAATGTATAGCAAAAATGAGCATGAGTACACTTAAATAATTTTGTTTATTTTGGTATTTGAGGGCTGAAAAGCTCAGTGTTGAAACTGCCTTTTTTAGATTCATGATAATCACTGCAAATGCACCATACAAAAACCTCGAGTCAAATAAACAATCTTGTTTTTGTGTTGTTGCTCAATTGTCTTCACAATTCCCTAAAAGCCTATATTGGTGATATGCTGACCAATAATGATTTTTCCAAGCACTGTAACCAAATCTGAGAGTTGTTTTTCAGGCTTCATATTTTATATGTATTTCCAAAAACCAGAGGTGATTTTGCTGAAATGATTAAACACGGAAATGCTGCAATAACAGTGCTCAGCCATTCTGCTCCTCAGCATCTTTTACAGCTCCCAACCAACTGCTCTCATGGCAACCCTCTGAAGAAGCTGCTGTCTCCATTTCACAGTGGGAAAAACAGACAGAGGTTGAGGACCATCAAATATTCTGAATACCTGCAACTCCCACTGGCAATAACCGTGTTTCTGGATGCTCATTGTTACTGAAAACAGGCTGTGAATGATTTATATGGGTAAAACTGCAAGGCAGAAGAGCAAGAATCTCTCAAATAAAGTTCCAGCTTATGCAGTTGCTGGGTTCTTGGGCTGTGCCTTCATCTCACAGGGGACTTATGATATATTTTGTACTTATAAAAATAGAACAAAACAATGGTCAGCTGTTCTGAATGTGGACACATTTATCCTTCATGGTGTGTCCATTTAAGCAAAAAAATCTACATACAGATTTTAAAGAATGAAATAGTTACAGGCAAAGCAGAACCAGCTCTAATTTGGTATAGAAAAATCACAATTCTCAGTATGCACCTAACCAGGACAGGATAAACTATGTGACTCAAAGAAAGGTATTACCTCTACAATTCCACCTTGGAGCAATCTTTACAATGCTTACCAGTCCTGAATTATATTCCACATGCAATGGAGAAATGTTGCTAAAGTTATCAAGCTACAGAAACACATATAAATGTCTAGGCTGCTAAATAATAAATCATATTCACTGTAATAAATCAAACCTTTTCCTCAGTGCAACACTGTGTTGCACGTCCCAAAGTACAGCGGTGTTGATCTCCCATCTCTGATTTTGTAAACACTACAAAACCAGCAGAATGATATTTAAGATCTAAGACCACACAATCTGTTCTATTTTCTTTATTCAGTTTAGCTCAAAAGATCAGAAAGCAAACTGATAATTTCTCTTTTTCTGTTATCCCACTTGCACGTTAACTTTCATAATGGAAATTCAGTTTCATATTTTAGTCTTGGATTTGTTTTGAGGATTTTTTTTGGTATTTTCTATTAAGTCTTATTCCTCTTACCATTAATTTGATTAAACACACATCAGCAGAACTCAGCTGATGGAGCAAAAAGCTGGGTTTCATGTGCTGCTCTGGGACTTGTCATCAAGCCAAACTCACAGATGTTCCAATGAACATGCAGCATTTGGTTCCATTTCTAGGATAAACATTGTAGTTTGCTTTATCCACACTGCCATGACCCTGGATAGGTAACCAGCAAGATCAGCTAAGTTCCCTCACCTGCTCTGTATTTTTGATAAACTGACACAAAACAGGAAGCAAAAGTGAAAGAGGCAGAATTAGGGGAAAAAAATCCATGTGATTTTCATGCCTCATCCCATTTCCTTTTTGAAGATTCATTTGTTGTTTTCTCTGTTGTGACAAGATGGATATTTTCTTACCCACAACAGTGCAGGTAGAAGTACTTAGAAGCAGGAAAAACTGGGAAATTGTATTTATTAGCTGGGTAGAAACGAGATGATTGTGATGGCTCCTAAGTGTGTGAATAACCCTCCCAGAATTCTCACAGGGTCACCAACTTCTGTTGTGTTCCTGGAAGACACTGCCCTATAAAAACTTAACAAGACAGAAAATTGGGAATTGCTATTTTGAAGGACTCTGACATAAAGAAAACAACTCACGTGCCCACATGAGAGAATTGTTCATGAGCAATGAACAGCTTGGTCCATGGAGATGTCAGCACACAGCAACAGCAAATAAAAGTGTGTGATGCTGATGAAACATAAGGAACACTTAACAGCTGGGAGGTGCCTTCATATGGGCTATAAAACCGGTGTTGCACAGCCAGAGCAAAAGTTGTGTGCAAATCAGCTATGAAAAATAACCTTTCCTCACAAAAAGCCCATCAAAATACAAATCTCTCTAATAAGATCTTGGGTGTAGAGAGCTCAGCTCCTCATCAATGCCTGTCCCAGCCTAATCTCCCATGAAAAAATCACAGCCCAACTGGCAGACGTTCACTGTATTTTTACCAGGTACTTTGTGGGGGAATTTTTAAGCACCAGTGTTTCAGCACCATGATCACTGCAGCAGTTGATGCTTCCCAAACAAAGATAACTCAGAGTAAAATCACTTTGTTCTGACAAGACAAGTGAGATGCCAGCAGTTTGTGGGGCCTGTGTGTGTGCTGTAATTAAATTTGCACACAAATTGAAGTGTGCAATGTTGCTATTTCTCTTAATGGAACAGACCTTCTGGACAGGACTTTCAGAGCCTGAGGTACTCATCTCTATTTTCATGAGTCTTTGGCATGCCCCATCACTCTTTACTTGTAATTTTGTATACATTTCTTGTTTTTACTGCACATATTAGCAAAGAACATCCCTTCATGTACAGCTGACTAATAGAAATATCTTTTTGCTATTTGTTATGTCAGCCATCCAGTCAGGAGATGGAGCAATAATAGGTCTTTTTAGTACAGGAAAAAGGCAGAAATCCTGTAAGATGGATATTTTGATTTTTTCCCTTGGGTTTTTTTGGGATGATCTGGCAGCCAAACATCAGAAAGGAGAGGAAGAACTTCCTAGAGATGAGAAGGGGCTGGTGGAATTCAGAAAGTCCCTGCCTGAGCCCAACCTTTAAGCAAGGTCTGCATTTTTCTGTCCAAAGTTCTGGCTGGCTCAGGTCCTGTCCTGTCCCAGGCCTTTTCTCCTCACTTTTCAATGGGGACATTAAAATATTTAACTGTGAATGCTGGAATCCTCTGCATGTCAAAATGACCCTGCAGATTATTCTGCTACCTGCACATACCAATGGGATATTTCTATTCTGTGGAGTTATTTGTTGCCAAAAATATAAACAAGCCCCCTCACTGTTTTCTCCTGATTAAGAAGCAGATGCTACTTATGGTTTATTTCTGACGGAGGCCAAATGTTCTATGTGCAATTGGAAAGAAAAAAACACATTAAACCCTCAACAAATTACTGAAGCTATGGATCCCAGCTTATTTCTTTCAAGAAGAGTGTAGCAGATCTGCTAAACAATTTATGAGCACAACAGTTTCATGAGCTTTCTGCAGCTCCCGTTTAGAAAAGACTGAAAAGAAAGTCTGCACACACAGTGTGCATTCATTTCATTGAATAATTTACAGTGTATTGTGGTGTGGGTTTTTTTCCCCCACCTGAGTGAATATGAACTGAGTAAAATTCAAAAGAAATACTATGCAATGAAAGACATTCCTTTTGTTAAGGTATATCTTTCTATTTGCTCTCTTTTTTTCTATACCTGCTTTTATTGGGACATTGCTGTACCATGAAAAAAACCCAGCCAATTTGATCAAGAGACTAAAGGAATCCCAGAAAGTTTTTCAACCTTTCTGATTAAAAAAAGAAAAAAAAAAGAAAGGCCTAGTGCAGGAAAGTTATTGCTCACAAGAAACAATCCAATTATATGGAATAAAGCATGCCTTCCTATTTTAGTGGAAATACCCAGCACCTCTCCAAGAAAGGAACAAGGTGCAGAGATGAAACCTTGAGAAGCAGACAGGCAAATGCACAAGGCCAGAAAAACATGAGCAGAAATGCTGCTGACTTTCTCTAGTGCAAATACAGGAGAAAGGCAGGAGTTATTTCAATCAGCACATGGAATAAAGCCCCAGTTTAACCTGGCAATTCAGTGCCTGTCTCTGATCCTAAAGCCAAGGGAGACTGTGGCACTCCTGCTTCCATCCTTATCCAGGACAGCTGCCTACAGGAATATTTTTCACATGACATACTAAACTGGAAAGGCTGTACAACAAAATTTTAAGGCTACACAGCTGAGCACACAAAAATGAATAAAAGACAATTAAATGTAGTTACACAGTGTTAATTAGAGATGCTGGAATAGTGATTCTTGCCTTGCCTGGATGATTCCTTTTTTACAACTCCAAATCTGAGTAAATCTAGCCCAGTTTATGATATATTCTTTTAATTTAGAACAATACGACTTAATCATTGTTGCTCAAGACAGATACAAACAAACTTTCTCAACTTCTGGAATACATTTTCATCCCTAATCAGCATCTCCACATTAGAAAAGTATCCTGAGAAAATCACAGCCACAGCACAGGAGCTGTTTACTTTTAAAACACATTTGAATTATTTCACTCCTCTAATGAACTGTACTAAACTTATTAGGAAAAGATTAGTCAGAGAGTTATTTCTGAGAAAATTATATGAAAAATAAGACCAGGGGAACAAAGCCCACATTAAACATTATATCAAGAACATCTACTTAAAGTTGTTGTTGAATACATTATTTGGCAACTTGAATTATTCTAGCTTGAGAAAAAGCTGAAGAGAGTCTTTTTACATTAGGTACTTTCACAAAGCCAGCAATTTCATTAATAATTTGCTGAAGAATTCAGTGATCAGTTCAGAGAAATGTGTTTTAAATAAGGAAATTAAGCAAAAGTGACACTACAAAGATCGTGCAAGGCTTAAGCATTGATACAGAATGAAACCAGGGCCAGCCTGATGGACATTCTATGCTTTTCCAGGAAAAAATGACAATGAACAGAGTGTCTGCCAACAAATTTAATCAATAGCACTGCTCCTGTAATTCTGGGAGTGTAGCAGCACTGAAAAGCCTCTCTGTGTTTAAAAATAAAATAAATTAATCTACACCCATGACATTGCTAAAGAGGCTGAAATAAGAGGAATGGCTAAGTGTGGTGGCTGACTTGCAGGATTTGGGCATGAAATTAATATTTTCTTGGAGTTCACTGTGTGTGTTATAATGATGAATTTAAGGGAGGCTGTGTAAAGAGAGGCAAATATTTCATAATTGTTGCCAGCTTCCTCATTTTGGAGAAATGGTTTTAGCATGTTTTTCTTAGGCCACAGCTAATTATTTACCATTTTTAATTCTGTGCAGTGGGAGAAAGAGCTGATGCTCTCAAGTAATTGTTCATGCTGGATAACACCTTATCCACGTCCAGGAGTATTTATTTCATGAGAAGCCCTGAAGATTTGGGAGTTATTCAGCCTCAGTAAGGATAAGCAAGCTTCTAAAGAGATGTGCAACACATTTATGATGTGATTTACCCCAGAGCTTTTTTTAAAATAAAGAGTAGGGTGACTGCATTCTTATTCAAAAGGGTTTGTATTAAACCTTCAGATGTGGATCTTCAAGAGGGAATTTAAATGAAAAGCAGAGTGCTTGATGGAAAAAAAAAAAGTGATAGTTCCAGTCAGAGGGTCTGATATAAAACAAGATACAATGAAAAGAGGAAACAGAAATGCACTGAGTGTGAAGACAGAGGAAGATAGAAATTAGAGCAGAAATGAAAGCACAGTCAGTGATGTGGTGTTATGGGGGAGGATGACAAATCTCATCTCAAAATGCACTTCAGCTAATTTTAGAAAAACAATGAAAAATTGTAACATTAAGTATGGTCACATTCCTAAGAGGAAAAGCAGATCTTCCATGTGGGGTGAAGTCTTTATGGATCCTTCTTTATATCCAAATATCACATATTTCTTTGTGAGGGCAGTTAAGCATGTTCATCTGATGCCTTACTTGCAAATGAGGCTATTTAGAGGTACTGGTGAATTTGAGTTTATTAATGACTTGGTTTGCCTCATCTATTATTTCACAAAACTGACCCTGACAGTGAATGAATTTCTGACATTTGAAGTGTGAATCAAAAACCTTGTATGGGACAGGCAGTGATCTGAACCTGTGAAATATTTTACAGGAGACAACAAAAAGTCATGAAATTTAAGAGTAAAGACTTTTCTTCTCCCCCTACCCCTCACAACTGAAAACAAAATTCTGCAGCTCTCGAGCAGAAAAAAGTGGAACAAGGAGTCCAGAATACAGAAATAAAATTTCCTTTTCACGCACTAACACACACAGTTACTGCACACAGATTTTGGAATTTCCTTAAATACAATAAAAATGAAGTTGCGTAGTTTAAAAAAATAAATTCTGTCAATGAAGATGTTCTTAATGTTGGGAGGCGCAAGAATCTGTGACCCTTTAAGCTGATGAGGATTCAGCCACAGTGGGGCAGTCAAGGACAAGATACAAGATTTGCCTCTAGAACACTTCCAAAAACACAAGGAACAGATCAAATATTTTAGATACTGAGGGCAAAATCCCACAGTGCTTAGTCAGGCAAAACTCCCATTGGCCTCAACAGGAGTTTTGCCTGAGTAAGTAGTGAGCAAAGTCTGTGATGTCTGACCTAGATTTATCAGAGTCACACCAATCTAACACGTTTCTCAGACTGAAAAGCACCGTGCTGCAATATTCCTGTGACATTCTGCTTGAAGGAATAAACAGAAACTGCAAGTTCTGAATCCTCCTCCTCTCCCAATCCCCTTCATAATGAAGGGAAGAACTCACAGCTAGGCAAGAAGCTGAAAGTCTGCCAAAGAGCAAGGCTAAAAAAGAATCCAAGGAACTAAAAGTTTACCATTGCAAAGTTTTGAAAATTGGACAGAGAAGGAAAGTGCACAAGCAGGGTTCCCAATGGCTTGGGTATGACTGAGGCTAATCTGGCTTTCATTCTTGTAAACAAACTGGACAACTTTTTACTGTGGTTATCCTTTGGATTTAGGGCAAATCACAATTCCTACGTGGTCAGTGGCAATTCCTCTGGTTATTTCACCAGGGATTAATTCAGGTGAATAACTAGGTCAGTCCTGTTCCCCAGTTAACATTTCTGTTATGGAAATATGAAAGTAGATTAAGTTGAACACAAGTGTCTACCTTGCTTCAGAAACTTCTTTCAGTAATTACAGAATCCCATTTACAATAACTTTGATATCATGTAAAGGAGAAATATTAGAATTAGTATCAAAGTGAGCAGAAAAATTCATCAGCATGTGGGACGTGCATTTTTTTTTTTTTATTTCTTCTTCTAGCTGAGGTGAATACCAAAACCTTGACACAACAGCTGTCAGACCAGAGGTTCCCCCAGGAGAGATTATGAAACATCAGTATGGCAAAAGCAAAAATCATACCAGGCTAGAACTCCACCCCCCCCTTTCATATTTCACTGGATATACCCTTTGCCAAATTCTTTATTTAAAGAGTAGTTGAGTTTTTTAGCTGTGAACTCTCCCATCATGAATGTATCCTAAACCCTCCCAGATGTGCAATATTACCCAG
This sequence comes from Petroica traversi, assembly GCA_025920805.1. NCBI lineage: Eukaryota > Metazoa > Chordata > Aves > Passeriformes > Petroicidae > Petroica > Petroica traversi. The sequence goes on from JAHLSL010000040.1 coordinate 1,901,838, forward strand.
AGAAGCAGAATAATGGAATCACAGATTTTGGAAAATACCTCTAAGGTCATTGAGTCCATTTGTTTTCCTGTCACCACCATGTTCATCACTAAAACACATCCCTAAGTACCACATCCACTCATCTTTTAAACACCTCCAGGGATGGTGGCTCAACATCTCCACAATGCTGATATTTGCCCCTCAAAAGTCCCCACTTGCTCTCTCCACAAAGGAAAGAAGAAAAGGAATCTTGGTTTTTGAAGACTGAATATCAGAACTCCAGGCTAAAATCAATTAGGATCAAGTCCTTACTAAATTAACAGAATTTGTTTTCTGTGTTACCATTTATTTTCGTGGAACACGAACATAAGTAGTGTCTCTGAAATTTCAATGCCTCTTTTTCATTTGGTAACTTTCAAATTGATGATAATTCATTGAGAAACACAGGTCTTGCCAGCCACATACAGATACAATGCAATTCCTCAGGAACCAGACAGAAAACCCTCCATAAAACCCCATTAAAAAAACCAGGTGCAACCATAAGTCAGATTTTCAGCACACAGTTCTGAAAAACAAACAGGACTGCATCACAATCTAGCAGAGCTGCTGGGAATTCTCCATCTCTTCCAGGGTCATAACTCTTTGCTCTCCAGGTGGCAGAGGCAGCTCAGTGCCACACACAGCACAGCAGAGGGAAAAGGGACAGAAACACAAATGATCTACAGCAGCTGAAGGCACAGGATGAGTCTCCTCCTCTCAAAATATGAAATATGCACCTGACTTTGCCTCAAAAACTGGCTGCTTTAAAATAACCAAGTCCAACAGGTGTTCTTTTTGTTTGTTTTGATTTTTTTTTTTTACTAGAGTCAAGAATTAATTTCATTATACTCACAGACATAACACACCCTGCTGTGGAATATATCAAGATTTAATTATGAAGCTTTACGAAAGCCTGGCGAAGCCAAGTGTTTCAAATTTTCAACCCAGAAGTTTTATACTGGCTGTATGCAGAGTAGTTACTTTTTACAGTGGTATTTAATGTGGATCATAAATTCCCATGGAGAGTGGCACAATAAATGGAAACAAAAGTCATTCAGATCTTATTTCCTTTCACCTACCAAAGCTAAATAAAGGGGTTAGAGCTGAGCTGTTTGGCTCGCTGGAGCTGCATGGTTTTTGTTTCCCAGTGAATTACTGACCTCTTGTAAGCACATAGTAAACAAATTTTATAACAGTTTCTTAGCTCATCTTTGAAAGGTACCAGTAGTTTTTAATAAGGAAAAGAAAAAAACCCCACATACATGAATAAGCTACATTCTTTTTCAAGGCTTTCAAGAGATTGTCCTGCGTGTTCTATAAATCAAAATACCATAACCTATGGGAATTACTGTCAGCTGACATGTGGCTGAAAGCAATTCTTTGACCTTAATGGACTGCCTTGAAACTCATTAAACAGTATATCAGGAGCTGTGCACAGTGCAGGAGTGTTCCAGCACAGGAAAGGTATTTTATGATTCACTGCACCTTGGTCAATATGTTGAATACTAAAATCCTAAGTGTACTGCAACCCTTTATTTGCAATAAACAAAACAAGTGTTCAAGATTACATTAATTCACAGAATTAGCAACAAGAGCAATAAATTTGGTTTTATGTCAGTACATCTACTTTTTTAATACAGTTAACTGTATTGTTCTGAGTGAATAAAGATCTCACTAAAAATATAAAAGCATGTTTTGTGTGTTTACAATAGGAGTTTGAGAATGGCAATTCTCATTAAAAATTATAAATGCATTCAATCAAATCCATATGGGGCTAAACCCCCAGCTGTGTCTTAAACTAGATTAATATTCTGATAATTATTAGCCTAAAAAAAATCCAACTATTAACTCTACAAGGAAGTACCAATAAAATGACTGCTCAGAGAATGCAGTGCATGCACACACATAGATATTGTGTACTGCTCACATTTATTGGGCTGCTTTCCAAGGAGAAGAGTGAGCACAGACAGACTTTTCTCATGCTCAGATGAGAGGTCAGTACCTCTGGTGCCTTGGTCAGCCCCTGGACTTTCAAAAAACAACTCCTGAAGCTTTCTGAGATTCATAATCCTCATTTAACTCTTCCTTCAGGCATATTTACAAGTGCATTGACTTTTTCCACCTCTGTCCTCGCCCATGTACTTAAGATTTGCTCAGAGATGTAACATTGCCTCTTTGGATGGATTCAATACTGGCAAGGTTTGAATCTTACATCAAAGACAGACTTGACACTTGTGGCTCTGTGAGGGGAAAAACTGCAACCACTTTCAGGGTTAAATGTCACAAACAGATTCATCAATTCTCCCCTAAGATGCACAGATCTCCAAGAGCACCAGCACTGCAGATCTGTAAGTAGTTCATTCTCAATCCTATCCTAGAAAACATTTGTAAATAAAACCACTTAGAGATGTTCAGGGAGTCAACCTGAGAAACAGCAAAAGCACGCACCTGTAAAGGCCAAAACTTAAATTTGTCAGTGTGAAAATGGGAGGAGCCAGAGAGACAAAAAAGCTGAAATCCAAACTAAAAGAAAGGCAGAGCTTGCAAATCTTTAAAGGCAGCATCCTTTAGATTGACAACACTACAATATGTTCTTCTAATTTGAAATTTAATTGGATTACAATGAATGATGGAATTGATGCTTTGAGAGGTACATTAGGAATGAAGTACAAAATACCACCTTTTTTACAGCCAAAATCTTAGGGCAAACTTGTGTTGAATTCATCAACATCATAATTTTGGGAATGAAAAAGTAAAATGCAAATTTCCAACTGTGTTTCTCTGCCAAATCCATATTTGGAGTTCCTACTTGGAACGGTGTGGAAGAAAAAAAGCAGGGATGAGATTAAGTTTTATAATTAAATTCAACCATTAAGCTCCTTTTTAATTCTGCACATCTAAATGCAAATTTGCATGCTTTTTCCTGTGCATTCTCAGAACTCAAATGTCTGTAGAAGAGAGTACTCAAAAAGTACCAAGTTTGACAAAACACAGAGAGAGTTTCACTTTATAGTTGTATTTCAATCCTGTCCTTCACTCTTCCTCCTAAAGGTCTGCCTTTGTCGTGGTCTTTTATAGCCTGTTTACATTTCTATTACTGCATTTAAGGAGGGTTAAATAAACCAGAAAACCTCTGATATGAACTTGGGATCACAGCTGGATAAAAACCGAAGAGAGAATTTGAAAATGAATGTTTCTAAAAGTTTAAATTTTGTCACAGACATATTTTCATCTTCAGGGGCTGCTACAAACAGCCCAAGTAAACAGCAAGCACCATGCCCTGCACTGAATGGCTCAGTTTGGTTTTTAATCACACAGCTACTAATTAAAACTCAGCACACCTCACATTGGTAGAGCCCAAAAAGTAAAAAGTATTATTTCCAAGACACTCCATCACTGTTGGCTTCTTGAGTGTGCCCTGCCCAGGTCACCACAAGAGGAGGGCACATGGAGGGTCTCCAACCCCAGGAATCCTCTGAGAGCAGGGAATGGATCCAGCTGGAGCTGGAGCTCATGGGGAGGTGCCTCATCTCACCTCAAATGGACACGAATCCCCTCTCACACTTTCAAATCAGTTCCTGCAATTCTCACACTGAGAGCAGGCTGAGCACATCCAGCACAGCTCTCGTTCCTGCCCACATGCTGAGATATCAACTCACTGCTTCCAAAGCTTTCTGTGTGTGCCAGAGTCCCACTGGAGCAGCTCCCACTGCTAAACTGCAGCTAAAAGCAGCCCCTTGCCCTCAGCAGGGACATTCAGTGTCTGGGGACTGCCAGCAGCTGATCCCTGCAAAAAGCACAATAATCCTGATGAGGCTTTGGATATCCAAAGATTTCCAAACACAACCCCTCTGGGATCTCACTGAGGTTTGCAGCTCTAAATAAAATTATCATCTCAGTAGTGCCAAAAATTCTGTTCTGATAATAAATATTTTGCTAAACGTAGAGAGTTTTTCTGGGGCCATGTGGTTCTTTTTGAAATACATGTGAGCCCTGACCATATTTTAAACTAAATGAATCTACAACATATAAGCTATCTAAAAGCAGGGGTGCAAGAGCCTAAATGTCCCCTGTATTGACAGAAATGCTTGTTTATATATCAGAAATGTCTTTTTATGACTAACTGTTGCCTTGGAAACCACTACTAAAAATGAAAGTTTTGTCTCCAAAGGCAAAACCCACATAGTACTCAGTTATCCCAAAGTTTGCCTCATCTTTTCCTGATCAATCTGGAACACAAAGATTTCCAGTCAAACGTTCCTGGCTTTTGATTCTTCCTTCCTGTTCTAAAATCCTACCTTGCTGCAAATTTTGTGATTCCTGATAAAAAACGGGAATCAATATTTTATTTCCTGAAAGCCCTCTCATCAAAGACATATTTACATCCTTTCTCTCAACAGGCTGGAAGACAAAAAAAATACATTCACACAATACTGACCACTGCATCACAGATATAAAAGTCTATTTTTGGCTTACATTGTATTCTAGATAATGTCCAAAGAAAACATCCAATTGTACCATTCAATTTCTGACACCAGGACTAAGACAAAAAGGGGAAGATAAAATAATCAGTTTCCTCTGAGCACTGACAGTGCTGTACTGGGAGATGTGAGGCTAAAAATACCACAATTCAATATGCAGACCCACTCCATGGATTTCTTGCAGTTACAGGCACTGGGCTGTTATCAATAAAAATCTCTGTGGACAGGAAACATGAATTCTAAAAGCAGCAGAATCTTTGAGAGAACACTGAGGGTTTAACCTTCACGTGGTAAAAACACAGTATGGAACTAAAGAGAGGCTGTAAAATCCTCTAGCAATACACACGGCCTGCTGAGGAAAGGTGTTCATGAGGGGGAAAAAGGTCAAAGCCAAAATGATGGGCAGTGAGAGCTGCAAGAGGATTTGTGACCCAGTGTGGGCTCCCATCCCTTCTGTTCCCATGGAAGACTCCTACAAGGGTGAAAGTTTTCCCTGAGTCTTCCACAGCCACTGTGACAAAAATTTCCTTTTTTTTGTGTCCCCACCCCATTCTGCTCAGGGTTGTGCTGAGTCCTTTTGAGAACTGACAGGGCTTTTTGATTTCCTCCTGAGCTTTCCTACAGAGAAATCTGCTGGACTTGCTCCAGGGGATGGAGCCTAGGGAAGGCAAGAGCATCCCACAGAAACCTGGCCAGCCCCAGTTCAGAGGGAATGTAACAGGGAACATGGACTGCAGCTGTCAGTCTGTCCTCAGGAATGAGGGAAGGACATTTCCCAAGGAGCAGAGGTGACAGAAAGAACTGGGCAGGCTCTGCCACAAGGCCTCAAACAGTCATTTTGTGAGAGCCCTCTTGTAAGGACAGGAAAGCTGGAGCTGAAGGAATGAGTGATTGGAAATGCTTTTCATTTCCCTTATACCTGACCCCGTTGCTTTGTATTCTTCCCATTTACAAAGTTTTTAGCTAAGATCATAATGCTACATAGCTTTTTCTCACCTTAATTTCAAAGATTTTTGATTTTCTTTGAGGGGCTCATGGTCAAAACAGATTCACTTTGGCTGCTTGGTGACACAGGGACCATCAGCCTCTGTGATATCCCCTCCTGCTGGACATGCTATAGGTCTCTGTGTAGCCTTGGAAACCACTAATAAAAATCAAAGTTGTGTCTCCAACGTTTTTGTCTAGGTACCTGCTCAGCAGAATTTGGTAATTCAGCCCCTGGCTCTGAGGCACTTCTGAGTTCTACACCTACAACAGGCTCTCATGCTGAGCAGCAGGGGAACCAACAGGAAAACAGGGAGCATTTCATCAAAGCCAATCCTATCCTTCAGCATAAAGGAAAAAAGGAATCTGCCATGGCACTGTTTGTTTTCTTCACAACACAGCATTTCCTGATTAAAAGCATCTCTGGCCACGATGAACAGGACAGGCACTAAATGCTCTGTAAAACTAATTGTTCTGTGTCACATCCAGCAGAAAGTTATGGGATAAATGATAACAGAAAGCCTCTCATTATCATTTGGTGTCTTTCCTGCACCTCCCTGGGGAGAGGCTGCCTGGCCATCCCCAGTGCCTGGCACCAGCAGCTGCATCTTAATATGAGGTTTGTTTTCCCTTTCAAACCTCATATTAAGAACCAGTAGGAAGCAAAAGAGGTTTTGAGAGCTAAAGGAAGGAAATCTCTGCTATAAAGTAAAATCTGGGGTCTTTTTTCCCCCCCTGCTTGCATATTAAACCAATAGAAAACCTTGCAAATGACCTGTTTTCCTCTAAGTCAGCTTGCAGTTCTGTATAGAACTCCTATGAAATGGAAGTTGCAGAAAATTTATCACAACACCTCTGTTCTAGGCCTAAAGTAAAAGTAAATATATATTCTACATATATAAATATGTAAGATCTATAATCCCATTACAATATCTATATTGAATTCAGTAGATGCACCACAGTCCTTACTGCAGTACAGGGAAATTAGATGAGTTCTTTATTTTGGCCATACATCACTTTTTAAAGTGAAATAGGAAAAAAAAGGGTGAAATAAATTATTTAATGCTCATTTATCTTCTGCATTACAATTCTGTCACTGTGCCCTATCATGGGACTACACAAATTCAGAATATTTTGTGAGAGTAGTAATGAGGGTAGTAATGAGTAACGGCTCGGAAACCGTTTTCAATCATAGATATGAAAGTTACTCAAAAATCAGCTTGTAATTAGCTAAAATCCTTAGTTTTGTGATAATAATTGGAACTGAAATATAGTTGCATGTTTCGGTATCAGGAAAAAATGGTGTACTGGGACTTGTCATTTGATCAATCTTCTTCATGTTCAAGAATTTTTCACTTCCCTGGAACTCCTGTACAACACCACAAACCAAGAAAAACCACCCCAACACCCCTCACCCAAACCCCATTTGCCACTGTAAGAGTTTATTTGTATCACATAACGAATCAAGTATTAATGAACTGAGGCCTAACTGTGCAAGGAAAGTCCTACATGTCCAGCTAGAAGGCTAACTTCAGTGAAATAAAATTAAAATTTTAATTTATGAATGCAAGGCTTAACAGCATGCTTCCAACAGGGAGGCTGGTTAGATTCTCTCCTCTCCCATCTCTCTCTTTTACAAACACATTCTTGTAAATGAACACAAATTAACAGGAGAGGAAACGACATGGGCAAAGACCCTCCACGGCCAACAAAACCACTAAGAAGAATGAAAAAGACCTCCCACTCCTACTTGCACATTTGCTTAAAATAAACTTTAGCCAAAGTTTATTACACATCCCTTAGCCAAAACCCCAAACAATTTCCCTTGGCACCGCCAGTGTGTTCACTGAACCACACGATTGAGGGAGCAGGGAACAAAGCCAATCCCAACACTTCCTCCTATGAGCACAGACAAATCTGGAACTGGAATAAAGAGGCACCAGCTGTTGAAATTAGCCAAGACCAACTCACACTGGTGGTGTAGGCAGCTTCGGGGTCGTCCTCCAGCACCCGGGACAAGCCAAAATCAGAGACCTTGCACATGAGGTTGCTGTTGACCAGGATGTTGCGCGCCGCCAGGTCCCGGTGCACGTAGCCCATGTCTGACAGGTACTTCATGCCAGAGGCAATTCCCCGCAGCATTCCCACCAGCTGGATCACTGTGAAGTGCCCGTCGTGCTTCTGTAAGAGGAGAAACAACACAGCTACTTCCCATTTATTTCATCCCACTGGAAAGAACCACGGTTTTTGTTCAAAACACTTCTGTCACCCACGCAGCCAGGCTGCCCACTGCAAGTTTGTTTTTTCAAGGATTTGAGTTGCTTGGCAGTGCATCCCATCACACTTCTTATTGTGCAGCTCATCCCCCTTTCCTCCACATTTTCACACATTTCACAATCTTCCTACTGACAACATTTAATTGCTTTCATACTTGGGTTACTATGAGCGCCTTTCCCCAGCACTATTTTTAGCACAAGAATGAGAAAGGACACAAAAATCTTCACCTATTACTCAGGAACCAAAGAACCCTCTTTTTATTGTCTCAGCTTGGTTGTCTGCATTGAGATACTGCTGTTACCTGTCTTTTATGGTATTTTTTTTTTTTTGGAGGGCGTGTTCATTAAAAAAAAAAATCCCAAAATAATCTGAAAAAAGTTCGTGCTTGTTGTGCACCTAAGACCTGAACAGTAGATTACAAAGGAGATTTGGGGTGAAATTCAGGAGTTATGTAGCTTTGTGAAAATCTTCCTGGCTGATTAAGGTTTAACTCAGACCCAGGAACAAATTGAACTGCTCAACACCTTCTGGAATCCATTGGAGTTGAACTTGTAAATAGGAGTTATGGCAATGACACTGCTTGCCCAGCTGAGCAGCCTTGCTGGGCCTCAGTTTCTCCATCTGCAGCTCTGAAATGAACACTTTGTGTCATCAGATGTCCTGGATTAAGTGGCAGTGGGGACCTTCACAAAATGAGATTACAGGCTCTTTGCCTCGTTTAGGCCTGCCCTATCTCCCATTCACACACTCTGCTTGCAGGAGTATTTTTGTGACCTCCACTGGCAGACATTTAGCTTCTCATGGATTATGCAGTGAGCCAGGCTTTTCATGTTAGCAGGAACAGCCAAACAAAAACAAACAACTCCTGCAAACAAGTTAACTTTCCATTTTCTCTTTCAACAGTTTTAGCACTGGGCTACAGACAAATAGCAAATTCTGATCAGCATTCAGGACATTCCCATGGCTTAGCTCATACATTTAAGCAAGATGATTTTTAGAGGGGAGAAGCTCAGCAGGAAGTTCAGCAAATTCATTAGATCCAGCAAAGCAACAGACTGGGCTGTATGGATATGCTTAGTTTTATCCCTGGTCAGTGAAGGATTTCAGCCTTTCCATAATGATTCAATGATTTGGGGCCTATATCCAGCTAGCCAGGATATGAACATTTGAAAAACTAAGACAAAAAGAAAGAGAAAGGTAAAAGGAGATATCAACATACCTTGTCAGCTAGAAGACCTCACTACATTATTATACTTCTCAGCAACACACAGATTTAAGGAGCCAGGCTTCCATCAGTGGCCAAACACCACAGCCACCACCCAATGAAGCACATTTAACAGCACTTCTTTGAAACCAAATATATACAACTGATTTAGAGCAATTTTTCTCCTTGAATGTGTCTTATGTCAAGAGAGTAAAGCCTTTCTATCTCTAAAATCTCCACTCCAAAGTGGAGGCAGCTCCCCAAAAGCAATCAGGGCACACCCTCCCTTGTCACCAGCAAAGCCACCTGTGGGCAGCTGGTTCTGCAGAGGACACTCAGCTGAGGGTCAAGACACAACTGCAGTGAGTCCCAACCTATCCATGACAGGTGTTTTAAATAAACTCATTCCATCCAGCAATTTATCAAACAGAGAAAAAAAAAAATATAAATTCTGAACTCCTTTAGGCTGCTTCCTATAAAGGAAGGCCATGAACTCCAGCCAATGTTTTTGTAATGAAGCCATGTGGGATTTGGGTTTTGCTTTTTATTTAATAATTCTAATTGTTCAATTGATAAAAAAATTATGAAGCTGGCTGCCAACAGTTAACACTGTTCACACTTACTATGTACGGGTTACTTTTTTCAGCTAACTGTTGAATTAGAATTTGGAACAAAGTGCCAGCAACTGACTTTTGCAAAATGACCATTCCAGTCCCTCTCTGCCCCCACAACAAAGCACCAAACTAAACCAGCACCTCAAACCTCTGGATTTTACCTCATCCTCCTCAACAGCTCTATTCTTTCATCAAACCTCAGTCATCTGTAGCACCTCCCTTAACCTTTTGTCCTCTTGGATTGCAAGCATTCATTCCTTCCTTTTTTAATTTCTGCTCTTTCAAATCTAGACCATGCTTGGCTGATTTTTCATAAAACATAACCTTTTGTCTGCTCTTTCCAAGTCTCAGCACTTGCCTTACCAGTATAGTAGTAATGCCTGAGTTTAAAACAATCTCATGCTTTTGCCATTCTCTCCCTCCTTCTTTCAAATTTCTTTGGGCTTCTGCCTTGACACAAAAAGTTAAAGCTTCTTATCTTCACTTTCAAAGAAATGACAGACCTGCCAACATACCAGCTGCAATTTTATTCTGTTCTCCTCCTCCCTCTCTATATTTCTCAAAATCCTCTATTGCATCTGTTCTCCTCTCTCTTTTCTCATGCTTGGTTTTATATTTTTTCACTGCCAGCCTTGCAGTTGGAACAACTACATTTTTACTGTCAGCAGAACAGCCTTTTCTCAATCAAGTCTCTTTGTAATCACTTCTGCATCAGTTTCCATGCCAGCTGTATCCCCTTACAATCTATAAACTGTTATCTTTCAATACATCAATTTTTTTTTTATGCAAGCTGATCTGGATACAGACTATGAGCTATATTTAACCTTTGGAAAATTCAGCTAGGCTGATGAAATTATAGCAGGTAGGATCCAGCCTCATATTTTCAATAGTTTTTAAGTCCCCAGGTACCATCCTTTGGCAACTTTCCACTATCTTGTTTCGTTCACTTGGCACATAGGGAAATAAAATACTCATCTGACTGATGGGATGGTTGTTACCCAGGGCTTTATTCTGATTCCCACAGCTTAGATTTGAAATATGTTTTTGATAGGATTCCCACTGGGCTGTTAAGGGTGTTAATCAATACTGGCAGCAATTCAGACCTCAGTGGACTCACCACATTTATCCTATCATCCCATTAAATTTTAATCAAGCTTTGATGGCTTTGCTAAATAAACTTCTCTCAACAGCTGGGTATAGATGCAATATCTGAGTAGTTGCTCTTGCATTTATTCAGCCCTTAAAAATGCCCTGAAAAAATGAGTTTTATCCAGCTACAGTTTGCTTTTGAGAACCTTATGTAGGTGGAATATTCTCCTCATGTTACAGACCTTTCAAGAGCACTTCCCATTTCACTACCAAGTAACCTTTTGGAGTTGAGGCCACTGGATTTTCCCGCATTTTTCTGGTGTTCCATCTATTCCAAAATCCACTTCTTTATTTGCCAAATGAGTCACAGCCCTTTTAGACCTTCATCCTCCGTGCAGGATTTGTTACAGGTCTAAAAATTTTACTGCAGATTATTTAGATCTCATTAGAGATGGAGAACAGCATTGAAAATGGTGTGTCTGTGTCTAACTCAGCTCATATTCACCACTGACAGTTCCTACTGGTCACTGGGTGAAAGATGCAGTTTTTGCCATGCATTTATTGTTACAGTTTTAATGTGCAAAGTCAATGGTAGAACTTTGTCAAGATAGATTTCCAAAGTTCAAGCTGCAGCTTGGTATTTCTTGGAAGTGTAACTTATGCTTCAAACTGTGTGTGTGTCACAATAAAGTTTATATTTTTGGTACTAAATGAGGTCAACTGATATTTTCTTCTTCATTCAACTGTTGACAGAGTTCCACACAGACTTAATTATTATTAATAGATTCCATTAGTTCAATTAAATATAATTACTTTAGGTCATTTTAAATGCTAATGAGTGATTCTACACAGAGTGCAGAACAGCCCTACCTCACACATCTTTCCATCCAAATTCCATTTTCCCCACACAGGATGTTGCCAAAACAGCAGAAGTTTCATGAGCACCGTACTTTTCTGGCTGCTCACAAGGACCTCATGTGAGAGAGTTTTAAAGCCTTGCTAAAACCTAAGTTTATGAGATCAGCTGCTTCTCCCACAGCCACAAAGCCTGAGAAGGAAACCAGATCTGTTTGACAGAATTAGTTCTTGACAAATCCATGTTGGCTCACACTTATCTCACTGTTATCTTTAAGATGCTTAGACTTTGTTTGATAATTTGTTCCAGAAATCTTACAGCAGTTGACATTAAGCTGACTGGCCTGTAATTTCTTGGCTTCTTTTTTCCTCTCTTTTAAAACACATTCCAAATCCCTTCATTTAAAAGACACTGGCTCTGTTCTGATCTTCTGATTTCTCATTCTTGACAAATTCACAAAGGTAAAGAGCACACTGGAAGAGTCCACATTACCTTTCAAATTCTTTTTGCCTTCAAATACAAGACAGTTTGTAACAAATTTCTTGTTGCTCAGTACTGAGAATATCTGTGGTATTTAATGTCTAAGTAAGAATATCTACATATTAAAAATGCCCAGCATCTCCAAACGAACTCAGAAATGATGTTTTATACATCATTTAGAAGGGTAAAACATTGCTTGAAAACAAATGCAGGCTCTGTAGCATCAGTGACAGCTTCTCGGTGCAATCACTTAAATACATATTGCTTACAATTTCACTGTTAAGGTAATGCACTTTCTAATTGCTCCATCTGATTTTGGTTAAAAAAAAAAAAAAAAAGGAAAAAAAATTGTATCAGCAGTTTCCAGGTTTCCAGTGCATGTTTTCTCTTTTACAGACTGTTTTTTGAAAGCAAAATGCCACCTTTATCCTGCCAAGACAGGAACATGCCTCCAATAAATTAAAGTGCACGTAAATGCTGCGTGGGAAAGAGGGAATATTAGTTATGAGCTCCAATATTGTTGCTTCTCTGAATGCAGATAAATAATAACAGGAACCATTAAACTTAGGAAAGGCCATCTGGCTTTTCTTCCACACAGCCTTCTCTGCCTAGTGAGGCCATGTGAGATGGATTTACAACACACACTTTACAACATTGTTTCATAGAATTTGCTGCAAGTGTTCATTTTTGTCTTCTCTCCCTTTCCCCCAAACTTGCTAAATGTGTCTGCCACAGCATCTAAACTGTAGCTGGGAAAAGGGTGAGTGTGATGGCGAGGCTGCTCTGAGAATAACTTCATAACCATTACTGCAAGAAAGAGCAATATATCACAATATTTTCTCTGTCTAGTAACACTTATCTTAGCCCCTGCTAGGCCAGCCTCGAGGGATTAAAACTTGAAGCTGAATTCCAGGGTTTCATTTGCTGTACAGTCTGCTGCAGTTGCTGCTCTAAGGCAATTAAACATATTTCTTACAGGCTCTTTGAAAGAAAAAAAAAAAAAAGTGGCAGCATTTTCGCTTCCTGTGCTTGCCTGTATATAAATCTAAGCTTTTCCCAGAAGTATTTTAATTTTCTGAAGTGAATGGAAATATATCAGCACCAGCTTTTGGGTAGGAAGAGGAGAATTACAATGGCAAATTGTAACCATGAAGAAAGCAAGGTGGTGCTGTGATTACCCCAGGTAAATGTACCCCTTTCTTTTACAGCTCTTGTGATTCACAAAACTGGGGAAGAGTGCAGCATCTTTCAAACCTAAATATCTTTCTTTATTCAGCACACCTTGGACACTGAGCAGGAACAAATCTCTGCTAGTCTGCAGCTGCAGAGAAGTACTGAAAGAATTCAGTATTCTGTATATATTTTTGGTGCATTTCACGTGATTCCAACCACAAACCTCTTCCAAAAGGCAGCTTCCAGACATGTTCCTTTTGTGTTTAAATCCATGCCTGATGCATCAGGAGGTGAGCACAGAGCACGGCCAGCACAGAGCTCTCCAGGGAACATTCTCCCAAGAAGCCACCTCAGCTCCTCATCACCCTGTTCCTCTCCAGGTGATGCTAAATCCAATTGTTTTTACCAAGAATGACCCCTTAAATGGAGCTGTGAAAATAAAATGGAGCAGATGAGATTTAAATGTGAGCAGCCCCATGAATCTGTGAGGCACAGCCTTAGAGAGTGGGCTGAGTGTGCCAGGGTGACAAGACCAATCTTGGGGAAAGGACTTTTGTAGGAAATCTTGCAATCATCTCGTAGGCTTGGGTCCAACCCACAGCAGGGCAAACTGCCAAACTGCTTGCTGAAAAGGTTTTGTGGGTTTTCAGCTTTTTTCCCTGTAGTTTGTGGTTATTATGCATCTCTCCTGGTTGTCTTTCCTGTTGTGTCTTCTTGCTCACAAGCCCCAGCAAACACATCTGACTGCAACTATCCTGTCTAATCACTGACATCTTTCTGTCAATACAGAGAGCTGCCCTTTCAACCCTTCTTGCCTTTATTATTTGCCTCAAATGCCTGCAGAATAAGTGATTGCTGAGATCTCCAAGACACAGGCAGGTGACCAAAACATAAAGAAAATGAGCCCCGTCCAAAGTCTGTGTGTGAAGCTTGTAACAGGAAATTTTACCTGTGTCTCTGTAATTCCCACAGGTTTGCCACTTTCTTCCCAAGCACAGATTTCGTCTGTCTGGAAGCTGTTGGTGTAATGCTGAAAGAGGCTTCTAGCCCCTGAGGAAATGCTTAGCTGGAAACCCACATCCTTTTTCAGAGAAATCTCTCCAATTGTTACAAGAAATGAAGCCACATGAATCTCATTTCTGGTCAGACAATTGTTTCATTAATGGCAAATTTCAGGTATACTTGTGGGATGATTAACAAACATGTCTCAATCTTATATGATCAGAAAAACCCAGCAAATTGAACACCACAAAAAACTGAGTTCCCTCCTTTGTAAATGAGTTTTATGTAATTGCAAAAATAATGCAGTATTTCTGAGGAGAACTCGATGTCAAGTGTATCCAGCAATTTAGGATGTCTGGTGATGCACAATCACTGAAATTAATTACCATCATCCTTCAAAATTGGTTCTAATTAGCTGATGCCTTCCCACTAGAATATCTCTGAAGCAGCTTCACGTTGCAAATCCATGCCAGTGTTTTTTACCCAAAAGCTCAAAGTTAGCAGGATCCAGCACACAGGATATTTTGTGGGGTGGGGAAGACAGAATTCAGCAGAACTTTCTGTTCAACCCATACAAAAAGCATAAAGTGGACACTGCTATCTGTAAAGGAAGGAATAAAGGCTGTTAAGATTTTAGGGCTGAGAGATTAAAAGGTAGGGGGAGGCTTCTGCAAATATCCCACCATGACTGTGAGGAGGGTGATGGCAAATGGAGCTCTTCCTCTGGAATAACCTCACATGGCTCACCACACAATCCCACTTTGAATTCATAAGACTGACCCATTTTTGCAGCCTTGTGGAGAAAGATGGAGGGATGAGCTAGGGGAATTTTTGCTGGTTGTGGTGTATGTAGGGAAATATTTCTTATGGTGAGAAATGGACTTTTTTTCCTCTCTGTGTAAAAGCACTTTTCACTGGAACAATTGATTCCTTTAAATAATAAGAAAGACAGACTATGTGATAAGCCCTTCCAAATCCCACAACATTTGTTATAGTCACTGAACGCCTTTCATTAGGATTGCTGAAGATAAAGCCTCTCTGCTTCTTTGTATCTTCACAAAAGCTTTTAAAAATGTGGACTTATATCTGCAGGAAACAACTATTATTAATGAAGCAGCTGGATTTCTTTTTAAATAGGTTACTTTGCAGCCATTTGCACTGCTAATTATTAAACAGAAATGCTGACATATATCTACAGTGCTTTGGGATGTTGAGTATTATCTAAAGTACATTTAAAAAGCATTTTAGAAGAATAATGCATATCTGAAGTGTGAACTGAAGCTGCAAAATAATATACATGAAAAACAGCTGCAGGAATTATTAGCTCACATTTCCCCCCAGCAGTTCTGCTTCCAAATATATCCAATGCAATGTGAGAAGAAGCATTGCTCCACAGTAACATCATAATTCTGCTGGTGCCACTTTCAATTAAAGTATCCTAAAAAGTAGTAACTGTTCTGATAAATGAATGCACATGAAATAAACCTGGAATATAGATATCACACCAGAGCAGCTCACAGAAGGTAATTCTGTCTCATGAATTATTTCAACATTTGGTTCTGTTCTCTTCCATGAAATTCTGCACATACACAGAACAATGTTTCAGGCCCAGAAAAGTCTTCCTGGGGCACTGCTGAAAAATCACTGCTTTTCCCTCTTGCTTATTCACTTTTTTTTTTTTCTCTAACCAGCTCTTTATTCCTGCTACCAAAGCATCCTTCAATCACCATCACCAAGATTTTTGATGCCTGTATTTCCACAGCTCCTTGATGAACTTCTTTCCTTTGGGATACCCTTTCCAAAAAGTTCCCAAACCCACAGGCCCCTGATTTCCCACAAGCCCAGACTTCCCATTCTTCAGGATGGAAATGGCAAGGCTACTGAGGGCTGGTGTTTACTTTTTAAGACAAATCTGAAATACTTGACATTAAAATTATTCACACAGGGTCTAAGGTCACTGGGTCTCTGGAGCATTTCCAGGGGTTCTGTTAAAAAACAGACTATTTTAGGGTAAGTTTAGCTCACAGAGGGGGTCATCCTTTCCTTTTAATTTTCTGAGAAGGATTAAATACAATTCTGCCAGCATATTACTCACATTTTCTGTAGCCTTTCTTTCATGTTTACTAAGGACCTTTGGGGGTTAATTAATGCTGGGACATTTCACCCATGAACTGTTTTCTAATTCAATTTTTTAAATGCAAGTAGCCATAAATATTATAAATCAATTACTGAGTATATTCTATGCTTCAATAACCAAAAAAAATCACAACAGAGTCTTTTTGAAGGTGATTGAGAAAAATGAACCACTTCCATAAGGCCAGGCATTTACGCTTCAATTTATCTTTTCTTTCACAAAAACACAATTTGAAATACATTTTGCTAAATACAGGAACTACTTTTGCAGGAGAAATCAATTATATCCTGAAGTTGAAATCTTCTTTTTTTCCAGCCGTGCTCTAATGTATTACTGTACCTCAGAAAAGTACCCTGGGGAAAAGGCTTCTATTCTTCCCTAAAAAACCATGAATAACATTAGGTAGAAATTAATTTGTGATAAATGATTTAAAATCTTAACCTAGAATGGTGTCTGACTCAAATGTCATCAGAAAATGGCACCTCACCCGCAGGAAGGAGTCAAGGGATCCGTTCTCCATGTATTCAACTACAATCATTACTGGTCTGCCTGCAAAACAGCAAAGAAACACATTAGGATTATGGACAAATTATGGGGCTTTTATAATTCTAGCTGTTCTGCAGAGGTTATTCACAGTATCTGAATATTTAAAATATTTCCAAAATTCTCGTTTATATCACAAACACAATACCCTGTGTTTACTCCCTAAGAATTATTTTCCATCCTTTTCTTTTTGTTTTGTTTTTATTTGTTTGTTTTGTTTTGTTCTTAGTGGATTAGCTGAATACACATCGTTCACTTTGGTGAATTCTCCCTTAAAAATGATCAAAGAAGAGCCTGCTATCTCCAAATAGCAAAACTTGCTGTGTAATATTTCGGAGTATATCTAAATATTCTAAGGCAAAACACAAATAATCCTAAACCATGTCCAAGTAATTACAAACTGAAGGTCATAATTTTCCTCTCAAAGAGAAACATCTTAGTGAATTAGGATCATTGGAGACAGGTAGAATGGGGTGTCACAAAAAAGCTCTCCTAGACATGGTGTGTGCATTGGGTGTGCATAATCCAGCAAAACTCTGAATTCAAATGTTTGAAAATACCCAAAATATACACAGTGTTACTCAAATCAAGGTTTTGCTCAAGCAGCACAGTCCCAGGGTGGCACCACATCCAAACTGAAGCAGTACAAGACATGACATTTATTTCTTAAAAGGACACCCAAACCTGAAGACACACTTTTAAAGTGGGTATTGCATTTAAACACCAGCTCACTGCTGGTACCCTTTAAAAAACCACCCCTCCACAAGTGCCAGGCAGCAGAGGGACAATCAGGCTGCCAGCCTGGCTGCACAGCAACTTTTGGAAATACTAATATCACAAAGAGGCCATTCTATAAAAAAAATACTAATGAAGAAGAATATCAATAAAATTAGGAAGGAGGTGAAAGGCCTTAAAATGGCAGATTTTTCATTTCCTGGGAATGCCCATCGCTTCTGGGGTTTGTGGGAAACCAGAGCTGTGCCAGCTGGTGACACTGCAAGTGCACCATTTCACATTCTCAGTTCCACACTAGCTGGGAAAATATTTTTCAAGCCCAAATGAAGACTCTTTCATCACTTTTTCCTCCCACTCTTCTGCCTAAATTATGTTTGTGTATGTTTGGATGAGGGGATGAGAAGCAAACCTGGTGATGCCCACTCACACAGCTCAATCTGGTCTTTCTGTAGTTCCTATCAATATTCCCTCATTTCCTCTAATAAAATTTGTGATTAATTCTGTATCAACTCTCACCTTTACATCTTAAATGAATAAAACAATCCATAGTGCTATTGCAATACTAATTTTTTTTTTTTCCTGTGGAAATTCCCAGATGCCTTGATAGTCTTTTTGGATAGGCTTTGGAAGTGTGAAGAATTACCAGCTTCTTTTTTACTGAACGTTTAGACTCAGCTGCTGATGTGCATCTGCCACCAAATCAATTACATTCATCTGCACCCATTGGTATACCCTGGTTTTACATTATAAACTTTAAAGATACATCACTTTTAAGCTCCTAGAGATCAGTGTGTTTTAAACCTTCACGTTTCCTTTAGTTCAGTTGGCTAATGATTGGTTGTACAGCCCAGCCTCTTTAGTTTCAAGCACATGAATGCCCTAGATTCCCCTGCCTTTATCATTTCCTTACTGTCAGGGGGCTGACACCTCCACATGAAAAGAAAATCCTGTAATCCAGAGAACTAAACAAACTGCAGCCTGATGCTGGAGAACCTTACACTGTGCAGAACCCTCTTGAGCAAGTAGTAATTTCTGAACTGTTGCAGACAATGGAATTTTTCAATAAACAGGGGTGTAAAGCTGGCTTTCTGCTGGCATATTTGGTCAGACAGAAGTTACCCAGAATTTTTTCTTTCTGGGTAAATCAGCAACTGAAACACCTGTATGGAAAATTTGCAGTTGAAGGGAAGGACAAATGGAGCTTTAAAGCAGCACCCCTGGTTTCCTGTGGGTCATCTTTGGGCATTCTGCACTTTCCAGAAGCTGTAAGGTTCTCTAGAGGTTCACAGGCTCTCATTGCAGCTTTTATGCTCCTTAAATTCATATCCTTCAACCCAAAGTGTTTTCATACTTTGTAAACAGAACTATTTCTATATTCTATCACAAAGCATTCCTCCCTCCAAATAAACCTGTACTTCCTTTTGAACAGACCCTATGCTTCTAGGATAAAGTACCATGAAATACATTTATATGCATTAATAAATGTGGATCTAAAAACGAGATTTCAGTAATTTTTCACTGGACAATGAAGTTTTAAACTACTCAACTTGAATGACTTGAAATGCCATGCCTTAACACAAGACCAGCCCTTCCAAGTAATAGCACAGGATTGGCAGTACAAACACAAAAAAAAGAGCAGGATTTTCCTTCACAAATTGCTGTATTTCAGAAAATCAGCATATCATCAATAAATTGAGTCACTTAGGCTGACTCAGTCTGTATCACTTACCATGCCCCCTAAATTTCAAATGAAACTCAGGTGAGATTGTGTCAAGACCACAATGTGTCATGACACCATGAAAATAAACCTGGCTCCATCACTTGATTATCTCAAGGAAAAATCTTTAATCTGGACACAAACCTAAATTCTCTAAAAATCTGTATTTTTAGTGTGACAGCTCTTGATAAAAGCCTCCTGATTTTGGCTGCAAGTTTAATGTAGTCCTGGAGTTATTTCTGTATTCCAAGCTGGACTGTGACTGTGAAATTTTTAGTCAGCACAGTTTGTCTTTGGAGCACCTGTGGATCAAAAACATCTCAGCTGCTGTTAGGATGGCTTGAAGATTTGGTAAAAAAACTCTTGTACACAGAAGAATCCAGTGGGAACTTTCATCATCAAAGAGGTAACACTGGCTCTGTTGCCAGCATGTTATCCTTTAGTAGTGCAGTTTGAGTCCAGAAAAACTCAAATGTGCTGGACTCCTGTGCAAACACAGAATAGTTTTTTTAAAAGAGGACTACAAAACTGGGAGGTTCTAAACCAGTGTAATATTTGCATCTAAATAAATATTTTTTAAAGGCCTATTACTTAGAGTATGAAAATTCACATCTTCATCTTCAAAACAAGAATGAATAAATGGGAGCTGGGGAGAGAAGTCTCTGAGAGAGAGAAACAATCTTTGATTATTTTATCAAAGGGCAGGCTAATGCAATTCTGAAAGGTATTGAATTATTTTCCCAGATTGGTTACAGCACAAAAGGTGGAGAAGTTAAACAGGTTTAAGGACAAAAAGCAGTGGGTACAGATGGCAGCAAAGGCACTCCTGGGAGTGACAATGACTTTCATAAATGGCCGCACCTCCTGGGACAGGAACACACCCAATCTCCAGTCCAAGGAATTGCCCAGTCCAGGGAAGTGTTTCCACAAGGATCCAGGAACAGGAGCTGGAGAAGGATCTGAAGAACTGAGTTAATTTTACAGCCAAGAGCCACACAAGAGAAGGACTAGAAAAAGGACACTGAAAAAAGTGGCAGCTGAGGACTTGGAACCACAGAGCTAAAAACTGCAGGTGTTGCTGGAGGAGAGAACACAGCTTCTTGTTTGAATTGGGGCGGGTGAAATAAAAATCTTTGAAGATGGATTCAATGATCAAGTCAGTCAAACAAATCAGACTTGCAGCAGTTGTAGATGTTTAGAACTGCTGGAGTGGGGAGCACTGACTGGGAAAGTACTGGGAAAACAGACTTTTAAAGAAGAGGAATTATACAGAATCCTGAGGCAATAGGTTTGAACCCCAAATACGGATTTTACACACTGTGAATATCACATTTATAATCTGCAGCACATTATAACAGATGTATCATTTTACTACATAGTTAAGACAACAACATGAGATAATAACTGTATTTATCCATGACACACACACTGATACCATCCCCACATTCACTGTTCTCAGATTTTTGTGAAAGCAAAAATATCCCCACCCTGAATACATTGTCCAAAGCAGTTTCCCCTCCTTGCTCATGGAGTAACTGTGGCTCTGGGAGATCCATTCAGAGTTCCAGCAGCTCAGAAAGCCACACCAAACACACAGGAGCAGCACTGGGACTTGGCATGAGGCAGCAAAAGGACAGCAATGTAATTTATCAGAACTGAGATGAATCTATAGAAGGTGCAGGGGCTGTTCACTGTTTTGAGGCAACTCCCACTGTTTTGACAACTTTCCCTAAGAAAGTTCTTCCCTGGAGTTCTCCCACCCAGCTGTACTGCAGTGCCTCTGAACAAAACCAGTGAAAATGACAAACAATCTGTATTGATGTCGTGCCACCTCAGAATATGCTGCAATTTTGTATTTCCCATTGATCAATCTGCTTGACATTTTTTTAATAAGCAGGAATGCAAAAAAAAAAAAAAAAGAGAAAAAAGAGAAAGCCATACATTGACGAATAATGTAAAATACAGATTAAATCTAAAATTCACATTGTATATATTTTTAGTTATCTATTTTTTTTCCTCAACACCAGATTTTGATAGCATGCAATTTAATTGAGTGCCAGAGTGATGAATAAGGAGGAGAATCTGAAGTGTCATATCAATGACAAAATATTCAGCTTGTTGTCTCCTGTTGTCATTTTAAATAATGCAGCAAAGCCTCCTTTAATGAATGTTTTATGTAAGATTAATCCTCCAAAAAGAACAGTTAGCACACGTTCCTCTTCTACAGACTTACAATGAAATCTCTACTACCAATTGTGGGGATAGATTTGTTAACATAAACACATGATGCTCATTCTTTCCCTTAAAACAGCACAGGTTGGCACCTGTTCCCTGGCTCATATTATAGGAAAATATGAGCTATTAGAAAATATCAACCACTTCTGCAGATCAGAATCCATGTGGCTCAGGAAATCACCTCCCTATCAGGCACCTTTTCATTTCAATCTCATGTTCTGCTGTTGGTTGCCCACTGATTTATCTCCTGCTAAAACCAGAGAGAGATGAGGCAGCCCCAAACACAAGGACACACCTGAATTAATTTCAGTGAATTAAAAAAAAAAAAAAAATTTCCATAATTCAAAATGGGTGGAGGAAAAAAGAAAAACAGCTAAAGGCTATGGAAAAAAGCAACTAAAAAGAATTCTGCCACTTTGCATTTTTGGTTTTGCATTGTTAGCCCACATCAATTCATACGAAGCCAATGTGAATTTTACTGCAAGCCACCCCACCTGAATTCTTAACTCACATTACAGAAGGCCCCTGACTAAGACCTGTGTTCAAAAAATAGAAGTTACAGTTCCAAACTCCTTCTTGAGCATTCCGAAACCAGAGCTTGCAAACAGGATAGGATAACAAATTTACATCCTGCTGCCAGAGCACTTTGGATTTTCTCATGTCTATATACCACATCTCGTTAGTTAAGTTAGCTTAGTCAGGGGAAGATTCTTCTGCAAAATCAATTAACAACAATAAAAAATACATCAATGACCATAAGATACTGTTTAAATGTTAGCAAGGAATGGCCACACAGCTACCACTGCTACCTGAAGATTTACTGTAGCAACATAATCCGAAAATATTTCATACCACAAACCTGTTCTCTGAGCTGTTCCTGTAATTATACATTATAAATGCTTTTCCACTTGCTACCCTGTGACCCACTGGCAGGAATTTATGCCTGCTGATGTGTTTTGGAAGCCTGGAAAAGTCTGTGTTTATATTTATAAAATTCCTTCTCAAATCTCCTGGCCCTGCCCTCTTGCAGGTGGTTCTCCTGGTTCCTCACATGACAAAAGGAGAATGTGCTCTGGACAACAGAAATTTTAGCAATCTTGATGCTCCTGCACACCCTAATCCACATCAATCCTTCATGTGCCTCCAGAAGGTATTCTGGAAGATTTTGAGGACAGGGAAGTGGAACAGTAAAGAGAAAGCAGCTCTGTTGTTTCCATTATTTATTTTCTGATCATTTTCTTTCCATGAGAGGAGCAAGTTGAATGCAGGAGAAGGCAAAACCAGAAGAAATAGTTTTTTTGTGTCACTACTTGGAGGTTGGGTAGGTGGAGGTTGGCTAAAATTATATTATAGAAATACAAAAACTGGCATAAATTTAATTTTTTTTTCCCCTTGCATTTATACTTTCCAGATTCTTATCTTTGAAAACAAAAATTGAATTTCTCCAGGTTTCCATTTGTTGAGTTGTTTATCTGTATCATCTCTTTCTACATATTTATTAGCATTACAAAAACAACATGGATGAAGAAAGTTCTGTTTCATTCCTGCTGTTTATGTTTACATGAATTTTATAAGCAGAAATAAAAAAAAAACCAACAAGAAACACCTCCTTTCTTTGTGTGAGATGGATTATTTAAATTCAGCAGTACAGAACAAGAGCTGGTGTGTTGCAAACCAGTTGTGAAAGTTGCCATGCAGGGTTTAAGGAATGATAAAATCCCAAGTCAGGAGAAGGAGCAGAGCTCACGGATTGCATTTTTGACCATCCCATCTCAAATCCTAAGTTATATCATCCCATGTTAAATGAAGAAACCACAGTACTGAAGGCAGCCTTTTTCAGTGTATAAGTAGGAGGAAGAAGGTAGAATAGATTCTTTACAAGAACAGGCAATTTGCACAAGACCAGCCACAAAGTATTTTGGCCATTCCATTTTAAATTAATTATATTCTGAGGGAAAAAAAAAAAAACCACCCACTCCAACTTGTTAAAAGATCTGATTCTGGAAAATATTTATATTGCTTGAAATGTGGCTTAAAATCCTAAAAATTCTGGCACTTTCGCTTTAGCACTGAAGCAAAGAATAAGAGAAAAAATCCTAACAGATAACACATTCTGTTCAGGTTCAGTTTAACAGATACATTTGCCCAGCTGGATTAACCAAAACAATTCACCTCAGTTATTTCATAACTGAAATTCAGCACATTTCACTTAATCTAATGACATCTCACCCTGCAGCTCCTCAGAGTTCCCTGCAATCCACATCCTCCTGTGGGAAGAGCAAGGGATGATCTTTGGTTCAAAATGAGACCACAGAGTCCAAGTGCATCAATGATCACTTGCCCTGCTGACCCCAGAGCATGAAAAGGAATTTAAACAACGAGAAATCTCAGCACTGGGGACTCTGCACTTCCATATTCAGCCTGCCACGATTCACAACAACCTCTCAGGGAGCACAAGAAGCAAATAATCTCTGTTGTGAATTGACCTATTATCATAGGAGCATTATATTTAGAAGATGTAAGCTACAATGTAAATTTGAATTTTATTTTTTTTTAAGTATACGTAAGGTTTCAATGAAACAGGTTTTTGTCCTCTCACAAGCATAATGATGTGTTTAAGGTATCATTTCCATCCTATTCTAAAATGTAATTTGTTGTTTATTTAGTATTATGCCTGATTGTGAAGTCTGTAAGATTCTTGCATGACTTTAGGATATCCTTTGTGTATTTGCCCATTTATTTGAGCAAGTTTTGCTCCATTTCCCTTTAGTCTACATAAAGATTAAACTTCTGAACTACCGAAGAGCTTTAAAAACCTCATGATCCACCTTCCTTTATGAACAAAGCATCATTTCTCATGTGCAGAAGTAGTGGAGGCCACACAAAAGGAAAAAGGAAACCCACAAAGGAGCCTTTGGTTGTAACGTGTGGGTTGCCAAATCCAAAATTAAGAAAACAAAACATCATGAGTCAGGGCTTTAACAAATACCTGATGCCCTGCACCTAAAACTGTGATAGTTTTGAGACCTCCTGAGATTTTTTAATTTTATCTTCGAGGGTTTATACTTTCAGAATATGGAGGCTCACACTGCCAAGCTTCTCCCTCCAACTCTGATTCTGACCGTGCACAAAAATCAGAAGCTACAATGAAGATGGGCCAAGCAGCAAACTTTGGATGCAGAGGTTTTTAGATAAGTCTGTACAACTTGAAGAAAGAAGAAAAATATGCAAACTCATTGACACATGAAGAATAAACCCCAAAGCATTCATCTCCCATAACTCCCAGAACTGGAGACATCTCCATAGCTTGATTTTCTTTTTCTGAGAAAGAAAAAGGCATTTCAAGGGGAAAAGTCCAATTTTCATAACTGTGTGTCATGGAGAGGTGATATGAGTACAGGATTGTCTAGTCTTCACCAACTGTACAAGCCACCTCACCAAAACAGCAACTCACTTCAACTCACCTGCTTGCTACAATACATTTCCACATTTTCTGTAGTCAGATTTTTAAAATATGCAATAGTAGAGTATTTTATGTAAAAATGACTGCATATGCAAATACTTTTTTCTGAAGTTCTAGGATTTAAATGCTTGGATTGTTTACCATGACCATCTGAGCATGAAATGAGATATTTAGCATGGGTGGAAAATGAAAACCTCCTTTATCACATCCTACACTCAGAGCTTAATCCCAGTTTTACAGTTCAAGCTTAACCCTAAGTGACCAGCACAAACTATGTTTCTTCCTGCCTGCCTAATGGAAAAGTCCATCTACATTTGAACTTTTATTCTCAGAAAATACATGCTATTAGTTGTAGGGTTTATAGGCTAAACATTCCAGTGGAACAGCACTGAGGCTGGAAGAATAAACTGGAAGTGCCATTTGGCTCAGGTATCCCAGGAAATGCATACACAATAGAAAAATCAATTTTGTAGTCACTGAGAAAGGATTAGCCATTTTCATTTAACAACAAATACAGCAGTGTAGGTGCTGGAATTGAGAGCAGAGAAAAATGCATTAACTGGGGAGAAAAGAAAAAGTTACTTTTCTCATTATTGAAGTACCATAATCATAGTTGTATTCACTATGTACAATTGCTCCTTGATGGTTCTTGTTGAGTAATTTTGTTCAATAAAGGTCTGTCAATACAATTTGCTTTCAAATGTCAGTTTATACAATATCAAGAGTAATGGGCTCACTCAGGTGCACTTGGCAATCATAGTAAAATATTAATTTTGGGCAAAAGAAAACTGATAATCATCTACTTTAGTACTCTACAATTATGCCTGAGTTTTTTGAGGATCTCTGTGGAATAAATGTGAACACTGCAATGTGTGTTAGACAAAGACCCATAAATAACCAGGCAGTAAAACACTGAAGAGGTGATATCCTCTTTAGAATGTACTTTTTGTTGAAGAGGAATCCAAGACAGCAGCGAGCAAAACATCAAATAACATTTCCAAGTTTTTGGAAAGTAAGTACACCCTCAGTTTCTGGCACGTAATACATTTTTTGAGGTTCACAAAGGTGGGTTGTTTCATCAAGACAAATTTCTTTGCTTCTATTTTTCCTACAATGTAAAGGAGCTGCATAGTTAACCCTTGCAAATTAACTGATGGCCACACTTCATTAAAAAATCACATCAGGATACTTCCACAGAACCTTCAGAGTATTTTGTGAGTGGAACTGGGGGCAATGGTCCAGATGCTGAGCACGTGGGCAGATGATGTTCACAGAGAGGTGTTTATGGCAAGAATGATTTTGATGGTTGTCCCACCTCTCCTGCTAATGCAATTTGAATGCTGAACAGTCTGAAGGAGAGGCTTGGCCAACAGGAGCCTTTCCATGGTGTCTCAGAGCCTGACACCAATCTCTAGTTCTTCGTGGACAGAAAAGCTCAGTGAAGGAGTTTAGGTTGAAAGGAACAGTAGGAGAGGTTTTGCTTTCCCTCCTTTCCTCTCCAGCTCAGCTGAGCAATCTCTGGCTTTCCAAAGGCAGCAGCACCCTGTGAATTCCTGCCTGCAACTTCTGCCAGGCAGCTCGGGTGGGCATTTACACAGCAAACCCTTCACAGGTCCCTTCAATCAGGAGCTGCAGGAGGAGTGGTCTCTGAGATCCCCCAAAGTGGAGCAAAGAACAGAGTGTTTAGTTTGGAATGTGAAGGGAGAGATGCAGCTCTGGCAATTTATAATTTGGGTTTTCACAATGTGAGAGTGTGTGTGTGTGATGGAGGAAGCTTCCCCAGCTTGTGCCAGTGTCAGTACAATGAGGAGTGAAAGTGCTCAGTGGTTTAAGAATTCTGTTCAACATAGGCAAGGCTGTCACTTGAGAAAAAGTACTTATTGCTCATGTGAATCCATCTGTCTCTGCAGACCCACATCAGCTAAGTCGTGTCAATTTGTACTCCTAACAGGTGGAAGGACACAAAATGAAGTGATTTGTGACATAAATGATAGCTAAATCAAAAGGAAGCTGTTGTCTGAAATGGGGGTGTTTCTGCAAGAATTTAGGATGGGTTTTGGAGGCCTGCTTAAAGCTTTGCTTCTGGTGGAACTGCTGTACAGCAGTGACAGGCTTTTGATGTATCAATATCAAATATAAGCACTATTGCATTAGAAGTTGTGTTTAGGCTTAAGAAACACCTACATTTGTGACAATCTATTTATGCAGGAAGATGTAATGCCTCATCCCAGCAGCATAAATTCACCTTTAAGTTAGCTAAACGAGGATACTTTTTGCAGAATTTCTGCACGGTGTAAAAGCTGAGTTACACAAAACTGAACATCAGCTGTCAATGAAATGGCAAAAGGAATACACTCCTCTCAACTCCTGAGATTAAAGCAGAAAGGAAAAAAGGAAACCAACAGCTGCATTGCCCTGCCAAGCTGTTTTGAAGATACTTATTTATAGCAGGCTTTCTAGTTCAGTTCTGTGTTTCATTAAAACATCTGTGGCGAATTTTGTAGAAAAAAAGATAGAAATGCATTTTGTTTTTAGTAAGGAAGAAATTTTCTGAGTATTTGAAAGAGAATCTGCCACTTAGCTTGAGTTAAAGGTTGTGGTAAATAAAAAGCATCTCATTATCTTTGTTCCCAATGACCCCAATAGCAGAATAATGCTGGCATTTTAAGTCTCCCATGTAGTTAAATTAACTGAAATCTTACACATAAGCAATATGTGAAACAATTAGGGTATAATTCTGCAGTTATTAAATGTTAAGTACCTCTGTTAGGCTTATGAAAGCCACTGTCCAACATAAACCCAAACATTTCCACTGAACCATGCACAGCAAGAGAGTCAGTTGAGCCTCTCACATCCCAGATCAGCACTACCTTGTTAAGATTTGGTTTTATGTTTTCTTTTCTTTCTTATTTTTTTTTCCTCACATGTAAAGCAAAGCTGCTTTTAACAATTTAAAAATGGAAAGGGCATCACCTGGTCATTTCTGATACAAAAAGAGGCAATTCAGAATTAGGACACTGCTTACAATAAATGTAACTATGATAAACTAAAAAAGGAAGAGTTAAATTGCAGCTCTACAGGTGAGATTGTTGGGATGTACCCACCAGCAGCAATTTCTGACCTGCACTGCAGTTTCATGACCCCTGAACCCCCACATGCATTCTGTCCCAAAGGAACACACCTCATCCACTGTATTTATCACAGTTCTTCACTGGCTTTCAACTACATGAAAATCCTCCCTTTCTGTGAGGCTGCTGCTTTTCTTTGTTGCTTTTGACAGGATCAAACAATAACATTTAACTCCATTAACTTGCTGGGATATCTCTTACACATCCTGCAGTTGCATTTCCATCCTTCTCCCATTTTCAATGTTTCATCAGACTGAATCAGAAT
The DNA here is from genome assembly GCA_025920805.1 of Petroica traversi. Classification (NCBI taxonomy): domain Eukaryota; kingdom Metazoa; phylum Chordata; class Aves; order Passeriformes; family Petroicidae; genus Petroica; species Petroica traversi. The sequence goes on from JAHLSL010000040.1 coordinate 1,930,236, forward strand.
TATTAGTGAAAGACATTTAAAAGCAAGGCATTGTGCATTAGTTTCTTTAAGCAAACTACACTTAAGAGTTTTTAGTCTATAAGATCTAAAGCTTTATAAGCACAACAACAGGACTGTTGTTTTCTTATAAGCTTTATAAGAAAACAACAGTCCTGAGGATCTTACAAAATTAACTTGTAGGTAGGGAGGTAGTTGAGAAGCCAGTTCATGCATTTGAGGCTATATGTAATTTAATGGAATCAGTGGGATGCTCTACATAACACTGTGTTCAAAACAGAGGATTTTATGGGGCCTGGAGTATTTCCTCTTCAATGGAGTTGTTTAGTTACAGGTACCACCTCATTATGATGCTGACTGCAAAATACCTCAGGGCTATTAAACAGTCTGAGATATCCCATTGAGAAAAAAAATATGGAAAGTATTTCACAAACTGTCGACAAAAGAAACCCAAACAGTCATAAGAAAAGACATCAAAGCTGCTGAGACTCTTCTATTCAAAGAAAGCAAACAAAGAAATAATAGCACTTGAAATATAAAGAAAAGTAGGAATCATCTTGTAATTAGAATTACTGCAGTAGATCAAATGCGGCACAGAGAAATACAATAGTTTCTTTTGTACAGCAAGTCAGTAACATGATGTAATTTTCTAATTTTCTCCCTCTTTTTACCAGAAGAGATTTTTTTCTATCTCAAGAAAAACTGTTAAGTAACACTACAGATAATGCAGGATGTCCATAAAAGACACCAGCCTGACATCAGCCCATGCACAGATCCATTTTTGCACACAAATTCATAGTTTGGAAAGGAACTTTGATTCAGTTTTAACTATAGTTATATGTATTTACTCTTCATTTATTACTTTTGATGGAAGATGGTGTTTAATGGCTCCAGAAGAGAATGGATAACCTATATAGCCTGTCTTGGAAAGGATGTATCTAACCTGTCCTCGCTCATTAGAGAATTACAGGAGTTGAAATCATGGTAAAAATTATTTTTTAAAAAAGGTAGTTTTCATGAGTACAAGTTGCAAGTACCAAAGCACACAAAGGTTTCAAACATTAATATACCATTAAGTCTTCCCTTTCCAAATTTGCTTCACTTCCATGTTTTAGCAAGGGAATATAAATTTTTTAGGGAAGAGTCACAGAGTCACCCAAATTCTGAGATTTTACAGGGGCACTTTTAAAGATCTCTTTCTTTGGTGCACATGGACACATGCTTCATGAAATGGATGATTAGAGGCTACCAGGCCTCCTCTTCCAATATCTAGGTTGGCCACTTCACTGCAGACCAGTTTCCCTCACAATTCCTCCTATACATTAATTCAGAAAAATGGCTCATTCCCATTAATGTCTTTTCCATTTCCTTTTGGTTTGGCTTTTTATTGGAAAGGACATCTGATCTCCCTGTCTGACCAACCCCAAACTTTATTTCCCTGGGATGTGTGGAGAGATGGGGCAGAGAGTGAAGGAAAAAAAACACCACAAAAAACAACCTGATGTGTGGGAATAGGCTGGAATACCTACCAGAGGAAATGCTGGGGGGTAAAGATCCACCCCCTGCCACTGGATGTGAGGCCAGGATGCTATTTAAAAATCCCGCCCTCAGGAATCTCGAAAGAGACTTCACCCCAATGGTCGGGAAGGATCCTTTCAAAGAAATAAAAATGATCATTAATCAAACGACTTGTTCTCTGGCTGACAAAAAGAAGTCGACTGTTGAAAGAAAGAGCAACCCAAATCTCTGCAGAGTTAACAGTGGTTTCATGAGAGCAGATCTCATGAAAAGCAGTTAAAAGCCTCTGTTTGTTTTTTAACCAAGTCATACAGTAAACAGCTTTAACCAGAAAAAGGTTTTCTGCATAGTCTGCAAATGGAGAATTCCAGCACTTTTAGGAGGAATAGAAAAATCTGGTGTTCCAACAGCAAATTGCACCTGTGGGATACTCATAATGCATTTTAAAAGGCTCCACCATAGAGGTTTGTTACAATTTTGTGTTCAAATCAAACACAGACCAGTGGAGGTGGGGCTGTACCAGCAAAGCTGTTTTACACCAGTATTTTACAGCCATCTGACAAAAGTAACATCAGGCAAAGGGGAACCAGTACTTGTAGCTAAATTACTGAATTCTGTGTCGAGGCAGCTCCATCAGCCAGAGCTTCTGTCAACACCTGTCAATATATTGATACAGGCAAAAACCAGGAGTATGGATGAGGCCTAAAGATTTTTAGCCTTTTCATACATTTTTCATATAATTGTAACTTTTTGATTTTACGCAGTGTGAACATGGCCCCTTCCTGCTTTGCTCTCACCAAAAACTCAACACATTTTATGCTTTCAATATAATAAACTGCATATTCTTCTCATTGCCTACATGCACAGTTTTATTCCTGGAAACAATTATTATCTCATCCACCTCTTTTAAAATAAATACTTTTGACACATCTACTGCAGTGGTGAGAAATGAAGATGCCTTAGCATTTGATCCACTGTTTCAGCTTTCAGCATTTGTACAGAGATCTGCAGACATCATTTCAACTTCCTCATGTCAGTGCTCAGTGAGTGCCAGCATCAAGATGGATCTGCAATGACAGCTCTGCACATCTCACTTAAAAACACAGGGTCAAGATTCTCCCACCTGGCAATAAATCCAAACTGACAATCAGAAGAATCTGGGTATTTTTGCAAGGTGCATCCAAAAATTTAGGCAATAGCACGTTTGTTTTCCTCATCTTGAAGGTATTTAATATTTTCCTTTGAAGAGACAGAAAGCATCCTGCTCTTTAAACACAATGAGAAAAATAAATGGCCCTTAAAATTTGGTATTTTTTTCCCCACTAATAAAAATGCAGTGAGGAAAATTTACCCTCAAAACACACATGCACTTGCTGAATTTAAAGCAGCCTAAGACAGCTTTGAGTTTTTTACTTTTATTTTCAAGGAAAAGTTCTACTGTTTCTTCTCAATCCATCTGTCCTTCAGATTTGTTAATTAGACATGCTGCAGTCTGTGGAAAAAAAATTAATTTAATGGGTGATGTAGATGCAGAACTTTTTTATCTGATGGATAAAGATAAATTTTCCCTCTGGACACTCAAGAGAAGTCTTTGGCATTCCTGTAAAACTGTTCCAAATTCCATGGCTTTCACTTTAAAAAATTTGCAGAGGTGATCACGGACAGACAGTACAGAACGCAAAACACAGAAATTAAGTTTTAAAATGGAAATTGTTCCATTAACTCCAAAATGTTTGGTACTAAACAGCATCTTAAAACATAAAGGCTAAATAATGAACATATGAAGAAATCCCAAATAGAACATTGCTTCTGTGTTTCAAAATATGAATTACACCAACCATAAAGTACAGCCACTGAGTCACACACCATATGTACAGACCTTCAGAAAAGCCAAACAGCTTGAGCTTTACCACTGACATTTTCCTCTATTTAAATGCTGTTAAATGGCAAATAACTCGTTTCCTACCCGTCTTACAGTAAGTTACTTTGTTATGGAAAGTAATGAAGACAACCCCAAATTTATTTCACTTATTGTACATATTCAGAAAAAAAAAAACAAGGAGCAGTGAATTTCAGAGCAAGTAAATCTGTGAATATTCAGAAGGGAACTAGAGGCTTAAAATTACTGAGGTTTTCTAAGCAGCAAATAACTAAAAGGATACATACAAATAATACTTTTCTCTCACACTCAACAGTGGGATTCAGTTGCTGAAGTGTAAATGGTTTGTGCCATTTGAGATGCTCTAAAAAATCAGAGACATTCCCAAGTGAGTGGCAGACAGGACACGATCTGCAGATTTCCACTCTGAGCGTGGCAGTGAGAGGCAAAGCAGCAGTTGGATGTTTAAGTGTAGGCACTGAGTGTCATTTCAGGCAACTGAATCCCATCCAAACACATCTCCTGTCACCTCAGAAGTGTCTCTGAATAAGCAGAACACAGAGCTACAAGAACAAGAGCTCATTCAGTCTCTGCTAGAAGTCCACAAACACCTTCTGAAAAGGACAAGGTTGGTCACACTCAGCCCTGCCAGTATCCATCAACAAAAAATGCAGACAAAAGAGAGGTTAAAAGTTCATTCATCTTAAAACATCCATGGCTCTGAATTAAAATACAACCCTAGGATGAACTTTTTTTCAGCCCCAGGTGTGCTTTTTTTATCATCTCAACGTGAAAACCGTTTGAGACTCGATGACATGATTTTGTATTAGGAAGGTGATAATCACTGCAGATAAAGAAAATTAATTCTTGTTAAGCCACATCAATCACCACCAGATGGACAGAGCTTTGATACGAGAGCTTTGGGCATTTAAGTAGTTTAGAAGTTACTCAAATTTTTATTGGTTTGCATAAACTTTCATGAATTATTTCAATGAATCCCACAGAATGTGTAAGGATGGAAGGGACCCCGGGAGATCATTTAGTTCACCAGATTTCTTGAGAAATGCCATTCTGTCAATCCACATCATACAGAGACTTGTGCTTTCCACGAGTTCTGTTGTTTTCTGCAAAAATTAACACTCATTTTTGCAGTGGGTGCACTCACACTAATGGGGAGATCTCTTAGCACATGATTCTAAACTTGGAAAAGGAGATGAGAATATTAAGTCATGATTCTTCAGTGCCCTCAAATGCAGTTGTCATTTAGCAGCTCACAGTTAATGGATTTATTGAGGAGAAAACCCCAACCTCTCCCTGCTCCCCAGTTACTCACTATGAACATTATGTCACCTTAACATGGGGAAACCACATGACTTACAATATTAGAAAAGTGCACTGAAACTGTAGAAATGGAAGAGCTGACAGTTCATGAAGTACCCACCACTTTCTGAGCCCTGTGACACCAGTTTATAACTCGGTGTAAATTCTTCTGTTTCACAATAATTACAGCTAAGTGCCTGAGCTCAGAGGCAGTGGGGGAGTGCTGAATCAATTAGCCTGCCTTCCACCTTCAGCTGCTGTTCCTGGGGGAATTTCATCCCACAAATTGGGGAATTTGATAGGGAAGTCACTGGTACAGCATGGGTTTAGCAGCTTTATCCCTGAGCAGAAGGGCAGGAGAAGGTGGCTGGGCAGGGGAAATCCATATGCTTAGTTCAGCTCCAGAGCACAGACATGAATTCACACCCATTTATTGGCACTGTGGTCACAGCAGGGGCAGCCAGGAGGAACAGCCACTGCTCCCACAGCACATCCTTGCACCAGGGACCAAACTGTGCCCTGCTCTTCGTCACTGCTGGTTTTTCTTATTTATTGCACTTCAGTATTTCCTGCAGGTGGAATTGAACACTTCATGTGCTGTGTATTCTGAGCACCTTAACAGCTACAAATTCAAAAGCAGCTCTTTGGCCGCTTAATTTAACAAACTGGGATGAGAAGTTCCAGAGAGATCACAATTACCTCCTGTTGTTTATTTTTACTAGTACCATCTCTTTACTGGCACCATCCAAAGAAGACTTCAGTCTGTTGTTCTTTTCCCACAGATTTGGTTTGGAAAAAAAAAAGGAAAAATGCACGGGTGGTGTATTTAATGTAAAAAAGCCCATTGCAATTTGTTTCTATACAGTCAGTTCTCTTGATGCTTTCTCATGCAGGGGCTGTAAAACCCAGTAAAGAGAAAGTTCTCAGAGACTCTGCAGATGAAGGCTCTGGGGAAGTGAGGGCTATAAGGAGCTTTTGCCTTCAGTTTGGCAGGAAGCAACTGGCTGCAGTCACTCCAAATTCATTTTCATGCAGGCTGGGCTGAAAATTTAGTAACAAAATACTGGAGGACAGAATGCAGAAAGAGTTTTCCTGCTTTGCATAGGGGAATTATCCAATTTTATCACTTAATGTCTGAGAAAAGACTGATTTTTGTTATGAGCACTTTTCCATTCTAAAATAAATCCTGGTTTTTATTGTTGCTGGTGTTTCTTTGGGCAAGGTAGAAGAAGGGTTGGAACATTTTTCCCAAAATTATTATATATATATATATATCCATTATAGAAACTACTGAAAACCAGTCGACTTTTCTCTCACATGATTTCATTGATTTATCCTTCCTAGACCACCAGGAACGGCACATTACTTCATAATCTTTTATGAGGGAACATATGGAAGGTTTTTATAAGGAATGGCTTTATAAAAGTCTGAAATTATGATGTCAAATTACAATTTTTAGAGCACTCAAAAGGCTTGACTTGCAACAGAGAAAAAAGTCAGAAGCAAGGAAAAAATTTATCCCTGATGAATTTGTTGGATCATGTTTTCAGTACATTTAGAAAATATAAACTTTTTTTCAATGCAATAATCTGTAGATTTAGAATATGCTGTTAATTTATTTTAGAGCTTTTTGCCACATGAAAGCAAAGGCTGATAGAGAGGTATCCTAAATTCTTACCCAAATAATTCATATGTCTTAGAAAAATCCGATTTTCAAGATCACTAAATAATGTTTTGCAATAGACATCACAAAATATTAGAGCATAACAAGAATTGAAAAAAATAACAGTGCTCAACCCCTGCTGAAATCACAGAACACAGAATGGCAGAGGCTGGAAAGGACCTCTGGAAGCCACCAAGTGAATCATGTGAGGATTTCCATTACCCTGCAAATAATTACACAGTGAAACTCCTGAAGGCTCAATTCTGCTCTAGGGTACCTAAGGCAGTAAAACCAACCCTGCATTTTGCTGGGCAGAGGGAAATTTATACTCTCACATTCAGCTGCAGATTTTCAAAGGGGTGGTCCCATTTTGTTCGCCCAGGTTCCAGCAGAGTAGTTGACATCACACCCACAAATAATTGTCATTCCTCAGTGAACCTCCAAGAACTCAATAAAGTCCTCTGACTGCCTTTCCTGGATTATTTATTTCCATGCTTTTTGGGTTTACTCTTCAGTTTGATTTTAACTGTGAATTTCCTCTGGTTTACTGGTTTGGAAATAATAAAGCATTCCCATGCTTTAGCCTCAGTTTTGAGGAACAGACCATTCTAGCCCAGCTCGTGGGGAACATATTGTCAAAATCCTGCTTTTTTATATCAAGTTCCTTAATTTCTGCTCCAGATTTAAATTTACAGGGTCTGTGTGGCAACATGAAGAAGACAAATCCTGGGCAGGGCAAAGCTGCTGTTCAGGTCTGCAGATGAGTGTAACCTTGAGATCCTTGTGAAAGACAATGCTTCCCTACCAACCTGAACTCTCATTTCTTTACTGGCAGGTGGGAATAAATCCAAAGGCAGGAATATTTACACAGAATGAGACTATTTTAGAAAACCCCAATTATAACAACTTCTGGCTTTACTTATGACTTCTCTGGGACAAAAAGCAAATGCTGCAAGAAGCTTACAGTTCCTAAGGAGGAACTGATGTAAGTTACAGAATATTTGGGGAGAATATTAACATCTAATTTAATTTCCCTTGCTGCTTCTAGACAAACAGGTCATTTGTGGGGAAAAAATGAGGGAACTGCTTGAAAAGAGTTCTACAAACATCACAGGCATTTATTTTGTGATGTGTTAAATGTCAATGCACACCAAAGTGTTGGTTGCTGGGAAGACTGGTGTGACAACATTAATGTGATTAAGGCTTTTAACAGCAATAACAACTGCTGTGTTGAATCATCTTTGTAATCTTAGTGGAATAATAATTGGAAATACTGGGCTTCTATGGGATAAAACTACCCGTGTATGCTTAAGCTGTCAATTAAATAGGTAATTTTTAGTCCCTGCTAAACTGAAAATAGCTTTAGCACAATGCTAAATAAGAACCTGAAATCTTTATGTGTTTTTAGGGATGTATGATACCCAGGATACTGCTACAAAATGCTGTATGCTGTACGTTTGGATTTCATTATCATGCATTCATTATTAGATGAAACTAAAATACTTTAAAATTACGATTTTCATGATAAAAGAAAATGAAGCCTGCACTATCAGCCGAAACCTTTGTGATTCATTTTGTACACATCATTATTTCAGGGAATCCATTATTCATTAGCTGAATTCCATTTCAGTCATCTTTTTATCATCCACTTTTTGTTATTTTGGAAGTAAAAATCTAATCATTCCTATCACTTGGAAATCTTCATCCTTTAAGACAGGAAACTCCCATGTGAAATGTTGATGGAATAAACAGGATGGTTAAGAAAATACAGGGGCTTTGAAACTTTCAGCTGCCCATTTTCATGGTATTTCCATAAAAAGAGAGAAATTAGATTTTAATTTTGTACTTCCGGTTTAGAAATTGCAGTAAGTTTTAATTTAATGAGTGGACTAGCTTTTCATGGGTGACATCTGAGGATAAATGTACATTCTACAGTTGTGCAATTAAGGCTCTGATTATCAACTCTTTTAGCTTTGCTATCCTGTTAAAGTATGAACCAGGGGTAGGAGAAAAATTCCCTCCACTTTTTAGACAATAATCTGTCTCACTGAAAAAGCCTCACTGTGTTCAGTTAAAAAAACCCCTTGGGGCTGAGTGTTTTCCTCTTAAATAAATGTAGGATATAAACTGAGGATTACTTTCACTACTCACATTCACAATTCACTGTGCAGAAATATCAATGAAATGAAGTCCACAGGTTTGATTTCCTTCCTGGTAACAAACACCAAGTGACTTCTTCAAATAAAAAATGCTGGGATTAGAAGTGGAAAGATTGCTTTCATTTCCATAATTGTGACTTGGAATGAACTCCTTGATTAGAAGTGCATTAAATGCTGGTTGAGATTTACAAATCCATGTTAGACAGAAAATCCTCTTTGCCCAGTGAAGGTGTCCCAGCCCATACTGATAATCCATGAGAAATTTTGGGCAGCTCCTCTATCTCTCTGATGGGCTAAAGCAAATGGAGAGAAATTCTGCTTTCTTTGTTGAAAAATGCTGCTGACCGAAGGGAATTAGCTGTGCTTGTTAATTATCTCCTTGCTGATAACCAGTGCATTCAGAGGATTTTCTCTGCAGCTCAAAGACCACTTGGTGTTTGGTGTGAACATCTCATCTTCCCTGTGACTCTGGATGCTGGGCAGTATTTACTTACTGAGGCCACAAAGTCACATTTTTCAATGCTTAGAAAGGCATTCACTGAAAATTGGAGGTAAATTGCCAGTCTTACAAAACACTTGTATTCTGGAGAATGTGCTCAACTACAGCTGAGAGGAAAAAAGCAGAGAAAGGAAGACTCTGAGGGGAGACTCATTTCCAAAGTGGGTAAATTAATTATTGTCAGTCTAGGGAGATATTAACAAGTTTCTGTTGTTTCAGGAAAAAAGGTAATCCATTATGTGAATTCTAGCAACTGTACAGTGGTTTGTTTCAGGTTTTTACTATTATAAAAATTCTGTACTATCTTCTCTAGATAAAATATTGAAATGAAGCTATTATCAGCTAAACTGATTTGCTTTCAAATTTTATTCAGCAGAAATTACCTTGTTAAAGTTTAGTTGAAAAATGACAATATTTACAGATGGATGTTGTCATGAATCTATTTGGGAATGTCTGACTGAATAAGTTTGCTTCTGAAAATGTGTTTACAGGGTTGTCATTAATGTTTTGTGCTTATATTTAGAACATGCTTAAACTCAATATTCTGTAAATTCACACCATCTATTATGATGTTTCAAAATCATATTCTTTTCTTTCCCACGTTGCTTCCCTCTTTCAATTGTGTCTCCCTTGACAGCTTTATCATCCTCTCCTGATTTAGAAGCCTGATGTTTATCTGTGAAGAAAAGCTGCATTTAAGAAGGAGTATTTTTTGCAAACTGATTTTCCAACCAGGAGTTTAGAATGCATCCCAGTTTGCATCTAAGTTATTTATTCTTCTGGAACCTGAACTATATATGTATTAGGAATCAGAAAGATAATTATAGTCAGTGAAATAGTTAATTTTCCTCATATCTACCTCTCTCACATTTCCATGAAGTATAATAGCAGATATTAATATGAGAAAATTACCTATCCATATTACAATTCTTCTTCTTGATATGAAGTTGCTTTTAAAGATATCTTAACCTTGTTTCCTTGCATTAGAAATTTGGGTGTGAGCCTTTAAGATCTAGGAAATATCACAATGAAGACTTTTGTGGCAGAGGTTTACATGGATAGACTAGACCTGGAAGGTCTATGGGTCTATAAACAAAAATATTAAGAAATAGAACTAAACCCCAATAAAGTTGCCATTGAAAAACCACCCATATTTAAAGATGAGTAACGCAGTTTACATTTAAAAAAGTAATTTCCTGCTTGCCAGTGGAAGGTGCCAGGATGCTCTGCCTGGGGTAAAACAATTCAAACTATGCCCTATATATGCAGAGTTATCCCTGTTTTTTTTCCAATGCTCAATCCCATGTACATTTACCAGTGTTTTTTTCCCTCTATACAGAAGAACAAACAACTGCACACTTATCAAAATAAATCAACCAAATCCAACTTGTGAATTGGGATTATTGATTACTTTCTATACACTCTTTAACCCCCTCACTCCTTTGGCTGTCAGCTGCAATTGCCATTGTCATTTATAATTGCTCTCATCGTTGCTTTTATGGTTTTCCTGCACAGGCAACAGCTCAGCCATGTTGTGCAGCAAATCTGTCAGCACAGAGCAATCTTGTCTCCCCCTGATATTCATTGATCTTCTGGTTGCAGTTGATAAAAAAGCCCCAACCCTTCATACATCTCCTACACATTCTAAATATCTGGCCCTTTAGCTTGTTGTGCCATGTTCTTCTCTGCTTTCATGGTGGAGGAAGAAATTGCATTCAGATATTTCAGATGGAAATGCAATAATTTGTGGTTAATAATGATGCTAATTATGAAAAATGATGACCATTCATTCCCTCCAAGAGAAAAGGAAAAAGCAATAGTCTGGCCATATCTTATCTACAGGACTTTATCTTTTTATGCCTGCTAGTAGGAATCATTTTTGTCACCCATTTTTCTACTAGAACCACATCTCATGTCAAAGCATCTGAATATCTTTGAAAGTCAGGTCCTGTGTGTCTGAACAGAGACATCTGGAGGCAAAGGATCCTGAAGAAAGTGAAATCTTGTTCCTCAGATGAACCTCTGAAAGCAGAATTATGGAATTTAGTTATGTTAGATAGTGTGCCCTGGCCAGATTAAGCTGCTGTTAACAGGGTGTTAGTGCTTGACTGTTTGACAATGTGCTTTTTCTTCACTGCTTATCATCCTGTGAAAGATGCAGCAGCAGAATTGACAGTCATGGTGCATGGCTTGCTAAGTGCAAAAAAGGAAAAGCAGAACACAGAAATGTTCCTGACTCGAACTGCAGGAAACCAAAATGGCCCCTTGATTTTTTGGAACAAAATTCAGAACGTAATGCATGAAAGACAAATGTAAATTTTTCCAGAGGGTTAAAAGCTAATTCTTCTAAGTATATGTCATTCTGGAGAACTGAGTATTGTGGATTCTTAACTTTTCCCAGCAACCTTCAACAAATGGGTGCATGGTGCTCTGCATGGGTAATTTGAAATATCCACATGGATGCACGCTTGTGTAAAAATAGCTCAGGACTATCAACATTAATTACATTTCTTCCAGTACCAGTCAGGAAGGGTAACCTATTTTGCAAGAAGGCTACAGATACTTAGTGTTGTCTGTGTTATGTGCACAGCTCTAACTTTCAGTTCTGTATTTTGGATGGTACTTGAATAAATTGAGCTCATAAATTTGCCTAACAGTGCAGGTGGTGGCTGTGGGTTTTGTGTTAATTTGATGGCCAAGCCAACCCTGGACTCAGTAATGTGTTCCAATATTTATCTATGAATAAGGACACAAAGGAAAATAAAGGGAGCGGGCCAAATTTAAATTTACAGCTCCACTCAGTGAACAATTTATAACACAGCTGAGATCCTGCTGTTTTGTCTGTCGTTATGTGCTCAACTACAAAAATGTTTTATCAGAAAAATTCAGCTTTTTGCTCAATGCTATGTAAAGTCCACTGGCTAATATAATACACAAAAGGTCCCACCACCACAGTGGATTGTCCATAAAAAATATTTAAACTTTGCAGAACCACATTTCCTGGGAGTACAATTTCACCATTCATGACCAAGGAAAGAATATTGTCAATACTCCCACAAAATCTCCTCAATCTTTTTGTGTAGCAACAAAATATACAACATTATGTGTACAATAAACACATGTACTCCAAAATACGTCACCTTCTGAAATGGATTCTGAATTTCATTAACAGGTGGGAGAAAAGGGCAACATTAAGTTCATTACAATGAAGGCTCAAAGGCCCAGAGACAATGTCTTGGCTGAAAAAAAATTCATTATGTCCTGAATTTTTTAAAAATAAAAAACGGGTCAGATATTAAGAGCTTCATACTGTAAATTCCAGTGAAAGAGGATCATGCTGCTGCTTTGCCTCCCTCATGGACAAGGTGAGGTGCACTGATTTTAGGGCTTTTGTTGCAGTGAATGGGTTATACAAAATAATTTGAAAAGAAACTCAATGATTAAAGCTTTAAATTTGATCTGCAAGATGAGCGCCTGAAGATTTCAGAACTGCAATAGTCTTCACAATTTGAAAGCCACCAAATCAAAACAGTGAGGAGACAATAAGGGAGTCAAAAGACTAATTCCAAACCCAAGCTCAGTGTCTGAGGATGTGAATTTACACAGAACCAGAAATTTTTGTGCTGTCTTCATTTATCCTCTTTTTGTGAAGGGGCTATTTTTGAAATCCTTCTGGGGAATACAAATGTACATAATGCTGTCAAAGAAAATGAATGCCTTAAAAAGATTCCTCTTGTACATGTGATGGGTAGGAATCCCTCAGCAGCCAAATTCTTAGAAATAATTTCTAAGAATTGGAAGCTATTCAGGGCAAAGTTTGTGGGGGAGAGGAACAAAGATGTTATTAATATAATAAAGCTCTTGCATGCATTGATATTTTTATTGGCACAGTTAATTAGTTCTGATTAGGTTTTGCTTTAAACTTGTGTAAGACACCACCAAGCTAAACTAACTAAAGATTCCAGTCTGGATTTCTTCCAATACAGTTACAATCTCAGAGACCATTTTTCATGCTTTTTGTAGATATAGTTAGGCTGCCTGATATTTCCTTTGAGCACAGCTTTAATTTAATTAATAGACTTTTCATGGAAAGTCTTCAACATGATGTGGAAATGAAGACACATCTTCCTCCTCTAGAGCCCAGCTTTCAGTCATGTGTGTTTGCACTGGAGAAAGAAGTTGTTGTTCCTACACCTGCTTATGAAACAGCAGCAGCTTGGCCACGGACATAAAACTCACCTGAGCATGCCCTGGCACACCCAAAAGAGATCCCAGAACTATCATTGTGCTAACGTGGCTTGAAAGGAAAACATGGATGTTTTTATAAAGCACCCAAGCATCTATGAGAATTTGTGAGGCAACCAAGCACTCTTTTATGGCAAACCATGCAAGGAATGGTGTTGCTGTGACAAAACCAAATAGGAGCAAAGCGTCCCTTGTGAGATCTGATCAGCACTTCCAGTGGATCCAGGTTCTGTGCCACGGAGTATTTGCCATGGCCCAGCAAATTGTCCTTGAAATGAACTCCCTGCTAACAGAAAGCTTGTGCTACAGCAACTGTTCTGCCTACTGCTCTCTGTGATTAGGGATTGCAGTCCGGACAAATGAGAAATGAAGCAGTAAGAAAAGGGAATTAAAACGCTGTTTCAGACCTACTTTTGAGCAGGCTTAGTTTAGCATTTTTTCCTCCTGTACAGTACATATTCCACAGCAATTGTGAAAACAGTATAATTTAAAAGTTAACATTTGCTTAGCTGGTAGCACCAGATAAAAGCTCTCACTTGTAGAGAACAGGCAAATCTGTTATTGCCCCAGTCAATAGCTATTGACCTGGTACAGCTCTTCTGCTTATTACAACCAAATGCTTTTTCTTTTTTGTTCAATAGTCAATGACACTGTAATGGAAGGCACTGCTTACAAACTGATGCAATATCCATCAGCAACAGCTAGAAGTTAATGACTAATGGTTACACTGAGCAAAGCATGTGCTAAGAACAGCAGTACACAACTATTAATCAAATTTACTGCATCTGATGTGCCTTTATAGCCTAGTGGAACTGTAATGTACATCAGATAAATAGTGTCTGTTGTTATTAATCTAGGTTTTAGCACAAAACACCTTCTAATCATGCTATCAATAAATCTATATATATGTATCGATACATCAATAAATAATTTGGCTAGGACAAAGTTTTGCCTGACTTTTAGAGCACTCCTTTACCTTACATGAAATTTGGATTCTGCAATTTAGTACTTAGGCAAGGCAACTGCTCTCCTCCAAGCTGAACTCATGTTATTCCCTAAATACCACGGATGGGGCAGTATAAATGCAAGGCAACACCCTAAAGATGAACTGGGAAGAGCAGAGTTCATGTGTCCATGGATCTCCCTGCCTCCAGGCTCCTTCCCTGTAGCAGAGCAGAGCTGCACAACCCTGCCCTTTACAATTTATGCAACTTGCACTTTCTATTCCTTGCAGCAGATTTTGCTCCTAATTCATGTAGCCTATTTTCATTCTATAATCATGGCTGTATAATTGGTTTATATTTTTTTTTAATACTGCCTGACACCAAAACATTTTCTTTCAAACTTTCACTACTCATTTTATATGTGAGACATATGTATTTTTATATGACAGTGTGACTGCAACAGTAACACCCACTATTTTTATATTACCTTCAAACAAACATTACAAAAAAGTTTTTTGACTCCTTAGTGAAAAAAAACCTGCCAATAACTTTTTGGCTTACAGTTCTCTATAATCTTTCCTGCAGAACATGAACAAAAACTCTAATATTGGAGCACTGATTTATCTTGTTTCTCTTTTCTGGATGCAACCTTGATTTCTCACTAGACTGATGATAAGACATTACAGAAAGAAAATTTACAAATATGGTAAAGATTAAACAATCATGCCATTGCCAAAGACATTGTTAGTATTTAAAAAATGCTCCTAAGCCACAACCCTTTGTCTTTTTCAGACAAGACACACCCTACAAGATCCACCACATGGATCCTAATCCCACCTATGATACTGATTCATAAACTGCCCCTGCTGGTGAAAACTGGTGGAATTCAATTGCTGATATGCTCAGTGTGAAGCAAGGAGCTAAATTCACTTAAGTTCCTACATATTTACATCTCTGGACAAGATCTCCAGTGCTGCTCAGCCAGCATTAACTTGTGTTCCTGTTTTATGGTCACTGACAGGAGAGCAGTGCAGAGACCAAGCAATGCCATGGGTTTTGTTAGTCTGGTAACTAAAAACCTAAATAACAATAATTTTATCCTTGCAATAATGTGCGAGGAAAGAAAAAGATCTGAATTTAGAACCACAGAGAGACAGATTTGAACATGGTCAGGTCATTCCACAAATCTACTGAAATTCCATTCCAACAGCACAGGTTCGGGAGCTCAACTTTCCTCTTTGTTCTTAGTTCTTTGTGTTTTCCAAACATTGCTTTGGATGGTATAACGAGGTGAAAACAGGAAATATTCGTAAGATATTTATTGTGTTTACTGTGATGGTAAGAGGACACTGCTTTACACACACAACACTCCTCTTTAAAAGAAAAATGTAAGTTCTGCAAATTAGCAAACAACATGGCTCGTTTGAGAAAATGATTAATTTTAGAAAAAGTATACTATGAATTTTTTAATTCATTTCTGAAAAGAGCTGGCATTGAGGAAATTGCATGCATGTTAATTAGACTTCTTAATAGTTAAGTGATAACTAGATATTTTAGCATTTCAGGGAAGTCAGTAACACCACTAAACCTGCTAGATTTCAGAGGCAATGGATGTCTCTTGGCAGCTGAAAGAGTTACAAAGAGTAAAACATTTCATAGATTATTCTGGAATTTTAGTCAATCATTTGCAAGTGTACAATAAGTTACAAAGGGTTTACTTTTTAGTTCTTCAAAACAGGAAATTCATCTCTTCTGGTATAAAAAATCAGTAAATCTCAATCAAATAAATAATAAGCACTTGTGCAAAAATAAAATCTTTTACAAGATGATTTGACTTCATTGTCAACTCAGTGTCATTTATGGTTTTCTCCAGTTGCCTATAAATGACATCTCCATTCTATTTCCTAAGAACCTGTAAAGACTTCTCTCGAATGAAGATAATCCTAATTAAAAAATAAAAATGAAACATTTCAAATAGAACACAGATGGGCTCTGAATTTCCTATTATGGCCCCAAACTTTGCAGTATTGACTGTCAATGATTTGGAAGGTTTCTGAGAAATGTAACCCATAATGATGTGGAAATAAAGCTTCATTTCTATACTAAATGCTATCAAATGGGAAAGCCAGCATAAAATTAGGAAGGAAAGGTATTAGTTGTGGCTACAATTAGTGACTTACTTTTTGTAACAACTCCTTCAAGGCGAATGATGTTTGGGTGATCAAATTGTCCCATGATACTCGCCTCCCTCAGGAAATCTCTCCTCTGCCTGTCCACATAGCCACCCTTCAGAGTCTTAATGGCAACAGGGATCTCTCTTTTTCCTGGAGTCTTCAAACGTCCACTGCACACTTCTCCAAACTCCCCTTAAACAGAGAAAATATCTGTTAAACCATTCACAGTGCCTGTACACAAAAATAGCCAAGGAACTTGAAGTGGACAGAGAAATAACTGATTGAATATTCAAATTTATGAGTGTCATCACATCCCAGAAAATCAAAATATTCAGCAGCACTTCACAAGGAATGAGGACCTTTCCTTTGTGCCACAGCAGAGATGATGGGACCTTGTACTGTGCCTGCAAAAGCCAAACCTTCTGCCCTCCCCAGCGTGGCTCGTCTTGCTTTGAGACTGAACATTGCTATCAAAATGTTTGGGATATGTAACTGAGGGAGGAATGTAATGACACTTGGATTTTTATTCCACTGATGACAAAATATCTACGTAAAGTAATTATTTATAGCAATATTCAGCTCTTGGGATGAAATGCACTAAAACCTACATAACATGAAAAGCCCCGAGACTACCAGAACACTTTATCCTCCAACTACAAAAAGCATTTAAAAATTACATTATGATGTTATGACCTAGAATAGCACTTGCTGTTTATTTATATGGATTTCCACACCTACTTGAAATTAATTACCTATTTCTCTGTTCAGACAGCCAGAGGCCAACAGACCCAGCAAATCTGGAGGTGTGTAAGGAGAGGGATCTCAAAACTTGTTTCCCCTGGTGTTTCCCTGTGTATGAAGGGCCTGTGAAGGATGTGTGTCTCCCTGAAATCCCCTTACACATTTACTAATTGAGTTTGTATGGAATTCACAACTTTCCTTTGAAGTTATTTAGAGCCCCTACCCAATACACTCTTGGATGCCTGCAGGTCAGTTTTCAGTGGGTCCTAGTTCAGGAAATGAAAAACAATGTTCACAGGAATTTTTCAAAGCATTTCTCAGTGCAGGTTGCTCTCATAGCAAATCTAAATTTTCTACCCCAGTCATTTTGGAACCAGAACTGCTGAAAACCAAAAAGCAAGTAATGAACAGATATATATTTAACTGGGGATTTAACACTCCATTGAGTGCTGTCTGAATTAGTTTTCCCTAGACTTTAAGGACAGAAGTAAACAAAATAAAGGAACTCTATTCTGTAACAGTGCATCTTCAGATATCTTCAGAAGCAAATCTAGAAGAGAAGGACCTTAAAGGTAAAACCTTAACTTCAGAAAATCTTAATTCTGTGATATTACAGGATTAGAATGGATATTGTCACACAACTTTTATTTTATTAGGTTCTGTTGCTTCCACAATAACAAAGCAAGGTTTTTTCAATTTTTTTCAATGATATCCAGGAAGAGTGAGATTAAAAGAACAATTTCATAGCCTGTCTTTCACTTCAATGGCAGAGGCATCACCAAGTGCAGGAGTACATTTAACACATGCTGAACAGAACCTCTGAATAAATTAGCAGCTTCCTAAACAGCGAAATAAAAGTCAAGTGGTCCAAGGTCTTCTTTCTGCTGTTCCCCCCACCAATTCATTTCTACTTAATTAAAAAAAAATAAATGAAAGATGAGTGCAAATACAAGACATGTGAAAACATATGTCATCAGACTAATTGTCTGGGAATCTTTGGACAAAAGAGGAAATTGTATGAGGATTTTCCTTTATGATTTTGCCCCTTTCACCTTCAGAAAGCTCTCCTGAAAAGTTTTCTTGCCTGACTACTCGTACTGAAAAAGCAGTAGCTAATTTGGGCTTGTAAAGTCCTCCCATAAAAGAAAGCCATGAAAGCTGAGTGTTTTGCCAGAGACATAGTCTATCAGTCTTCTATTCTGTGACCTGTTCAGCAGGACCAGAAAACACTTCTGTTTTTTCAAGCCTAAATGTCTAAAATGAGAAAAAATTCCTATTTCTTTCTCTTGATGAAGCAGTGAAAAGTGAAAAGATCAGCCCCATAATATCCAGATTTTAAAAGAAATTTTGTGATCAATAAATCAGCAGAATTGCAAAATATGATTTTAAGACTAATGTGGAAAGCATAGGTTTAGAATAAACCATTTTGCTACTGTGAGATTATACAAATGTACTACAGCTTCAGAATTTCATAAATAATGGCATTCATCCCTCAGGGACTGTAAAAGGTTGTTACCAATGAATTAAACTGAAGGAGGCAGCTGAATGACTTGCAATTCCAAGATTTATTACCTGTACAACATCCAGAGCAGGGGAAGGAACACCTGCTTCTTTCACCTTTTTTTGGATGCATGATTTGGAAACTTAGGAAGAAATTTCCCTCCCCTTAGATATTGGGATTGATAAACTGGTGAACATAAAGACTGCCAGAAGGTTTTCTGTGATGTGAATCATCAGCTCCCAGAACAGACAGTTCCTACATTTAGAAACCCAAGTAAGGTATGTAATAACTTCTGTTTTAGACTAGATGGAGATCAATGGTATAATTTAAAGCACTGAATTATTTACACAGAGAATTTGACAAGATTTCATCCCAGGGTGGCTTTTCTAACATTTCTGTTCAGATAAAGAATTTTCAATGTTTTTAAAGTCAAAGGGGAATGCGTTCAGCAAAAGAGGTTTTTTAAATCTAAGAGTCTCATTCTCACTGCTCAAGTTTGAAGATAAACATGATAAATGTTGACCCTGCAGGAGCTGAGGTTCATGACTGCATGTGTAATAAGGACAAGCAAAGAGCCAGATGTCAATGAAGTCAACATTTTTCCTTGCTCCTGGGAAAATGCTGATCTCAACTGGAGAAAAAGATAAAGTCCACTGCCTGTCCAGTTTTTGTAAAATGTAAAGAATCCCTGGTTTAATGACTTAAGCCTCACACATTTTACTGTATATTATACAAAAAGGAGCTAATTGAACAGTCTAGAAATTAAATCTGTGCAAACCACACGTCCCTTTCCTCATTCAGCAGAGCATATGTGATATTGAGAGTGAAACAGGAGTAGTGAGCCACTTAAAAGCCTGATGTGCAGCCTGGTTTTACTGCATGGGATCCAAACAAATGTTTTACAGCACAGGCAGTGGCTGCTGATAGAACTGAAAGGTCACAGCTCAGCTCAGTCACTCCATTTGTGGGAAAACTTGCAGGAGATTTAGATCATGCAAAGAACATTGTCTGCTCAGGGAAATATTGAGGAGTTGGTCTCTTCCTTGAGTTTCAACATTTTAACACAGAAATTAACAGGATAATTGGAAATTTTGAGACAGACTTGGCGGAGTACTTCTGGGAATTCATTCCTTGAAGAGGTATTAACCAAAATAGCAAGAAGAGATGAGGCAGAAAAAAGTACATGGGCAAGCCACAATTATCAAATACTTTAAAAGAAAACTCAGATACAGAGTTAAGTTTGAGATAAGTCGAGAGGAGAAACTAAGAAAAAATGCTTTCCTTGAGTGTCACAGTCACCTGAACTGCTGAAGCAGTGAATTATCAAGAACTTTTGGATGTGAATTTTTCCATTGAAAAAACCAAACTGGAAACTGCTTTCAGGAGAAGATCAGTTTTAAAAATGTCATGACCAGAAATGCTAGAAAATTTTTTTTCAAATATTTGCAATTTTCTATTTTGGCAGTTTCAAAATGACATCTTTCGGTTCTTGAATGGAAATAATTTATGTTGGAAAAATTAAAGTGATAGAAATTAAAAATGAGAGTTATTGGCCAAAGTAAAATGTTAAAACAGAACAAATTTAGAAGTGCATCAATTATTGACTCATTAAAAGATATTAATGCTTCATTTTGGAGAAGATGTTGATTTTTGGTTTTGCTTAGGTGAAGTATTGTAAAAATCTTTTAAAAGTAACTCTCCTGTGATAAGAAATTCATTTTATATCCAGTCGCAATGTGTAATACAGAGTTAGAGAGAATGCCCAGAAAGCTTTAGGACTGCTGGGAATTATTCTGATATGTTACATCCTTTAGCAGCTCCTGAAGAACTGTGTGAGAATTTGTACTCTCCCTGCCTCAGCCATGGTATTTAACCTGTGTATGCATGGAAATAAGTTTAAATTTCATTATAACCCATTTACAAGGCCTGCTAGGCGAGTATTTTTGAATTTGACTAATTACCCACGTAATTTTAGAAAATGGAAACCATAAAAATAAAAACCATAAAAATAAATATGTCAGAGCATACACGAAAAAGGAGAGAGAAGGTGAGAGAAGAGTTTTCATAAATGAGAATAAGGACACGATTTAAATCTGAACTAAAACAAATAATCCTTGTCTGCTGCACTCAGCTGAAATCAGCAGTTGCACAGGCGTGGAATGTAGCTCAATCTGTTTATAATCTAAGACATCAATATCTGTGGTGTGTCTGAAGAAAAGAACAATTAGAAGACAGCAAGCTGAATGTTTTCTGCTCAGGGCAGCCCTCTGGGGGCTCTCTCCAGCTCAGAATTCCAGAGGAGCTCCAGCTGCAGGTGATGAGGCCAAAGAAATCAGGGAAACTGGAGCCCTCCAGCACTATGGACTGCAGTGAAACACAATTCTCTCTTTTACTTTCAGGTTGATTCTTTCCCTCTCCTGTTTGCTACCAAACGTAGTTTTATTTCTGTAGGATTATTGCACGACATTTTCTAGTGCATAGAACACTTCTTAGCAATGCTGGGGATATTTCCATGGTTATCAGTGTGGGAAGATATTATTAAATGAGGGGTCTAAACTGGAAAACACCCTTCCTTTCTAGAGCGACTAAGATACATGAAACAAATATAAAAAAGAAGGATTACAGGGCATCACCTTTCATGCTGTCTACTTCTTATCAACAGATCTTTCTCTTTTCCCTCTCTCTCAGTGACCCTTTTCCAAGCCTGTCTCTCCATTTCGCTCCTCATACTCCTCCAGTTTTCTATTTAAAAATACTTTTTTTCTTAGTCTTCTGTATTCTGAACTTACATCCCATAGAGTTTCTGATTTAATTTCACCCTCAGTGACCGAGAATACCTGACAATAACAATGGCAAATTCTGAGTGACACTGAGTATATATGGAAAAAAGAAAGAAAAAACAAACAACAAACCAGGCAAAAATCCAACCCTACACAAAAAAAATTGATAATTTATTAATTTCCTAATGGTTACAAAAAGCAATCTTTCCATGACCAGAGATTTTTTTAAAGTGGGTGTGGTTTTACCTGCCCCAATGACTCTTTCAATACGAATTCTTGAGGGATCAATCTCCTTGGCAAACTCATGGACAGCAAGAGATGGGTCTTCATATGTGTCTGGATCTATGTATGTTTTGAGTCCTGGGAAACGTACTGCAAGAAAGAGAGAAGAACAGGGATCAAGAACTCCTTGACAGTCATGCATTGCAACAATTGTTTTTGGTTTTTTTTTTTTTTTTTTGACTAGACAATTGAAAATTGAAATCTTACAGGTTTAAAATTTCAGAACCTGACAAAAGAGCTGGCCACTTGAAAAAGGGTCTGCTGAGACATCAAGCAGGGAAAAGCAGGGCCTCAAAACTAACAGTGATTATTACCAAAGCAGTTTATATTCCCCTTGGCTGCTCCTTGGCTAATCGAGGCCATCTGTCCTTCACTTTGCAAACAGTTGTTTCTACTTCCCTCCTTTCATTTTGGAGTGGATGGCTGAACATCCTGCTTTGGCAAACAGGTCAAATCTTTGAGTTCCTTTCCTCCAAGGATGAGTCCTGGAGGGCTGTGCTGCTTTGTTCTCTTCTGATCAGCTGGAACAGCCAGAGAGCCAGGTGCAAGATGACAACAAAAATATCCAAATCCATTTTCAAGACAATTTCTGTCTGTTTCCTTGGAGATGGCCATGGCAGTAGTGGGTTGGTGCCAGATTGCTTTGGCAGGCTCCAACAAGCCATCATTTTCTGGCATGGCCAATATCCCTTGTGTTCCTGAGTGCAGCACGTTCAAGAACTCGTGTTGCTTCTCCTGGATGGGAATTCTTTTAGGCTGATGCCACCTCATGATTAAGTTTTGGAAAACTTTCAATCCATTATCAGAAGTTGATGTTAATAATCCACCGATTTATCAGGATAAAAAGAGGCATCTGCAGCTGGGTCCAGAGAATCTCTTATAAAGAATGAAGCATTTCTCAGCCTTCTTTCTCTTGTCACTTAATATCTGAGCCTAAAACAGCAATTCCTCTTTATTCTTGATTCTGTGGAGCACATACATGAGTAGAGACTTGCCCCCTCCAGGGTGATGCTGAGATCATTACAAATGAATGGGAAGGCTCTGAGATGAAGCTTTGTGCCAACATGAAATACAGCCATCATTTACCCTGGCCTGAAAGACACTGAGTGAGGCTTTTTTCAAATTCAGTCACGGTCTCAGAGGCATTTATCAAACTTTCCAGCAGGAGGGTTTTTTCTTTCATTTCTGGCCGTGTTTGGTAACAAATGGCAAAAAACATCTTTCTAGGCAGTATACTTTATGGGCAAATGTGCTCTTTTCATTGACAGAAAGAGACACTTGGCTCTATATAGTGGTGTCACCTGAAAAAAGATTTTACTTCTGGCACCTTCTGTGTTGATCATAGCATTTCCAGAGATGTTATCAAAATGATATCAAATCTTGATAGCCTTTGTCTAATACCCTCTGATTAATAAAAAAAAAATAAAGTTAAACTGGTACTCTAATGGAAAACAGTAAGGCAACTAATTTAAAGTAGGTAGCTAAACTAAGCTATATAAACTAAATACTGCCCATGAGAGATCACCAGGATTTTCTCTCACTGTACTGATCAGTGAGCAGGAACATGAGGAAAGACAACCCAGTCCACTTCTTATTTCTTGGGTGGCTGGAAGTGTAGATCCCTAAATCCAGAGAGAACTAGATACAAATAAGTGGTACAATCACCAAGAGAAGAATTTTGAGGCAGAAATTCAGTATCCAGAATAACAGAGACTCCAAAGAAATACACCTGAAAAACTGCTAAATATTATTAGCTGAAAAGCCCTTTAATGACTGGAATGCATTCAGTGAAATTGTTTAAGGGAACAAGCAAACAAAAATAAAGACCATTGATGCAGACAATAAGGAGCTACTGAAATAACCAGATTAAAACATCAAGGGCAAAAGCTGTTCAGGAAACAGTGGTTGTTCTTGATTTAAAACATGATATAGATATTATATAATACAATGATGAGCTACTTACAGTGTCCATTTTGCAAATGAGCCCTTCTTTTCTCCTCAGATTTCATTTTGGCCTTTATGTACCACTGGCACCTGTCAAGAGAAACGAGTGAGGTTTTAAATAAAATACTTGCCATGAATAAAACAGATGTACACCAAGTTTTATCCACAATTTTATGAAAGCCAAAATCTTTGCATTTGGAATATATATTTACTTATGAGTCTGAAGAGGGAAATATGCATGATGAACTAAAAATAGATTATATACAAAGAAAAACAGATCACGGTTGAATGATCAGCATGACAATGACTACCTGAGTTTAAGTTTGATGCAATATTTTTTTTTTTTTAAGTTTGACTCTAAAGAATTCTGATACATCAAGAAATTATTGCATTTCTGTATTCCTCTTTGCCTACAAAGGCCTGTGGTGACTAAATTTTATCATATTAACTTTCATATCCAGTGAAACCCTCTCATTTTCTTCATAATAGAATTAATAATGACTTCACTATGTTTTATGATAAAAGAAAAATTTTTTTTTACATCAGGACCCTATTTTTCTCTCTTGCTGAGTGGCTCTGTGCAGTCTGAGCTGCTGATCACTGCCTACCTGCAGGACTGATAATGCTGATTGAGAGGGTCACGTGGCACGAGCAATGCTTTCAGTCAAGAAAAAACCAAAATATTTCCCCTTGATCTTAAAGCTCTTTCTCACTCAGTGAACAGACTAAAAATTACTGTTTAGAGGGGAATCTTTTGGTTTAGGGGATAGCAAGGGGTTGTTGAGACTCTGATGCCAGAGAACAGCAGGGCCTGTGGGTGTGTGCTTTGGAGTACAGACATGCAGCTCCTAGATCAGCTTGAAAAAACGTGACTGTCCTGTCTGTGAACAGTAACAGCATTATAAAATCAAATAAAAATAATTACAGTCATTGAATCCATACTGACAGTGGAGGAACAGGTAAAAACACTCATTTCAGTGGTTTGTTAAAGTGCCGAAACACAGTAGGAACAGTCACAAATTCCCTCACTGCTACACAGGGGATGATGAGCAACTAAGGGCAGAAACTCCTGATGTTCTGATGTTCCCTTGCACAGGGAATGCAAACCTGGGGATTCTCAGATTCTGTGGAAACCCTGAGATTGAACACCAGTAGCTGGGACTCCCTAAGGATGCCAGTGACATTTTTAGGACACCTGAAAAACTGGTCTGTAGGGTGCCACTTGCCCAGAGCCCTAAGCACAAGCTCTTACACTCCAAGTGTCTGCCCAAGGGAACAGTCAAAGAAACAGGACCTTAACTGTTGGGGAAAAAGGAATAGGAAAACCTTATAGATATGATTGCCTTGTAAAAGATGCTGAAAATATGGAAAGTAGAATCGAAATTGAGATGAAGACAAGGTTTGAGTTGAAAAGTAACTAAGAAACAATGGTAGAGCTGGCTGAAGGGAATCCTCCTTCTTGATAGAACAATGCCCTCTGCCCAGGCAGGTCCAAAGGGCAGAGCAAACCCTGCCTGTCTGGTAGGAGATTCCTAAAAGTAGTTTTTTAACGTTTAAAATATAACCCTGTATGGTAATGTGATGATTCTTATAGGTTGCATGCAAATGTTGTAGAGTTTGTAACTTATTTCAGATTGGTTAAAGAGAATTAGAATATTCAACAGAGAAGATGATTTATTGTATTGTATCGGCAAATCACTCTCTTTTTGCTCTCTCTTTTTGCCTCTTTCTCTCTCTCTTTCTCTGGCCTGCTCTGAGCTGTGTCTTGCAGCCCAGCAGCCTCTCACACCCACGCTCTTTCACAATAAACTCCCATGCTCTAAACCCATCTTTAGAGATCTCTCACTTCTATTTTACCCTCATAACCAAATCCCACAGAGTTAAATCCTACACTTAACCTTACCCAACCCTCCTAAACATCCATGTGGCCCAAAATTTGACTACAGAATCCAGTGATTAATCACCAGCAGAGGATTCTCCTCATTCTCTCCTCGCGTTGGCCGCAGAACAACTGGAGATCAGACTAAATCAGACGGAGCTTTAACATCCCATTTTCTGGAACTGAGCCAAGATCCCAGCCCTGGGTCTTGAATCTCTGCTGCTTTCATGTTCTATCTGCAACTGGCAGCTGTGCTTCCTGCTTGCTCCTGGTGGATAATCAGGCAGCAAAGTGCAGAGCAGGTGCTCATTGAACCCAGCCTCTCCACTCTGAATAGGCTCATCAGCAGCCCTG
The DNA here is from genome assembly GCA_025920805.1 of Petroica traversi. Lineage (NCBI taxonomy): Eukaryota > Metazoa > Chordata > Aves > Passeriformes > Petroicidae > Petroica > Petroica traversi. The sequence goes on from JAHLSL010000040.1 coordinate 1,956,115, forward strand.
AGACTCCACAGCTCATCAAGTTGTTAATTCCAAACAGTGAGGCAGAGCACATCTGTAGGGTACCAGTTCCATTTTTCATGCCGAAATTTGCCTCTAGTCCTAGAATAAATTAAGTATTTATTCAAAATTTTCTTGGTCTGTCTTCTGTGGAGCACGCTCTTATCACTGCATTTAAGCAGCACTTCAAAATGAATTCACATCTTACATAATTGAAATGGTCCCACTGAGCAAGGCAGTAGAAAGCTAAGAGAACCTCTGATATCCTTAACATTAGAAAACAGGAGGAAGAAACACAGAAGGAAACCCATTTCCATATTTTTTTTTTCATTCCTGTGTTTAGTGATTTTTTTCTAAAGAAAGTGTTTGAGTTATGTTTCAGGATTTCACATATGGATTCCATGCGATCATTTTCTCTGGAAATCTCTGTCCAAATAATTCCTCTCTGTTCTGAAAGACCCTTCTGTTTGTCACCTTCTGTGATAATTCTAGGAATATTTACTTAGCCTCTAAGATTATCTAAGGCCACAATATGTTCCAAGGTTAACTGCTCTCATTACCTTCACCAGAACACGAGATTTAAGTGGTTTTATTATTTAGCAGAGAGAGCATTAATTCACATAATGGCAGCTACTGCAGTGCCATATTTATCTGCTGGGGTATTGCAAATAAAACCTCCGGCCTGCACTGACAGAACCTCACTTTCTTTTCAAATTAGAGGTAACGCTGTACCAACAAAGCAGATGTGTAATTACAAACCTAAAAGTGAACCACCCTCTGTTGATATCTGAATAGTGCACCTTCTGAAGTTTTGCAATCGACAGTTATGAGATTTTGTAAAATACACTTATTTTTTTTCTTGTAATGTCAGATCCTTGAGGGTGCAGCAGGTGTATTGCATTTTTAAGTTATCATTCTGCAGGCAAGAGGTCCAGAAACTTATTTTTAAAATATTCAAACTATTTCCTGTTTTCACATAATTTCTTATCTCCCCAAACTCTGTCTTTATGAAAAACAAAACTCACAAAAGAACGGTGTGACAAGTGCTCAACAAAAAGCGTCTTATGTTTAACCCTAATTTTAGCACTGAAAAGTTGGTTTAATGAGTTAAATATTATTAAATTCTTAATTTTAGATGGGACTGCACAAGAACAGTGTTTTAATTACCTGCCAGTGATGAGGAAGAACAAAGTGAGGATGACCAGGAGAGTGAACCCACCAACAGCAGCAGTGGCAATGACAAGAATCTGCCCCTGCTCTGCAGCCATATCAGAAGCTGAAAGAGAAACACAGAGAAAAGAGGTTGGTGCTCCATCCATCACCCAGGGATTCTGCAGAATGGCTGAAACAATTTCAGTGGTCAAATGCTGCAATTTGTTTGTAATTTTTTCCTTGGTGCTTAGCAAGGGCATCAGATGGGAACGTGTCAGTGAAGTGAGAAACCACAATCCATGTCCCCACCTGGATGCAGGGGAGATGTTCAGAGGTTATAAAAGGAGGATTTATCACTATCAGAACCTTGCAACTCACTGAAGTTTGAATATGACAGGATTTTGGACACTAAACTCCATTTTTTCCCTAGTTTTATTTATCTTAATCCTGCACCTGATTCAGAAGTTCTCTCCATCCCCCTGTCCCAGTGAAGTCAGCAGCAGTGTTTGGTGTGTGAGAGACACTAAACTGGGCTCAGGAGGAAGCACAGCAAAAACCCCACACCTCATGTGCAGCTTCACACACTCTTCAGCACGTCTGGTGTTCAGTTTTATTGTCATAAAATATATTCAGTTTACACTAACGTGCTTTGGTAATCAGCAATTCTGTAGTTGACAAAAAAAAATAAATTCTTAGGCCTCTTGTTTTTCACTCTGCTTTATGCAGGATGTTTAAGAGTTAAGTTAAACTGAAATTATCCAGTTGCTGGAAACTTCTTCTTTTTGTTAATTTATTGTGTATAATATTGAATCTTTACATTGAGACTTCACCTACTTACAGTCCGGGTGGTCCTTGCTGTCCAAATACTACATTAACAGAAAAAGAATTAGGCTCTTTTTTTTTTCCTCTATCTCCTGTCTTGTGACTCCAAAGTTTTATTTGTTGAACTCTGTTACACTTGAACATTCACTCCACATGACATTTACCCAATTCTTGCTTTCTATTTCCACGGGAAATAAAACATTGTTTTGAAAGGAGAATAAATAGGGTAATAATTCTATTCAATGACTTCTGAAATCTGGAGTAAATACGGAAAAGAAAGTAACTTTTACATCAGGGAAGCAACTTTGATTTGGTAAACTTGCAAACTGTTCAATAAGCAAAATCTTCAGCTTTCCTTAGGCACCAGGTGATTAAAGGTTAGGGAAATCACCTCGGCTGCTGTCTAGAAAGCTCAGCAGGATATTTTCTCTCACTTTGCAGCTGATGAAGCTCAATGCAGAGCACACATTGGTATCCAAAGCCCCATAAAATGCTGTTTCTAGGAAAAGCATTTGGCTTCTAAATAATATTTGTGTGGGGGTTAAATACTCCCAGTGTAAATTTGCTTTGTAAGAGTAGCAAAGCAAACAAAAGCAATAGTAGCTTATGTCAAATTTTCAGCAAAACCAACTTTTAAAATTTCTTCCATTAGGTTTCTGTCCAAATAATTTGATGGAAGCATGCACAAGCAGTAAATTACAAGGCATTCAGTATCTGTGGTCGGACAAGCTAAATATACACATCTTTCAATAAATGATGGAGCAAATATTCACTGAATAGTTAAATGATATCTAGTGATGTTACAGAAGTGGATTCTAGCTCAGGTTTAGCTGGAAAAATGCAACAGAACAAATATCATGCCACACAAGTAACAATGCAAATGCTGAATGCCATTTTCAGACTACTGGGAGCTGTGCTAAATGTGGCAAAGATTATTAAAATCAGATTTGAAGTTGTACACAGAGAAGGTTTCAGAGGAGTCTTTCTCACCCATCTCTGCAGTGGAAGGGAGAGGAAAAACTGCAGCTCTCCTTTTGTTTTTAATAGGAAATAAATGTGTGCAAAAATAGTGAATTTGGCAGGAGGAAAGCAAAACGCAAGTTCAAAATGAACAGAAAAATTAATTTGTCAAAAGACAAATTAACTGTGATTTTTTTCAGCAGATATTCACTGCCAAGGCAACAACCCAGGAATTTCTTGATGCCAATGTAGGGACTGACTCCATGGCCCAGAGAAGCACCTGCAGATCAAGATGTGTCCTGGATCATTTCTGCTGGATGGAGCTGCCTTTTTTTTTGGTGTTCTAGCTAAAACAAAATCCAATCTACCCATTTAATAACATATATTTTCTATCAGCAACCAAAGTCACATTATTGAAGGGGAGAAATTCCAGCCTGATTTAAGTTCTTTCTGCCTGTAACAATATGATTTTTAGCTGAGACTGTTACCTACTTAGAAAGTGATCATTCTGTTTCTCTTGTTTGTATTTCACTGTGCTGGCAAAGGTGCCAGAGTCCAATACATTAGGATTTTCTTTTTTCATGTAGTTAAATCACTACAAGGAGCTTTCAAGCTTGAAACTTCCAGATGACCTTAATTTACTTGTCAGATAAAAATGTCAAATGACAGACAGGCATAATTGGAAAACGTGAATTTGTTAAAAACTGACAGAGAGGCAGGTAAGGCGAAATGATGGAAATACTTATTTTTGCTTGAAGTGATCCCTCAATAAAATCAATAAAGGCACAGTGCAGTGAACAAGACATATTTAAGCACATGAGTATGCACATACACAGACTTATCACATGCTGGTTAAAGGTTCCACAAAAAGCTATTTAGGCAGTGAGAAGGCAGTAATCAGGGACTCTCAATATCTAGAATTTCTACAGCATTTTGCCATTCTAAATTAAATTCTATGTGTCTCTCAACCTCTCTGCTCTTTTCTCGTTTCTCCAGCTTTCTCTTAAGGTAAAGTTCAAGTTGTAAATACTAAGAGCTTTAATTGTTTCTGTTGTGGATGTTCTTGAATATTTTTTGTCACTTCCTGGTTTTCCTTCCTTATTTTTCCTGTGTATATTGATATATGACCCTGGGTTTCTCCTCAGAACTTCTTGATTATTCAAGACAGAAAGACTCAGTTTAGAAAACAACTATGACAGGTGGCAAAATAAAGCAAGTTCCTGCAACCTCATTTAATCTCTTTGTGTGTACATATGAGAGAGATGCATTTAACCACAGCAGTACACAGCATTTTTTTCCCCAGAATCTCATTTGCTGGACAAGATGGCCAGAATTCCTATGCTAAAACTATATTTTGTTGTTTCTACACTGTCCAGGGCACTTCAACTTTATCAAAAACCATGAGCAGGGCTAAGGCAGCTTAGAACCCTCTAACTGTGCTGACTGCTTAGTCTGGTACTTTATTTCATTCTCTCTACCTGTGTGCTCAGTAAGTTCATTTGGACAGAAAATACTTTAAAAAATGAGCAGCTAAGACAAGGAAGAGGGAGAATTTATGACTTATCCCAGATGTTTCAGTAGTATACTGCAATGCCTGGGTGGCAAAACTCTTCAAGCCCATTGTGCCCACAACTGATGTGATTAGCCCAAGTGATGGCTTCATTTTCGAACTGCAGCACGGATCATACATGAACCCAGGAGTTTATTATCCACATAAACTCCTCACTGCCATTGCTCTTCATGCTTAAAACTCATGTTACCTGCCTGAAATGATGCTTGAAGTTTCTAATTGTATCATTCCTTGCATAACACCACACCCAGCAATCCCTTCTGCATCCAGCTTGGTGCCAGTTCTGCCCCTACAATCCCCTCTCTACATCCTTGCCTGTCTCAGCTTCTCTCTGGGTTCTTCCTACAGATGTTTGGAGGAGGAGCTGCACTTCCCCTCCCCTCTGAGCTGACAGGAAATATCCTGAGGCTTTCTCATTTTCTCACTGGCACACTGGAAGAAATTACACAGATGTTTTAGTCAGAGCACAAGAGGCTGAAAACCAGGGAGAGTCTTTCAGCTCTGCTCTTTGTTTTGAGCAAATTTCTCCAAAACATTTTACAAGTTTGTGAACAAAAGAGCTGGAAGCCCTAATGACAGCTCACTTCTGTCTCTCAGCTACATCCTTTCGTTAGTTCAATTTGACATCTGTCAGGCAGAAGACCCTCCAGCAGACTGAAAGATAAAAAAGTGACAGTCAGGCTGATAACAGTGAGTGGCTGTAAGACAGATAAGTGTGGACAGTGAGCACTGCACCTCCAAGAGACAGGAAAGGCCGTCAGGGGGATTTACAAGGCACTGTAAACAACAGAGCTTAAGAACAACAGGTAAGAAAAACACAAAGTCTCATTAGGGCAACCTTTGCATTTTCACAAATGAAAATGCAGTTCATGTGATGCAGTGAGCTGATGGGCTCCAATCCAAGGGGAAATCAGAAGGAAAGGTGATCTTAAAAAGGACTTCTAGAATGAAAAATCAATGCTGTCATAAGCATAAAAGTGTAAAACTTTTTGGTGTCTATTCACTTGAAAAGCTTTCTTCCAAGTGTTTTCCTCTAACATTCACTTCCTGGCCAGTGGATAAATGGAAAGTCTGAGCAGGCAGTCTGAGATCTGAACAAGGATGTTGCTCTTACTTAGGAAATGCAGAGGAAAAGTGAAGTCTCTGGTTTTTCTGAACACATATAGGAGTTCAATCAGGTAGACCAACATCAAATGTGAAGAACAAATGGCTGAAAGTATTAAAGACAGCAAGGAAATACTTAAAGATTAAAATGAGACATTCTTTGGTTCCCAGTGCTGACTAATTCTGAATGAACAGTAGGACAAGGCAGAGGTGGGGAGAGATCCAACAAAGCAGTTTCTAAACATATATGTCATCTGATTTGTTTGTTTCAACCAGGAATTCAATTTACTATTGACAAAACAAAAAATACTGTAAAAAAACCCATTTAATTTTAAACTGGTAATTCAGTTTATTTCTAAAAATCTTAGGGATGTCTTCTTGGTCATGGCAGCCTTGCTGCATGATTTGAGGATGAAAAATTACAAATTGATTTTGTGGATGTGGGAAAAGAGAGAGGAATGTGAAAATTCAGCAAATCTGGCAACACATAAAATTCACCATCTGAGACTATGGTAATGAAATTAAAGTTATTGATTCATCAGGATCAGGGTTTCAGCCAATTATTTTTCCACAGTCTTCAACTTTATAAAACACCTATTCAGGTATTCCATTAGCAACTCTTAAATGTTCAGGTTTTTACTGTTAATAATTAAAGTATACAAAGTCTGCATTGCTTTTGGATTAAATATCATCATGTGCTCACATTCATCACTCTGTTCAGCCCAAGCACAAGTCCACACTGCATAAATGCTACTCTGTCCCTTAGGTCCCTTCCAGATCAAGCCAACCATTTCACTTTCAGATTATTTTTTTGTAATGATGGGAAGGCTGACAAGGAAAATACCCTTGGTTTTAGAACAAGCCACGCTTTTGCATGAAAACTGCCTAAAAGCTGTAAATTGTTCAATATTTTACAAATTCCACTGGGCAGAAGGACCTCTGAGGTAATGTTGTAAAACCCCACTTCTCTAGGGAAAAAAAAAAAAGTTTTGAATCATTAATTTAAAAAAAACCAAAACAACAAAACAGCAAAACCAACCAAACAAGAAAAGTATTCCATAAAAAGCCAGTTAGAAGAAAAGGGAAAGAAAAAATAAGTGAGGGTAACAGTCAGAGATTAAAGCATCTCTGCCCTAGGAAAAATGTTTTTTTGGTGTCAGAACACTTCTTACTCTCTGATAGGAAGGACCAGAGAGTTTTTGTGGTGACTCAGATAGCTGGTAATTCTGACAGATAAAAGAAGGAACTGCAAGTGAGGTTTATGCTCCAATTTAAAGCCCCAGCAGTGGCACCTGAGTGTGTGCTGGAGTGTATGAAAACCTGCCAGCTCTGCTAGGAGGGTTTTGCCTGTGAGGTGCTGAAACAGGGACTGAATAAAGTGGCAACAAGAAACACAGTCACAAGTGGTGGTTGCTGTGCTTTGGAAAGGTTTCACATTTCCCAGGTGCAGCCTCTGAGCTTTATCAGGGGGAGAAATGCCTGGCAGAATCCATTCATCCATCCCTGCTTGCTTGAAGAGAATTTTTCTGACTATCCCAGGTCACTCCATTTCCTGTCACAAAGAAAATACAAATTCCACTCTTTTGGATGCTCCGCTTGTTTGTCTTTGTAGCAGGGAGAAAAGTTCAACAACAGAGCTCCCCAAGCTCTGCCTCAGTCTGTGGGTAGTAAGTGAGGCTGCTTCCCAAAAACACATCAGCATTAATAACTAACTCATTAACTAATAAATAACTCCTAGTGCAGATTTGGTTTTCTCTCTCCCTCATGCACCACCTTGAGCAATCACACCAAAGTGTTCCTGCTGAGGATCTGTTTTATCCTCCACAACTCAAGTGACACAGATGGTGTTCCACCCACACAACAGAGATGGCAGGACAGTGACCTGATAAGGGCAGTGTGGTTTAGGTCATTGATATACACATCTCACAGCTGATGAACCTGGAACTTTGTATAATTAGCCCGTTAAAGAAAAACTCTAATTTTTGATTGCTCACTTTACTGCTACCTGTGAACATATTCTGTCAACACTCAGGCAGGGTAAATAGAATAACCTTGGATTTTTACCTGCAACTGGTCTGGGAATTCTTCTCTTCTATAACCTGTACAAGTGGCAGAGAAAGCTGAACGATTTTACAAGCTAAGGTCAATGGAGAAGGATTTTTACCAAACACATTACTTAAAATATTTTTTTATATTTTCATGGGAGTGTTGGTTCTTAAGAGTTTCTGTTGACAACACAGACTTCTAAAACACTCTATTCTACCCAGCCTTGTCATAAAAAATGTTACTTTAAAATCAGTTAAAATTTATCTACCTGAAAGTCCACAAAAAGTAATTGCAAAAGTGGAATTTCACCAAGTAACTTGTTTCTAGTGAGCAGGGCTGGAAGGAGCTGCAACAGTCTATCTTGAATAGTCTATCTCTATTCAGGATAATTGAGAAAAATTTATGTTAAAAAATCAGAAAATTTTCAGCTGAGCTGCACGCTGCCAGAACAGTAAATGATGAAGACAGGTTCCTACAGAGCTGGACTGGGGTTGGTTTGTCAGACAGATGCAGGCCAGCAAGGGCCACTTAACCTGAATGGGTACTGATAGAATTAAGCAGCCCAAGTCTCAACAAAACTCTCCCAAATCTCTCTGTGTAAATGTAAGTGTCTTGAAAAGTCAGTATCTTGAAAATACTGACAAAACCATTGCTATATTCTGCTTATTCAACCATGTGAAACCATGTAATAGTTTAGGCAGTGAAGTGCTTAGACATAGAAGTAAAAGAAACCAGAATTATTGGGAGATAAGCTAAGTGTTAGGTCTGTAATGGCATCATAAAGAGATTTATTTTTCCAGTTTATTTCAGTATCAGGTTCAGCTCTGATGTTATACTTTGTAGAAGATGTTAAAATTAAGTTCACCATGCAGCCCAAGGGCCAGCTGCATCACTGCACTGAGAAGGAGAGATGGGGCTAGGATGGAGTGAGGGAATCTCACTCCCAGGAGATTCCCTCAATACCAATGAGGGAAATGTCACTGGAACCCCAGTCTCCCTTACTTAGATGAGCAAGTGACATTTTCACAATGTGAAACCTTATGGAGGTTTAAATACCATTTTCTTTTTATATGAATTAAGCCTTGTATTTATTGCACCAGAAGATACAGATGAGATCTACTGAAATTCTTGAAAGCACCCAAGTGCTCAACTCCTATTCAAACCAATTGGCTTAAGTACCCAGAAAATTTTAAAAAGTCCAATTAGGCATTAAGCACTTGGAAATCTATCCCTGATTGATTTTTGAAACAGAAGTTAAGAAGCAATGAAAATGGAACACAAATCCCTGGGTGCTCTTGGAAGCACTTACACAGTTTTGAGTCTGTACATTAGCTTAAACAACTTGAATGCTAAAACACTAATGAAAAACATGGTATACATAATCGGCTAATTAAAGTAATTTAATTAATGAGTGTTTTAGTGTTGTATCTACTACACTAATTTTCTCTCAAATACATGCAAATACCTTTTATATTTCCTTGAGCATGGAGGGCAACACATGACAAATACAAAATCATCCAGAGCATCACACATGAAGCCTTTTTGCATATTCTGTACGAATAGGAAGGCTTCTTGCTTCTTACTACCAAATTTAGTAGGTTTACTGGTTGAAGAACATGCATACAGAAGTTTTCAGCTTTTTATTTGTAGAGTCTGGGAGCACTGACAACTACAGAGTGAAGAGTCCATCACTGGGAGCTTGCATGAAACTGCTGGACTTAGGGAAACCCTGACTGGGGGCATTTCTAGATGTCAAGAGGCTGGACTTCTATAGGGAAAGAAAGGATCAGAGAATCCTAGAGGTTGGAAGGGACCCATAATGAAATGTTATGGAAGAGAACTTTCCTTCAGCTGCAGCACTGGGCTAACATTTCTATGTGTTGCTGTAAGTCCAGAACTGTGAGTCTTGTTTTTTATCACATAGCAGTGGTCATTTTGTGATAAGCAAAAGGTATGGGTTCAGCCATTCAAACTCCCAGTGTCTCACTGGTTTAGAATTAGGTGCTACTTCTATTGTATTTAATTCTTTTTTTCCCTTCAGTGAAACTTACTTTCATCTCCAGTTTCAAATTCAAACTTCTGGCTATAGCCGCTGTATCCTGCTGCCGTCCTGACTCTGATATGAAATATGTACTTGGTGGCTGGCTTGAGACCTGTGATGATAACACTTGGAGCCTTGGACCTTGTGGAGGAATAGCTGAGCTGCTCATGCTCCTGAGGGACAAAAGAGGGAAGAAATGATAGCAAGTTGAGTTGAACAGTCTTTGCAAAAATGATAAAACAGAACTGAAGCTCTGTACTCTTCTCATGAATGCAAAATGTGTTTATAAAAGGAGGTGCAGGTATGGATTTCTGTACTTTGGTTCTGCGCTATTGTCAGAATGTATGACATGGCCTTGACTTTTAGATTTCAGGTTTTTTGTGTTTAACCTTGCATACAGACACATTTTTGTGACTTGGGCTAGCGACCAACCCAAGCGTAGCCAAACCAACATGGAACTAGCACAAGACTACATTCACAGAAGAATGGCAACTAGAATGGCAGCTCGTTATTTTTGCACAATGGACAAACTAGGAGGTCAGTAAACACTACCAAGCTGTAAAATAAAGATGTGGGAGTATTCAAATACCCGCTACTCACTTCTACCCGCAGGTAGTGCCAAAATGCCGGCGCTATCCGTGGGTAGACCTGTGGGTAAAAGAAAATAGGAATTAACTTTTTCTTTAAAGCCTGTCCACTTCCAGCATGGTTCAACTGCTTCGCTGCTGCTGCTGAGCTCAATGGCTCTTCCCAGGTAGCTGCAACGTAGTCATACATGAAATTCACTTTGAAACTCTCTAAGGAGAATACTCTGTGCCAAAGTCCCCTGTTAATCTTCTGGCAGTGGATCCCGGGCAGCTGCTGAGAATTCCTGAGCCTCACAGAGATCCCTGAGAATTATGGTCCCTGGGAATTAGCACTGCAGCCCAGCTGCTCTAGCATGGAGACCAGACACATCAATTTCTGTGCATAAATGGAGTGCTGCTTGCTAGACAGGTCTTGGATGATGCTTTTACATGAGAGGATGACTTGGAAGAGGAACATTTATTCCCTGTCATTAGTTACTTGATAAACCAGTAATCTGTAATATTTTATGTGCTGCCTCAAGGCTAGGTTTGCTCCCTTGGAGCAGGATTTGTCTCCAAACTGAGCAGGAATGTCCTTGGCATGTGCTTAACAGTCCAGCTGTGACACCCACAGGGCACCATATACGTTTGTTACAGCATGCAGTGACATTAGAGCAGCTCTAAGTTATTCAGAAGGTGCTTCCAGCCTGTTCAGAAGGAAATCTAACTCGCAGAAGAGATATAACCAGGAGAGGTACAGGTTTCAGTCAGATTCTGTTGGCCTCTTAACCTCTTCTGAGCAATGTGCGTGTACTTTTTATATAAAACAAACAGTTTTATCTAAAACACGCTGAGTTAACTTCAGCAAAATGTAACAAATCACATTAGCACTGGGGCAGCAGGGATCACATTCCCATGTAGGAATACTGGGAGATGACTGAGAAAACCAGATTAAAAAACAAACACAGAAGCAACCTAATGATTCTGTTAAGGGAAGGAGCAGGAGGAAGGCAACAATGATCAATATAAAAAATAACTGCATTTAACTTGCACTTCAAACAGCGGAAATAATTTGAGAAACTACAGTAAGAGGAAGTATTGATTTTTTTCTGCAGTCTGTTACCAAAATTTGAAGCTATGAAGAGCATATATTTAAATTGAAATAGCAGGATAAAATGTGCATGTAATCTTATGGATAGAGACTATAATTAATATACCATCTAATTATTTAAATATAAGGCTTCTCCCAATTATTTGAAATGTTGTAACTTCACTTTGAAGAGGTTAGTGAATTTTAGACATACTTTTTCTTGGCATTTCAGAAAATACCTATTTTCTTCTGACAGAAAGGTTACTTGTTTGAGTGACAGATTTTTCTTCTGATTCAGCTTACTTCAACTTGAAAAATATCAGGTATGTGAGTAAAAAAAGGTATAATGGTTAATACTCAGATTTGTAAGAGAATACACAACTTTTATACACACAGAGGAATTTTCATACTACTTTATGGCTATTTTACAAACATTCAGTGTGTCATGAATAGCTAATTTCAATTCCATATGTGCAACTCCCAGGGACTTTAATGCATAGAGGGGGTGTATAATTTGACATGTAACTTTGCAAGGGTATGCACACTTAGGGAACACAAGACTTAATTTAGTAATGTACCTGTTAATCAGGATAAATTTCTGCCCAAAGAGACCAAGTCTTTAAACCCAAGTTATCAACGAGCTCAAAATCAATCTAAGAATTAGACAAAAAGCCACAAACCAACAAAAACCTGATTACGCACACTGAATCATTGGTATGATGCTTGTGATTTTGCCTTTTAAATACAACATCAATACAAGACTCTTTATCCACTGCAGTCCAGGTAAAGACATGACTTCCAGAGAAGGAAAAATCCTGGAAATCTTTGTTGAAGACCATGTAAACAGCAAATTCTTATTTTATACAGGTATTAGCATGATTCAAAATTGCAGTGAGTTCTGTGTGCTCTGTCTTGGCCCATAGATGGGCAGTGACTCTGGAATGCTCTGGAAATTTTTATTTAGACTCTGCAAGCTAAGGAAGAGACTGGCACCTAAGGATTTCACTGCACAATGTAATAGTTGCAAACTGCTTCTTTTCCCCAGATTTCTTTAATGCTTGAAATCAAGTCCTTGCATTTAACAATGCACTGCTTGTTCTGAACTGCTGGAGAGATTGCAGAAAAAACTGATGGAACTGCAAAAAGAAATGGGGTCCTGCAGAGGAGCATGGAAATGGAAATTTTGCCAAAAAAAAAAAAATCAGTGGAGATTCCCCAAGATCCAATGACAAGATTTACTCCCAGAAGCCTGCAGAACAAGGCCAGTGGCAGCAAAAAACTGGGAATGACTTTTGGAAAAGAAACAATCTGAGCTATGTCTGTTTTGTTATTACAGGCTAAGTACTGCTGTGTAAAACATTTGGGATGCACTGACTCCACAGGCAGGGGTGAGGACAGGCAAGGTACAAAATATATTATAAAAATTCATTATTTGTAGTTGGTCAAAGACAATGAGTGTGACAAGGGCTGTGATGGCAACATTTAATCAACGGCAACCTCCTGAGGGGCAGCCATCTCTGCCTGTCCCTCCTGGAAGGTATTTTGGCCACCTCCAGGGGTTGTCTGGCTTGTTGCTTCCCCACCTCCTGCCTGGGGTTGCCTGCAGGAAGGGTCCCTTCTTCCTGCCCTCCCCTCTCCTTTCTTTCTGCAGCCCTTCATGCCATCCATCCCACAGACTGAAAAACGATGCCTGGGAGAACACAACCTTTGAAGTAATAGTGCTGTCACTTGGGGAAGGGGGCAACATTTGTTACTGCACATGAAACTGCAGAAAAGGAACCTGTCACCCTGCTCTGAGAACAAGCTTCGGGAGCTTGAGGAAAAAGTTGCTCAAACTCAAGGCAAAATGATTCATAGCCAGAAACTTCACAGGGCTGGAGTGTTTTGCACAAAGAATTCAGTTTTTTAGGACTGGATTAATACATAAGGGAATTCTCCAAAGAGGGGATGCTGTGCCATTATTTCATTCTCTTGACAACTGATCTGCAGCCTACCTGGGAAGCTTTTCAGATGCACAGAGGTGGCTCTCAAGGCTGGCCACTCCTTCTGCATGATCTTCCCCAGGAAGGCTGAAGATGGACTCAGAACAAAACATCACAATTCCAATCTGCACAGAAGTACAGGGTGCTTTGTCTTATTTTTGCTACAGATCATTTACATTTGCTTTCGCTAAGACTCTGTTTAGAAAAAGTAAATTTTAAACTGAAGTACTTAGATGTACTTCCTGGATACTAGTGCATGCTTTTCCCAGACCCTGCTTTCATGTTGTGGGAAAATATAGATATTTATCAATCCACTCATCATGCACCCTATTTTCCATCAAAAGGAAGCATGATTTTGTGTACTAGAAAGTATCTCTTGTGATAATCTTTGACCTAGGCAGTGACAGGGCCAGAATCAATGGGAAATGTAAAAGATTACATTTATTCTGTGCTTCTTGATAATTACAGAGGGTTAATACAAAATCTGCAAAATGAAACAGAACTTTCACTGATATGGCTGGACCTCCCATGGCACATAAGAAGTAAGATAATGGACAGCTGGCCACTATGTATGGTTCAGTGTTCACAAGAAATCGTCCTCTAAATCAGTATCAGAGCAGCATTTGTGATCTTGAGATGGCACAGGACTCACAAGAAGCAGTTCTGAGAACACAGGGGGCTGAGGGGTTAAACTTGAGTCAAAGGAGTCGATCTAATATAATATACTCATATAACTACAAGGCACAATCTGATATGAGGAAATTCATAAGCCTTCTTCCATAGCCTACTTCAAATTTATCTTGGTGAAAATCTGTAATTAAAACATAAATATAACCCAAATGCAAGCGATGCCAATGTTATTACACAATGTAAAACCAAGTCTATGACTACCTATCCAAGTTAAACAGAATTATATTATGAACTTTGAAAATGCTATCTCTGTTTCTAAGGAAATTGTATTTTTCTTATTGTCTGTGTGATTCTTGTAAATGGATTCAGTTCTGATTATGAGGGATGGTGCTCACAAATCCATCACAGTTTGCTCTGTGCATGAACAGGAAAACTTTTCAGAATCAAATTCTTTCCTGCACCCACCTCTGCCTATCTGAGCCTGTATCTATCCTAATTTTATACATGGCTTTATAGATAAGGCATTTTTTTCATATCTAAACAGACTGGCTAAGTGGAAGGCACAATGGTGCTAATGGTCTAAGACTAGACAACCTAATTTAATGGACTAGCAGCAGCAGAAGATAAATATTAATGAAAAGCTTTCTCCTTTTGCAGTGCAGCAGAGTAGCAGTCAGTATCCAGATGTTCTATTATTGTGATAATCTTTACCATTTTTCTCATATACTCAGAAGAAAGAGGATTCCCCCAATAACATTAACAATTGAAATAAATAAATTAACTTCATGCCATATCTGTGTGAACACAGTTGCTCTCTAATTTTATCCCCACCTTAGTACGGAGATGAAGAATTTGTGTATACATATAAGAAAAATATTGATAAAGAGTAACCAAAATGTGATGACCTTTAATCAGTTTAGACTCCTATGGCAATCGAAGAGTTTACATTCTGATGTTAGAGGGGAGAAAAAGATTATATATCTCAGAACTTTTAGTGCAAAATAAAAATCAATAGAAATAAAAGCTGAAATGCAGAATTTTGCATGTAGTGCTGAAATAACCTTTAAAAGATTAACTTCACCAGTAAAGCACTGATAAAATCCTGGCACTTTCAGGTATTACAAGATTCGTCACCATTAATATTTGAGTGGCAAAAAGAGATGTGGTTCTAATAAAAAAATATCAGTCCTTAGTTTAGCAATTAAAAAGATAACCAAATATAATTTTCTATAATTTAGAATATATAGTGGGAGCAATATACTCTCAGACTAGCTTATTTTTTGAATGACAATGGAGGTATTCAGCTCATTCAGTCTCACGAGTAACAAAAATCTGCTTAAACTGACCCCAGGGAAAGGATTTTTCAAACCTTCTTCCAGCTAGAACAGACTTATTGTGCACCCACAACTTTCAAATGTGCGTGTGCAGAAAGAATCCAGGGAGAGTGAATATACTGAATTTCCTATCAGCTGCCTGCAAACACATTTTCTAGTTTATACCTATTGTCCTGCAACATGAAAATTCTGTATTGAGCCACATAATCCTGCCTGGCCTTTTCAGAGCACTGTTATTTAACTGAAGGAAGTACTAATAGAGATTAAATCTATATACTACAGGGAGCAGGTCTTTATCCTGTACACTGAAGCACAATGTCAAAGCTGAATAAGTACTGCATTAAAGTAAAGAAGATTTGGAGTTTCAAGATTCAGACACTATAAATGTTTAAATAAAAGCACCATCATAAAAAAGAATTTTTTATGAGACCATTTGATCACATCTTTCCTTGATACATCAGTTTGAGGAACACACACAATGTGACCTACAGAGGAAGCCTCATTCTTTTAAAGGAATGGCCATGATTCTGGAAGACAGCAATTTTTACTGATCACAGCTCTAGTCCACTTTGCAATGAAATCTCCAAATTATTCCTTGCTTTTCCCATGGGATCAGCATGCTGGCACTCCATAGTAACCTGAACTTTAATGCATTAGGATAACACAGTAGTTAATTACTAGGTATAGTAATTAATTGATTAATCAGTTCAAATAGAACCTATTAAAGACAAATAACATCAAACTGTGAAGTTTGCATTCATTCTCTGGGATCAATAAAAACAGAATCACCACAGCTCTGATTTATGGGAATTGCCTGTGATTTATACAGCCCATATTACTCTCACAACTAATTTTCCCCCAATAATTCTCAAAAAGTGTTTTCTTTCTTTGCAATAAAATATTTTCACTAAACAACTTCTGAACGCCTGTTGCCTCTAGTCATAGCTCCTGTCTCACCTTACACAGATTGCTGTAGGTAAGGACTAATTACACTGAAATCAATAAAATTAACTACACCCGTGAAACTCAGTGTCTGTCTCTGAAAGCTTCTTTATTGTCACTCATTTGGTGCATGATTTTCTCTTAAAAAACTACCTTGACCTCCATCAATTAACAGGAATGCTGGCTGCAATACTTGGAAGATTTTAGAGAAAAGACTCAAAGGTTCAAAAACATGCTTCTAGCATTAATTACTATCTGATTACAATCTGATCAACAGGATTCATTCAATTTTTTACTGTAACATAGAATGGTAAGAAAAATTACAGTAACAGCACTAAAAGTAAAAGATACCATTCAGCTTCCTAAACCCCTCGTATCTCTGGTTTTCAGCTCAACAAGAAACTTAAAGTAAATTTAGAGAAGTGATTGCAAAGATCTGAGGACCAATCTGAACTGAGCAGAAAACTGTGGCAGCAAAAAAAGCTGGGCCATAGAAAAAACTGAAAATGGCTCCAGTGTTTGCTTCAGAGGAGAAACCTGCAGCACTTAAAGGCATCAGCCCCTTCAGGCTGTAATCCTCTCCTCTCTCTCCTGGGCCTCCCTTGTGATTAATCTGAGATGTAACAGTTTGGGCAGCTGAAACACTCAAGTGTCCTTTACCTGTTTGGCCATTCAATATTTTACATTTTGATTGCCTGTCAGTCAGCTCTTCACTTTCTCCATACATAAAGTGAAGCTGTCAACATGAAAAGAGGAAGAGCAGATAACCAATCATAAAGAAAATACAGGAAGGTCAAACCCCAGAGCAGACTTCATTTTAATTGGATTATAGACTTGTAAAGGCAGAAATGAGTTGATGGGAGGTGAACCATGAAAAGCAGAAAATTAAATGAGGAGAGAGATGAGGACAGGGAGATTCTAAAACAGTGTTAAAATTCTTTCTAGCACAGGGAGGGGAGGGTTGGGCAGAGGAAAAGCTGTGTGGTTCAGGTGCTGGGCCACGTGGGACTGCCAGGGGTGTCCAGCAGACAGGACACAGCTTATTGTCCTGACAAGGAGATTAAACTGAAAAAAAAACCAGCCTGTGCCTTAAGTCAGGGATGGAACAGAGTGCAACCCAGCTGGAGAACATGGCCTGAGTTGCCAGATAAGCACTGATATTAAATCTCATCTTTCTGGCAGTAATGAGCTACTATGATTGTTTGCTAATTAAAAATATCCTCTGTACCAGAATCTCCAAAAGTCTCTCTAACTTCAGCATATAAAAGGGCCAGCCTCAAAGATTTCTCTTATTTTTTCACTCCTTTAAATTTTCTTTTCCAGTTGGAAAGAAGCAGGAAGCATGAACTAAATTTCTGATGTTCAAATTCAACTCAAGCAGTACCCAAAATTCACCTTTGGGCAGTAAAGCCCAGTTTCTCCTGGGATTATTAACACTGAGGTTTACTTCATAATGATACAATAAACCTGCTGACAAATAGGAAACAGAAGCAATCCTGAAAATTTGGAAGAGTGGAAGGCTTCTGTGGCTTTCTTTGCTGTGAAACAAGATCAGAGATTCACAGAGGATCACAGTTCACAATTCTGGAAGAGGTCCTGATGTCACTGCAGGCTTGACACCCAACACTGGCACTGCAGGTTCCTTGTCCCCACCTTGTCACCTTTAACACTGCCCCAGAGTCCAGAAATCTGCAGATTTGTGCCTTTCAGAATTAACTAAATTTGCTTCATTATGTTTTGCAGCTTGTGGACTTTTCTTCCATGAATTTCCTTAATTATTCCTTGAACCAATTTTGCCTGTGGCTTCCAAAACATCCCTAGGCAACAAATTTAATTGCAAACCGTGTTTAAAAAATAGTGTGGGGATTTATTTTTTTAAAATCTGCTTCCTGATTATTTTATTGACTATACTTTATTTATTGTAATAAGAAATAGTGAACAATCATGAATATCAGTGGTATATTCAGCCAATTTCAAAATATCTGTGTATATCATAGAAATAGTACTTCTAGTTAAGATGGGAAGTAGGTCAGTGGATAATGAAATATTTAAATTGAACATGCAAAACCCTGGAAGAAAGATAACAAAAAGGGACAACTCATGTGATGTGAAAAAGTGCAATGTAAAAAGTCACAGCCCAAACACCTGAAGGTCTCTAAGGGTAACATCACAGCTGAGCACAGAACTGCTGTGTCCCTTCATGGCACAACTCAAAATTGTGGTGCTCTTATTTCCTACTGAAGTGTGAAGGCAACTTAAATGCAAAGAAGCATCTTGGAAGTGAAGTGGAATTTCAATACAAGAGCAATCATCCAATTCTTCAGGAGACTACAACAGTGAGGTGACTTCCCACAGTGCAGAGCAACCAGTGCTCTACTTTGGCAAAAAAGAAAAAACCACACAAACCAAAAATCTCTACAAAACGAACCACAAAACCTCAAACAACCCCTCCCTACCACCCTGAAAAAAACCCCTAACAACCCACAACATATGTTCAAAGCTGTGAAAATCAAGTGATTCTACCAATCCAAAAATGCAGTACAGCACTGAGTCAGCTACACAGAACTCAGCTCTAATTTGTGCTGATGACAAACTGGCTTAATTCACCTAATTTTAGAATCCCTACAATATTCACAGGCCAGGATTTGGATTAGGGCTCCCTTTCAGTGCTGGATATTTTGTCAGGTTCGTAACACCTTGCTGGGAAATTTCAAGTGCTGTGGGATGTTTGCAGCTCTACAAACACCATTGTAAAAACCACATTATGTACTAAAACCACATCCTATACTAAAAACCTCCTGTGGAATTGTGCCTTTCCAAGTCCTTTTTAAAATGTGTTTTAGCCTTTTAGGATATCAGGACAAGCAGAGCGACTGGCTTATTTTAAGACTGGTTTAAGCTTAGTTTGAATCCTCTACATAAATATCTTTTAATATTAGAAGAGCTGAAAAATGCAGAATTTTCACTGCATTTCCGGCCTGGAAAACCCAGAAAAGATCCTTTTGTTGATATACAACACCTTGAAAAAAAAAAATCAGTGGTATAAATAAACTATCACTTTTATTTAAATAAGCAAAATACCTACTTTTATAGATTGAATTGATTCAGATTGCTATTCAGATTCCTATTCTGGAAAAAAAAAGGACTAAAGTCATTAGGACTCATTTCAGACCATATGAATGCTACATGGTAACAAGTCTTTCATATGCTAACTGTGAATACATTTCTTTGGGACAAATACTTCCCTTTCCAAAGAAAATCAGGATTTATAAGCATAGAAAAATGCTGACAATATTATGATAGATTACAACCATCCAACAAAAATCAATTTTGGAGGAAGAATTTTGGCTCTAAAACACAAGGTCTGACACTAACTAATGTTTGCCTTTAATCACTGCAATACAAATAATAAATCAGAGGCAAGGGGGAGCCTGCTGATCTCTATATAGACACTGTGTATTGTTTTTCATTATGCAAGCCTCTTCAGATAGAAACATATAATAGCTATTGAAAAGCCACTGAAATATCACATTTTTTGGTGTATTTGTGAGCTCATCTTTCTGTGTCTCAGTGCAGGCAAACAGCAAACATCTATCTTGTCATGCTAACTCAGAAGGGCTGAATTCACCTCTGGTGTCATGACTGTACTGCAGAACCTGGCAATACATCAACAGTGAATACAGCATATTCCTTAAGTTTATGTTTTCTTCAAACACCTCGCTGAGTTAATGGGGTGTAAAGCAAAAACAGCAATCTTTTTTCCAATTAGCTGAACATGAATTTCAAGGGCAAAGTAAACAATCTAGGAAGTAAATCAAACTGCTGATCTTGCACTTTCAAAACTGACAAAGCAAGTTTTTGCTCAATTTTTTTTTTTGGGAAGTGCCCATTTCTGATGTAGCTAACTTCAGCAGAAATGTTATTTCTGCTGGTGGTTAAAACAACAAGAAAAAAAATCTGAAAAAATGTTAAAATTCTCAGATAGATGTCAATACCTTTTTAAAAAGAGCTGCTCCAGTCACTAAAGAATTTTGTTAATATAATATGAATACTTGCAGTATATACATGAAAACCAGGTATTTTGTGCAAGGTCATTGCAAATACAAGATGCATCAACCTGGTGAAGTTCCTACAGCAACATAAATGTGTTTATGAGCAGCAGGTGAATTCCTGCAAAAGACTCTAAAGCTATTAACAGCTCAGTAAGGAGTACATAATAATAGGTTGTTAACTCAGCCATCCCAACAAGCACATCAAGAAAGGGCACTTTGAAACTATTAATGCAAATACATTAAAAAACTCAGAAGAAAAAGAGAGAACTGTAACATTGTGCTTCTCTCAATCAGTCAAATAAACATTTGTGGGTTTATTCGGGTGCAGACCTAACGAAACTACATGGGAGCTACTGAATAAGGTACAATTTCTGTGAATTCAAGCTGGCTAATGAAATTACTAATTTCAATTCAAAGCTCCTCTAATGTTCATTTTGATTGCAACAACCATGCCCCCACACCAAACCCACAGTTTTTGTTTAATACACAGTAAAGTGATTATTCTGATATTAAATATGAAAGCAGTGGTTTAGTGCATTAAAATGGAGTGGCTCTCTCTAAACGAGCTTCATCTTTCCCTTTGGATTTTTCTCCCCCCTCCCAGAATGACTGCTTTGGGGACATTTCTACTTAATAAAAAAGAAGTTGCTAATATTATGCAATCAGTGGCTTCATCTTCATTTAATGTGAAAAAACCCCAAGCATTCAAAGGGGAAAATTAATATCCTGTCCTTTTCTGTGGTTAAAACACAATTGTAATGCACTCCTAAGAGAATAAAGAGAATAAAAAAGGAGCTGTCTCTGGTTTTACTCTCCAAAATGATGCTTGTCTTTGTACCTCCCCAAGTATCTCTTGAATGAATTGAATATTGCAGGAAGGAACTGTAAGTGAAATGATCTCTCATATCAGAACACTCCTTCATTTAGACAAAGATATAAACTCGCACCACAAGGTACATCTCTTCTTGATTTAATCTCTGAATCCACCTTTATGGCTGCAAATCAACAATTTATGAACAGAAAGTCATTTGTGTATCATGAAAAACACTGTACTAGCTCCAGTTTTTGAAATAATTTGGGCTCACAGGTGATTTTTGAGAACTTTTAAGCTACTTAGTATTTTAAGAGGGTCTAAAGGAAATATTCTGACTGGTTTTAGTGAAATGGAGACCGAGATATTGTATTTAATTTAAAAGTAAGGAAACACTCATTTAAATGATATTTTTTGGCAGGTATGCTTGTTGTATTTAGGTCATTGCTCACAAAACTCACCATTCTTTTTTTTAAAAATCTGTCAAACTTTCAAACCCAAAGTCTGACTCCTGAATTTGTGCTAAGGTATCTGAAGGAACTCCAACTCTATCATCATATGCAAGTAAAACTTACTGTACCTAAAATGAAAGGTGAACACACTGCAGGCAGTTAATAGTAACAGGAACAACAAAAATAAAATGCTTTGGGAGTACATTCTCTATTTCTTTAATTCAGGATTAAACATGCTAAACTCCTTATCACTTCCTTTTGTGAAACTGATATATTATCTCTGAAGAGAAAACAATTATTTTTTACAATATGTTCATCAAAATCATCTAAATGTTGTCCTTAGCTGAAACTTTCTGCTTTATAAAATAGCTGCTTCTGACTTTTGGCCCCACCTAAACACATTACTAAGATTAACACTGATTCCTGAGGTTAACATTGTTGTTGTTGTTATTATTATTATTATTGTTATTGTTATTACTGTGTCAGTACACAATTTTGAAAACTATTTTTCCTGAGGTTCAAATGTTGCAATGGCTAAAAAAAAAAATTCTAATAAGTCCTTTTATTAGCAACCAATCTTTGTTATCAGTGGATTTAGCTTTCTTAGCTTTATTTGGTATAGAACTAGCTGTGTTTGTTATAATAATTTGCACACCTCCTATGCCTATTCCTCTGCCCCTGAAAGCATTTGAAAACCACTTATTCAAAACTATTAATACACCTTCCCTGCATTTGTGCAGCTCTTCTAGCAGTGACTGGAATAAGCTCAGTACATGTAATTTTCCTTGGAGAAAATGCTGTTGGCTGCAGGCAAGAACACAAGATCAGCAGAGATTTAAGTATGGGGCTCTTTTAATATCCAATCCACCAGGCTGGCTTGAAGAGCATTACACTTCTCATTGAGAATATTTGTTTCAGCAGGAACAACAGTAATACTCTACAGGCTATTTTATTATTAAACACAAAAGTTCAGGAGCTGTTTCTAAATAATTGACACTGATGATTAGCAGACAAGCCAAACCAGGCATCTAATAGAGGCTGAGCTCAGAACTTCTCTGATAAAGCCTTTGCTGCATGTAATTGATATTTAGATGCCAGATTTCTTTTTCTCCTAATAGTAATTACATCGGTGTCATTAATAATGGCTGCTGCAAGGTCCTTAGGTTCTTTCCTGCAGGCAAAAATTATATCTGGTCAGAGAGTCTGGTAATTAGTCACTCTCATTTTCAACAGTTCTGAGAACTATTTTTTTTTTCTCTTTTTAGAATCTGAGGCTTTTCCATTTTTTCCCTTGGGAAACTGGGTTAATAACAGCAGAACAGAAAAACTGAGAAGCTTGTTTAACAGCACTTACCATGCTAAAATAAGCTAGGAGATTTCATTTTAATGATTATATCCCAAAGCACATTTGGAGAGAGTATTTTTAAAAAACGTTCAGCAGACACGGTTCATTTCCCAGGAGCTGTGAAGGGCTGAGAATGCCTGAGGAGCTCCTCGGAGCCCTGGTGATTCCCCTGCCTAAAACTACAGTCCAAAAGCTCTTGTACCTCCCAAATACTCAGTACTTTGTTTTGATGAGAATTGCTGAAAATATAAAGAAAATCTGTTGCTGCATGAGTCCTGCATTTCTTGATTCCAGTCGTATCAGAAACATTTTGCTTGCAGGCAGCAGATTGCCCCTTATGCCTTAAATGATTTGAGTAATTTGAGATATATTACAGAAGAAAACTGTGCCTTAAAAAAAAATAATTATGGGCTTAAAATTGCCCAGCTGATCATTTAAAGCAAACAGCTTTATAATACTGAATATATTCACTGACTGGCCAGGTACCTGAAGTGCTCCTCATCCCTACCGTTCTAAGTCTGTTCCCATTCCCCAGTCCTGTCATTAATGTTGACTTTAAAAATTAGCCAGCTGTCAAATATCTACAGTAGGGATAGCAAGAATAAAGGAACATGGCCAGAGAAAGAACCAGCACATGTCAAGGACCCAGCCACAACCCCCCTCTGCCCATGGATAATGTCACACAGCCCCCAGCCTCCCTTCAGCCTCATGCCACTGGGATGGCATAGATTATTCTTAACTGCTGCATAGATTATTCTTCATGATATAAAAATCAAATATAAAAGCAAAATCTGAACCAAAAAAGTGATAGCTGGTGCTTAAAGGAAATAGGGAGGTTGTAGTAATTGTATCTGAAAAAATGTGTTCCTTCTAACTTAAACATTGTGCAAAATTGTGATTAAAGAGGGACTGGAGGGGTTTGGCTGTTTAAGCAGTAGGGAGGTCGAGGGTAAATGAACTTCAGATGTGCCATGCAGACCTCACAGAACGAGGGCTTTACAAGAGAAATTACTGATTTTATTTCATGTTTCCAAAATTCCACCCAGAATTTCTGAGGACTGAATCTGAACTACATGAGGTGGCTTCTTACAGGAAATGTCCTTATTTTATCTAATGAGAACACGAATGGCTCTTGTTCCCTGGTGTGTTCCCAGCCCATACTCCAGCAGGGTCATGTTAATTAATCTGAGATCATAATGTAATATCTCCTTAGCTGGAGAAGACACAGAAGAACATCTGATGTCCTCTAAACAGGGATGAGCCACATGATGTTTATAACTTTCTATATTAATTCTTGTAAAAATGCTTCTGCCATTTAAAACATTATGCACCGAGAGCCTTAAAACTTCTCATTATTCCTATCATGTAATTTACCTCAAGGTCTGTCACTCAAATTCAGGGTGGCTCATTTTAATTCATAGTAATGATTACTCAAAGAAATGGCAGTCTTTGTTTTAATATCAGATTTTAAGGCTGAGCATCATTTCTTGTATAAGTTAAGTGAAGATAGCTGTAGACTGATAGAAAAATTAACAAGGTCAGGCTGCTTTCTAATTCTTTAAATCTGGTACTTTCCTCTATCTCTCTGCCTCATCAGCTCTTCATCTCTTTTTCAAATCTCATTGGAAAACTAATTTCCCCCTTGCCTCTCCTGCTCAGTTATTTTCTCACTTCTATTTATTAATTCAACCCTAAATAATACCGGGATGAAGGAAAAGTAATATCTGACATCCTACATATCCTGTCCACTCACTGGCCTATGGAGGTGGGTTAATTTTTTTATGTGAAAACTGCCTGTGAGCTGAAAATTGAGTCTCTCAGCAAAATGAAGTATTTTGTCAGAGGGGTTTGGCTTTAAATGTCATCAAAAGACAAGAAAGCAAAGAAATATCAGCCCTCTCCTCCAAATCCTGATTCAAAAGATATCCTTTATTTTCTCTATTTAGAGGTTTCCTTGCAATGCCTTGGGTCACTGCTTGGGTACATTCCATTAAAATCCCTTCTCCTCAGCCAGGCTTCCTTAGCTAATTATATGTTATCTTGTGTGTAACAGGAAATGCAATCCAGCTGCTGTGCTTGGGCCACGTGGGAGAACAAAGTTAATGCTGTGCTGATACGGGCACAGCTTGGTATGCCTAACACAGGTCTGAGGGAGCATTAATTTTTGATGATTAACTTTAAGGGTTTGGATGGGAAGGGGAGGAATAAGCATTTTCCAGTTCAGCTGCACAACCTGGAGTGCAGCTGCTGAGGTTTATCCTCACTGGTTTATATACACTGTGCTCCCTTTCCCATGAGGGAATTCCTACAGGAGGACTCGGTGTCATTACAAGGCTCTAACAAGGCCCCACTCCTTCATCTGCCTCAAACATGAAACCCTTCTGATGAGAGGTAAAGAGATAATGAAGCTCTGGAATTGAGCAAATAGTGCAAGCTTTGGTCAGTGTCTGAGTAAGAGTTTAAAGTAGAAAAGCTAATTGCAATTAGTAATGGCACTGAGATTATATTGATGCCTGGAGATTGATTTTTAAAAGGAAAGAGAATACCGCCCATGACAGATTTCTTTTCTTTTAAAAAGGTGTTTGTGGATGATATCAAGGGATCATAAAATATAATGGACAGGGTGCAGAATAGGGCACACACCCTGAATCAACAGAGATCACTTGCAATGTTCAGTATCTGAAGACCCCAAAGAAGGTCTTAGAAGAAATGCTCTTATGAGCACATCTCGGGTCTCAAAGGGCAAACTTTTAACTGATCTCTGTGTGTTGCTGTAAAAACTCACTTATTATCCAAGGCACAGTTCCAGAATGATTAATAATCTACCTGAAATCAGGTATTTCAACTACCAGGCCTCAACACAGGCCATTATTTCAGGACCATGATATCCTCTCTCTGGTTTTATCACTCAACTATTCAAACAATGGAAGACCCTTTCTCTGTGCTGTGACTGAGTTCAGAACATCTTGGACAGATGGAATTCTCATTCTCCCAGACCAAATCAGCTCCCTAATTATGTCCTAGATCAGATTGTGTCACTGCATTTTTGGCTGAAAGGCTGCAGAATGAAATGACCTCCTGTCAGACAATCACATAAAAGTGTACCAGTGAACTCCTAAATAAGAAACTACAAATCTTTGCAGTTGGGTCATGATGAAATTTTGTTATTGCCACAAGATTTTCATGAAGTTCTGAGTGTTTTACAGCAATTCACTGAGGAAATGAAGGCCATATGGAAAAAAAGGTGCAGAAAAATTACTGAGCTGCTTTATTGCATTTTGAGATTAATGTATGTTTTCATACTTGTATTGAGACCCCTGTATAAGTCTCCTTCTCCACTTTATTTCTTTATAATTTGGTAGTGTTTCTCAGAAGAATACTTTTCATAGAGAACACTTGATCTTTTGATAGTTCTCTCTGTGTAAATTGTATTTTACAAGAGTATAAATATAAGTCTCTTGCACAATTAGCACAGTGTAGCCTCCTTCCCTTCCTGTGCTTGTTCTGGAAATGCAGGGAAAGATGGATCTTCATATTCCATGTTCCATCATCATTAATTAAACTGTTGGAAACTGCCTCATATTGTGGAGTGTTTACAGTTTATTGGACAGCTATTTGATTTCTGAAGTTGACATATCTCACAGAAAACTTTGGAAGGCCTTGACAAGAATTAACTTCCATTTTTGAGCCCAAAGAATTCCTACTGGTGATAATTAAAAATGGGCACGCACCCCTAATGTGCTCCCCAATGATGTATTGGCAATTTTTCAAATATCAAGAAGGAATCTTAAAAGAAATAGCAGTAAAAACTTGTAAAACTTTAGAATGTTGCACAATTCTTCAGAGCTTCAAGAAGTTAAGTAACTGACATAATCAGCTGAATTTGAGGGATTGTTTGTATTTGATGGAGACATTCAATTTCTTGTATTGTTTATCAGAACAAAACCACCTTTAACAAGTGCAAATGACAGGTAGAAAGGGGTAAAGACAGGACTGCAAAAGTTATTCCATTTTTCTACCTGGTGTGTTTAAGACTACTGTTTCCTGCATTTTCCTTGACTCCCTAAGACATTAATAAAATTTCTGACCTTTTCATATTTAACATGTTCAGCTTCAGCTGCTGTTTTTGCTCTCTGTTAGAGGGATGTCTTTGTAATAAATTCATACTAAATCCAGTAGACAATTATTTCACTCTTATCATATTTCCTGCGGGCATGCAAAAACATCCCCATTTTGTCACTTGTGCTGAGATAAGGAATGCTGATATTCCCCTGTTTCTGAGCTCCTGAGAAGGCTGAGAGATTACAGTGTCACTGGCCACATCTACCCCTACACAAACTATGCTTTTTAATATACAGAGCTCCACAGAGAAGAAGAAAAAATGAATCAAAACTGTTAACAAAAAAATTAATTGAGCATATTAATGTGTTCTGGCTTTGAGGTAGGAACCATCCATTTTTTTTCCACTCAATATAAAATTTCATTTGGCCATTGCACTTACTCATTGTTATAATGTATGCTTCTTGATTTAAATATATAAAGCAAGATTTAAATGTTATTAAAGTGGTGTAAAATAACATTTTCTAATTTAATGCTGAAAATAAGCAGACTGACTTGCAGTACTGGATTATTTATTTCTCTCGTCTAGAACCTGATCTTCAAGAGAGGTCTTGCAAATTATACCTGTGCCACAGTGCTGGAAGATGCCAGCAGTGCATTTATCTCCCCAGACATAAGGGTTTATAGATCAAAGGTATTCCTTATATATTTTAAAAGGTGGAAACAGAAATAATTAACTGATTTTTTATTTTTTAACAGATAAGAGTGGTTTAAACTGCACCTAGCAAAGGGCTATAAAGCCTGTGCATGTAGTCTTGCTGCACGATGGTCAAGTCTAAGTAATAAGCAGATCTTTAAGGAAAATTATTTGCCTTGTCACTCAGCACTGACTGGTATTGGCACATAATCCACTGATAAAGGATTTGTATACATAGGTATTTAAGATTTATATTATAACATCCATATGATCTTTGGACTGTTCCTATTCAACTGAATAAAATCTTGCAATTTGTCTTCTTTAATATCAACAAAGAAAACAAAGTTCATAATGGGGCTCACTATGATAATTGATCAGAACCTGAAGGAGTCACATTAGTGTAGGAAAATAGGGTTTCTTGCTTTGGCTTACCAAATATTCTAAGCAATCTGTCTTCTCCCTCTAGCAATCCTTTTTAAATTTTTTTGCATTTTTTCCCTAGCTTACCCTTTTTTCCCTGCATCCTTAAAGCTGCATAATCTCAGTAGAGAAGTGCAGTCAAGGAATAAAATTCTCAGATATTTACAGAGCCTAACATGGCTTGGTTTGTATTTCTGTTCCTTATGGTCTCCATAGATTCACATCAATTCTATTGTGACTTCAGATGGGGACAGAGAAACAGCAAGAACTGACTTAGCAGGGAGATGTTTAAGGCATGGACACCAAAAATTTTCTATGTCTGGTCAGCACAGTTTTTTTTTTACTGGTACAAGGCCATGTAGCAAATGGAAATGATCAAATAGTTTTGTGCTTGTAGAGAAGAAAGCTTCAAATTCTGCTTTCCCAAGACATGCTGTGTGTGCACCTTGCACCTTGTAATGCATATTGTAGCTCTCTTCTGTCTGAAATTGCCTAATTTTGACAGAGCACCAGAAATCTGACAAGTTTCTCTCCCTTGTACTCTTTTGTAACCCTCTAAACAAGGCTGGTACACTCTTTCCTTTAAGCACATATTATTGGTTTTTTTAGCAATAATAAATGGGTACAAATTTTGCCTCAAAATGAAATCACATTCCCATTCACCTTAATTCTGTTGCTTCAGTGTCACTCTAATGTGAAGTTTTTACAGCCCATAAATAAAAATATGTTCAAGCATGTGATCCAGTTATCCATGTTTGTAAATGTAGTTACTATGAGCCAAGTAAATGCACGACCTGCTTGCTGCTCTACTCCATTCTGATATGAAACAAGACAGCCATTAACAAGTCAGAAACAAATCAACAAAAACTCAGCACAAAATAAAACGTCTGGCATACACAGCATTGTACGTGGGGTCAGGTGAAAGGTTTTTAAGAAACACTATTAAAAATACAAAACACATTGCTCTTTAGGATCTGAGTGTGGGTGATGCTGTAAGTGAGACCTACTTTCTCATAGTACTTGATCTCGTAGTCCAGAATTGCTCCATGGGGAAAGTCCGGCTCTTGCCAGGAGAGGGCAATGCTGTTTTGGGAAGCCCAGTCCTTCCTTACCATACCTATCAAGGTGGGTGCTGAAAGGGAAAAGGATAACTAAGGGTTAAAGACAAAGCACACGGTTCATCCTTCCAACCTCCTGTCTGAGGATACCAACCCGAGGCAACTTGGAGTGACCTCCAGACAGAAATGCATGACAGATGGCAATTCTCAGGGAATATAACCTGGAATTAATGTCTCAAGTACAAACTGGTAACTCCTCTGCTGAAGAGCAGAGCAGCTTCTGAAAAATGGCTGTGTGCAAAAATACAGAAAGGAACTCCTGGGCTGCCTCTGAGGACACCATGCCCAGGGCAGAACCACATTTCAGAGGCAGCAAATTCTGCATGCAGGTTAATCTCCATTAACTGTTATAATTGAGCTGTTTGGGATGTACATTCAGTTTACTCTTTGGGGTCAAACAAAGCAACACAGCTTAAAACAGATACAGTGAATCTCTTTTTCTGGCACTTGGGCCCCTTGTGAGGTGTCTGTGTGCACCAAGAGCCGGCTCCTTTGGGAGGGCACTGGCAGGGATTGGGGTATGACAGCAAGGAGGAATTGCTTCCAGCAGCTTCTGGAAGGGGCCCAATATGCATGGATGCACCCAGGGGCCAAATTATCTCACTGTGTGGTTTACAATTTTAAGAACCAGTTTTTCTGCCTTTTTTGGAAAAGAAGGCGCAATGTTTTCAAATAGTGCAACAATTGCATTCTACAAAACAATCTTTGCTTGTTTTATTAATCTGGTCAAGCATGTAAAATTATTCTCCAGAGACTAATGTTGTTTTAATAGTATTGATGTGCAGCTTTCCCAAAAGGTACAGCAAACCCAGTCATATTATTGAACACAACTAAGATCAACAATCCAGCTACCAGAAGTGGTTCACAGATTTCACTGTTTGTCTTTCCACTAAAAAAATATCAGTTTATTACACACCCTCCCTCATTCCTCCCTACTCTAAATCTCACTTAACTTCTTCCAAGTTTCCATGGAGTTGTCTCCTGAAAATAACACATTTTCATGACTTCTGGTTTTATCTTTTGAATGTAAGAGCGTCCCAAGGAAAATGAAATGAGAATCTGTTTCTGGTCAAAAAATTTCACGCCTTAGTTTTCTTTCCTGTAAACATTTCAGGAGGCTTAAGAAATGAAAACAATAAATAAATTCTAGATTGCAAACAAACACTGAAAATGCAAACTCGTGTTTTGCCTTTGAAAAAAGGGAAACTCTACACAGAGATGTGCGCTTCTTTCTCTGTGATAAAGCATTTATCTGAGGGAGAAAATTAACTTCCATCCCTGGTCAATCTTCCCTTTAGGTAGCTATTCTGTGGGATAAGAGTTTGGTCCTCTCTGATGTGAAAAAAATTCCCCCCCAACTCAGCACATAATGCCAGGAAAAAAACAAAACAAAACAAACCTATAAAAGTGTAAGAACTTACACAGGAAACTTCTGCCATTTTAACCACAGGTTTGATGCAAGGGTATCAGAGAAGAAAAAAAAAAAATTTCCTGCCATGCAGAATAAAAGAGCAGCCTGGTTTTCAGGAAGTCCTTAAACAGCATAATGTAAATAACTGAGCAGAGTAAAACACAAACTAATAAATAAAAAGCATTCACAGGATTTGAACCAAAATGTTGTCCCTGGGTATGTATAACTACTCCCTCAGCTAAAATGAAATTTTTACTCATGAAACTGAGGGTGAAGTTGAGCTCTCTGTAATATTTCTCTGGGGTACAATCATCTTCTCCAAGCAAGATACAAAGTCAGGTCTGTTTAAAGGAAAACATGAGCTAGCAAACATGGATTTGTAATTGCTTTACACTGTTCAAGGGCCTAGGAGGGCACTGCTCACATAAATTGGTTTTGCATTTGTTATTTTGAGTCACTCACTGGCATTGAGCTGTGATTTACAGGGGGGTCTGAGGGAACTATAACAACTTTTCAGCTACATCTGGTACACCCTGTGTGCCTGTTTAGAGGTGATGAGCATCAGCTCGGCCACCTTCCCACTTTGTCCCACTGCATTTGGGAGTTTGCTGGTCAGACAACCCAATCCTTGCAAAAATATTAAGGCTGATGACAGAAAACATCACGTTAAGCTGTAGATAACATTATATTCTTGGTTCTTTTAGGCTTGTAAAATCCAGACTGCTGATATGTCTTTAAATTATGGCCTAACTTTTACAGGCTTTCCATATGTACTGCATGACAGTACATGCAGTATGTCTGCATGACAGCACAATATGGGATTTTTCTTTGTGTTCTGACTTCCAGATTTATGCAGCAATTCATGCATGTTTTCAGCCTGAGCTCAACACAGAAATTCTTCCACTGGAGGAAGTGCATTTCAAATCCTCAGTCGTGGTGCACTGGAACACCCTCTCAAAAGTTCAGTGTATGAAATAATCCCAGCTGTCTTCCTGAGGAACGACTCAGCAGGAAATTAATGGAACAAAATTATTTTAGATCTCGTCTAAAGCAGCAGTTCTTGACCTGCACTTGAAACAAGCCCACATCACACCTGTAGCCCCGTGCCAGCACTGAATCCTCTAAATCAAAATGCAGAGATGTGCACATAAAGCTGTGAATATGAGAAATATATTTCTGCTTGTATTAGGTTAAAAAAAAATAGTGCACTTTTTAACAAAAAGGCACAGAAGAGTCACCAATGACCACTTTCTGTATATGTGGAAGGATGATCCTGTTTTTGCCAGAGAGGATTCCAGTCAGAAATTTACTGTGGGAAGAAACAGACAAATAAAACCAAGTAATTAAATGCACAGCCAGCTGAGTTTCTATTTCTTTTGTTGTGAAGTGCTCCTAAAGAGCACTAATTTCTGTGGAGAAATTTCAGCTCCTTATAACTGTTGCTCACCAGAGCAGAAGTCAATTAGCCCTTGGAGATCCTATCCATTTATTGTTAAAGCTGTTTTTAACCAGAATATTGTAAGATAGGTAAATCCCATTTTCCCATTCCTAAAGACTGCTCTAGTGTCCCTATGATGAATCAATGGGAAGTTCTTTTAATTAGTTGTTTCAAATGCAATAGCTGCAGGAGAGCTCTAATATGGTTACCCAATGAAACCATTTGAAAAACAGAAATGCTTAGAAGAGCAGCATGGGTTTTAACCACTTTAATGGCAGCATTTTCTTGCCATTGGTCCTAGGCTGAAGTGTGGTTTTTGGCTCTTGAGCTGAGCACTGATCTATGTTTAGTACTGAGAATTCTTTGCACCATCTGTTTTCTTCTACAGTGTTATAAATTTCTTGAATTACAATGATTATTCTATAATGTGGCGAGCTCCTCATTTAATTTAGTCTGGTAAGCTTCTTGGTATTTTCAAATTTTTATTGAATAATAGAAGTTCAATCTTTAATTCTGAGCGAGCTTATTTTATTCAAAATTCCTTTGGCTTCTCTTTTTTGGAATCCTTTTTTTTTTCTCATGTGCTACATTTAGGAGAGAAAATCTGTATTTTAAACAATGACTGGATCACAGTGTCTTTTCCCTAGATCTTTTTCTGAAGCTGATTTCCAGCATCTGTAACTGTCCAGTTTGAAAATAGGTGATCTGTAGGGTGAAGCTTTTTTCCTTTAGTTCATTTTCTAATTTTGCTATTTCTTGTTTCAAGCTCCTGAAAGTAGGCAAAGAAATGTCCCCTGTTTCCATGACTGAACAGCTTTTGTAGGATGCCCATTCATGATGAGGAAGCCTCTGACCCAATGACCAAAGCTCACCTGATACTGGTTTGTGCATGGAATATTTCACTCCTTCATATCTCTTTTCAAATCTTATTTCTTTGGTGAAGAGAAACCACGACAGCTCAAAGGCCTCTCCCTTCAGTCACTCTCTTGTTAAAAAAATCTAAAACAGCTGCACCAGTTTTGTCCTTATTTCCCCCCTGAATTGTCTGTTTTGCCCAAAACCTATGAAGTGCCAGCAAATACAAATTTGGAGAGGAGAGACTGGAACTGTACAAATTCTGTGGGGAGGATTGCAACTTCACTTGTTTGGGCACCACCCTCATGAGAAGGCTGTGGATCTCAGTATGTGAAATATTAGGAGTCTCAATTTGTAAAATAATGCTATTTGCGATAACGTGTTTAATTCAGTTTGTTGTTTCTAGACCTTTGCCATTACCAGCAATAATGTGAATTGCGTAATTACATGTTATTCTTTATCTGAGACCTCAGCCTGCTTCAAGGTACATTTACCAAAATATAGGGGTTTATCACCTGTTTTCTGAGTGGGGGTTTCCCTTTAGAGGAGGGAATCCACCCCTTTCCCTTCCTCTTTCTCCTCTCCTCTCTCAGCCACTTCTCAACTGCAGTTATGAGGAAATACTGATTAAACTCTACTCAAACTCCTTGCTTCTCTTTTAAAACTCATTAATCCCTCCTAGTTTCATCCTAAAGAGGAAGAAATCTGCTTTAACTTCTTGCCTGCACTCCTCGTGTTGGGAAACAAATTCTCTCAGTATAAGAGAAGGACAGTTGAGCGTGGAAGAGGTATCAATGCTGTAATGACTAATTTACATTGACTGTGTTGGGTCAGAAAACAAAAGAAAACACTTTCCTTGGTCATGAAAAAGAAAGGGCTTCTTCAAGCTTCAATCACAGGTTAATGGCACAAATTAAACCAACAGTAAACTATGCTTAACACTATAGAAGTTACAGTTCTCTAATAAATACAAGTCCATTTAGCAAAAATATTAGGAAATTAATGAAATAGAAGAGAGATGTATCAAGGTCCAAATCTGAAGTGGTTTTCCAGATGGTGAAAACACTCTTTGCACTTTTTCTATACCAGAAAATGCCATTATAATTTTACAGTGTTTCACCAGCCTAGGTTCTGTAGCTACATTACAATTCCTATACTATTGGACACTGAGGATGATTTTATATTATAAATATCAATAAAAAGAGCACTGAGATTTTATTCACACTGCCACATTTGTAAAAAAAAAAAACAAACCAGCTATTTCAGGGCACAGTAAGAAAAATATTGATTTTACTTTGATTCTAGGAAGACTATTAGAAAGGTAATAAGCAGTAAAAAGATGCTCTCTTAGAGAAGACATTTCACTCCAGTAACAGAGCTGGAAGCAATGAAACAACATTTCCTGATCAATGATAGTGCCTCTAGTTATTTCACCCTCTGAGCTTTTTACCAAGGATTTTCCAGGGAAAAGCTGAGAAGCCCAAAGCCTTCATCCTGCATAAACTAATGATGAAGTGAAACACATGATCAGTCATCTGAAGGATAAACAGTTGTGCTGTTTATCATCCAGAGCAGTCTTCACTCCTGCAATATGGTTATTAATCCTCCAGCAGAGATGCAGTTCATCTTTTCATTCTTTTGTGTTTGTTGGTTCATCTTTCTGTTGCTATCTTTGAAGGATAAGGGAAGAAAGAGCATCTTATGAACAAGGGATGTGATAGGGATCCAGGAGACCTCTGTTTATATTCTTTTCTGGATGTGCTCCAGAGATTTTCTTTAATCTTTTGACTGAGCTATCTTAATGTACAATGTGAATGTCAATAAGTTCCCTTATTTGCAGTACAAGAGCACTTTCTTGTTAGAAGCGTGAGTATGTGAATGTAAAAGACTAAAACCTAAGCACAATTTGACATGGGAAAAAATCACAGAAATATGAACTGAAATTAAACTTTTCTAAAAAATCCCCATCTCTGTATATTAAAGATGTTCACATGGATGAACCATCTTAAGGTTTATACTGAATTCAGGAAGAATTTGGTTTTTTACCACACAAGCTTGATTTCAATTAATACAGTGACTAGATAAGATATTTGATTCTTCCATAATAGAGTCTCTTATCTTTCTGATAATTTCAGGAGTAATTCACAGTTACAGTGCTTGGAGGGGAAAGAATTAGTGGCACTAACCTTGGATTTCAAAGTTGAGTACAGCGTTTCCCTGACAAAGCATTGCAGCTAGCAAATTAACAAGTTTGGGGTTAAAAAAAAGTGGTTTTTACTTCATTTTTTTTGCACTAGTTCCCTAAAGGTTTGCACTCAAAAGACAGCAGAGCAGTGTGCTTCTTTTGAAGCACTTCATTTTCTGAAAATAGGCCTCCAGCAAGTTATAATTATCATCTCTCCCTCCATCTTAAGGTCTTTCCCCTTGCAGATTTCCCCTGCTTGCTCAGAGATGGTGGATGGAAGCCAAGTGAACCCAACACGCTTGTCAAAAACTGGATTCTGCCACAGAGCTTTGGGCTAAAGGTCATGATAGACACAACCCCCAGATTTCCTCCAGGCTAAATGCAGATTCAAAATAGCTTTTTTTTCCTGTGTTCCATAGTGCAATTCTTTCTTCCTTGCTGCTTGATTTCTCTTTGATCTGCTGTTGATCTTATGTAAGGAGACAGTAATTATCCATCGATAAAAAATCCACACGATTTTGCAACACTACAGATTTTCTTTCACTTACACAATGTGCTGCCTTTCTCCATTTTTCAAGCTTCAGCCAGAAGCACTCCTAAATCTTAACTTCTTATTGAACCTACTCAGCTTCTCACTCTTTGAAGTTTGTTTTAGTAGGAGATACTTAAAACAACAGTATAAAATAAAGCCTTATCAGCTGTCAGTCAATTGATCCACCAGCACCCAGAGCAGGTTCAGCGTCTCATCTCCTAACTACAGAGGGATTTAAGACAACTTACCAAAACTAATCCCCAGTATTTTAACTTATTTGAGTCAAAAAAAAGTCAAATTCTACCCCACTTGACTAAAAATTGAACACCTAACTTACATTTGACAGCAGCAGTGCTTTTCAGTGATTCCCGTGCATCAAGTACAAACCATTGACTTCCTGACCTCTTAGAAGTGTTTCTTGTTTGTGTGCCAGAGTTTAAAAGGGTCTGCTTTTCTGTGCATGGGTTTCCACATTAAAGATTTAAAAGATACTTGACCCCCAGTAAAACAGAGCTAGGTTAACCTTTGGAATCTTCATATAGTTTATGAAGTATATAATAAGTCAGACTGTGTGGCTGCTCTGCTCTCTGATGAGAGGCATTTGCAAAACCTCAAAAGTAAAAAGTATTGTCAGATATCTGACACAATTCATAACACAATCAGTAATTAAAAATATCTTAGTAATAAGGTTGTTTGGGTTTTTTCTTTAAATAGTACCACTTTAAAAATCACACCAATGCTTTACCTAAATGTATGTTTTAAGGAGTCACTTTATATTCTCTGTATGTCTGAAGCAAGTGGAATAAATTCAGTTCAAAAGAGCATAGTGGGAAGGTGTGATTCCAGGAATCAGATGCAGGCAAAAAAAATATGCAAAACTAAACAGGTTGCCTGTCACATAAACAGAAATAATGTCAAATCAACAGGCTTCTGGCAACCGAAGGGATTTACATCAGAATAAGCAGATTTTTGGCTACTTTCCACTGCCTTTTAGGGCTGGAGCAGCAGGAGACAATGAGTGACTTAAAGACCTAATGGGTCACTGGAATTCCTGAGGGAACAGCTCTCTGGAAACCAGAGCTGCCCTCCTTGTTTGGCAGAAGGCAAAACTGAGGCTGCGTGGGACTGGTACGTCAGCTCACAACAGGTGGCAACAACTTCTGTGCCTGAATGGCACTGTAAAACTGGGGGGAAAAAAGCCTTTTTCTTCATTGGCTTCTTTGGGCATGTTGTTCTGGATCAAAAAACCAGGGAAGGGTGAAAGAGGGTGAGTCCATTCCCCTCCTATCACTCCTTATGATGATTATGAACCCTGCTGTGATACCTACAGTAGAAGTAACAGAACACTCTGTCCTCAACCTGCTGATTTTCTGCTTCCACAACCTCAAATGTTCTGTGTTGTGCTGTTCACTGCTCCTCCTGACTCAGACACTGTTGTGAGCCACTGATTCTTGGCTGGTGGCACATTTGGAATTGGTGTGTGTGCTTTCCTGGGGTGCTATTCCTGACACGCAGGATTCCTCTAAAAAAGAAGGCAGAGTGGCTTATAGGGTTTCCTTTTTCAGGAAACCTGTGCTAAAAGAGAAGGAGGCAGGAGAAATTGGTTTATCAGCAGATTCAGATTGCTACTATAATGATATTAATCAGAGTGAAGAAAGATGTGTTCCAGCCCCTGTGTTATATAAGTTAAAAATATCATTCCAGTGCTGCTAGGTGCCCTGTGATGTGGGGACAACCTGTGGTGACACATTTCTTCAGAGAGCTTTGTTTTCAGCCTCCTGGTGTAACCTGGGTACTGCTACAAATTTATTGGAAACACAAGTTGAGGTTCAGAAGGGGTCATTTATTGCAGCAAGGTGTCATTGTGGAAACAGAGCTGTAACTAAGTCTCATTCAGCAACAACCCCTCCAGGGTCACCGGCAGCCAAATTGCTCTGCAGAACTTCCTGCTGCTAAATTGATCTCAGAAGTTTGAAAATGAAATAAGCAGGTTAAAAAGCACCAGGAAATCTGCAATCTTTTCACTCCATTAATTGCTACTCATCCTGTGATGTAAGAAAGGCAAACATAAAATGTACACTCATTTCAGCAAATCTTTCCTGCTCTTGTTTGTATCCAAATACGAGGCTAGATCAGATTGTAAGGAATTTTCTGTCAAACAGTACTTCGCAGGTCTGAAAAAGGTTTCTCTTTTAGCAAGAATATAATGAATATTTTATGTGAACATTTTCTGTGAACCTTCTGTAAAAGCTGTGTTTGTTGGCATGTGCAGAGAATGTCAGAGTTACTGCGCTTCAATATTTTCAGTTAATGTGTGTAAGTGCATGGAGACACATCTGACACTGACTCAAAATGTACATCTTCAAACAATTTCCCCAAAAACGTTGGTTTTGACAAATCATTTTATAAATCACAGTGATGCTAAATAAATATGCCCTCATAAATTAACTCCCAGAGTGATGTTACAAACAAAATTATGTAACTTATTATATACTTCATAAACTATATGAAGATTCCCAAGGTGTAGCCTAGCTCTGTTTTACTGAGGGTCAAGTATCTTTTAAATCTTTAATGTGGAAACCCATGCACAGAAAAGCAGACCCTTTTAAACTCTGGCACACAGACAAGAAACACTTCTAAGAGGTCAGGAAGTCAATGGTTTGTACTTGATGCACGGGAATCACTGAAAAATTGAACACAACTTACATTTGACTGCTGCTGTCAAATGTAAGTTAGGTGTTCAATTTTTAGTCAAGTGGGGTAGAATCTGACTTTTTTTTGACTCAAAGAAGTTAAAATACTGGGGATTAGTTTTGGTAAGTTGTCTTAAATCCCTCTGTAGTTAGGAGATGAGATGCTGAACCTGCTCTGGGTGCTGGTGGATCAATTGTATGCCCTGGTTTGGCCAAAGCATTCAATACATCACTGCCATCAGCAAGAACTCACTGCAAAATCAGCCATGGACCTTCTTCAAAGGTGACCTCTGGAACAGTGCAGGAGAAATTTTAGATATGTCAACATCCTAAATAAATTGTTTTGTTTCTTTTTTCTTAGTTGGGTGTATCTATACAATACTTCTACATGAAGTAGCACGGTTAAGTTATCAAAAAAACAGACAAACTATCAAGGCACACGTTCTGTAGTGAAAAATTATTTATGTGCTCTTTTAGTGAGCTCACTGGGGATGTTTACACACCTCTGGGTCTGAGGGCAAGCTCTTGAGGTGATGGATAGAAGCAATGACACCTGAAGGCACCAGGGCAAATCGTCTCTAAAAGCAAAGAGCTGCTGGCCTTTAACTTCTGTTATATGTAAAACCTGAGGTTCACAGGAGGCCAGTGGCTCTTTCTGGACTACTGTACTCATATTCTGAAAACATGTCACACTAATCTTAACTGAATTTGAAAAATAAATGTCTTTTTTTTTTTGTGTGTGTTTTCCTCTTTCAAGAAGACTGAGCTGCTTTTATTCACAAAGACAAAACTCCGCAGAGTTGAAAAAACCATTGGGATTTAAAAAGTTTTCATCCTTCTGACTTGTATAAAAATTAAAACACTGAGAAGCAAGAGCAGCCTAGAAACTGTATCAGATGATAGGCAGTAAAATATGTTTCAAAGCAAGATTTGTAGAAGCCTGGGTAATTATGGAATAACCTTTTAAAAGGGAAGCCCCCTCAAGTATTTGCTACTGTTTAGCTCATGCCCTGCACCTCATGATTTAATCCTCACTGTACATTTCCATGCTCCTGGAGAGGCAATCTCCTGACAGAGACTCACGTGAGAAGGAAACCTGAGCATCCACACTTCCAGGTCAGTACATTACTTAGCCCAAGGAGCCTGTCTTTTCTATCCAAGAAATTAATTATCCAATGAATACCCTCCTAGCAAGAGCCTCTGAGTTGTCAGAACTCTTCCATTATGGCCCTTTGGTATTTCTATTATTTTTCTTTGACACTTAATGAGTTTTTGTGTTCTTCAGTGTTCTGTGTGCCGAACTCTGTCCTTGGGTATTTTTTTTTTTCCAGGTCTGTTTTTCACCTCCCATCTCTATAGCACAACAAACGTCTTTCTACAAACAAAAGAAGAGCAGGAAGGTTTGAGGAGGAAAGCTGAGCACTGCTGTCCTCTACAACCTCTTCTTGTCCAAGGGACCGACGGACACATGCAAAGTTTGCACTGGTTGTTTTCTAAAAAGGACCATCAAATTTCTTTTTCTGTCCAAAATGCCAGGGAGTTGACAGACACTGAGGCAAGAAACAGAGAAAACAATCCTTATTATCTAAGATGCTGCCGAATGCTGCTGGGAACTGGAAGATCACATACTGAGAAGTAGTATTTGATACCTTGCTGATCTTCTTCCACCAGTGTCCCCCACAGCTTATTGCCAGAATAAAAAAAATATGGACTAGATCACCATTCTGAAATTCAGAAATACTATCTGGTTACAGAGTCTTCTGTTTAGCTCAGTCCAAAGGCAAGCTGACTACATCCAGCTTCCTTCTGGAACAAGCTTTGATCTATCCCTAAAGAATCTTCTGCACTACAAAAGTTTTACAGAAAAAAAACCCCAGCTCCGCAGCTCTGGTATTTGCTTGTAAGAATTAATGGCTCATGCCCACACAGTACATTAGTGATGTGCAGCTGAGTGCTTTGGGGTCTAATTTTAAGTGCCTGATCCTCAGAAAGATATTTAGAGTTAAATGATGCTCTGTGGCCAAGCTCCTTAACACTGTCAAGACCAGAAGAAATCAGAGCACGCACAAAATCAGAGCTTGACCATTTAGACAACTTTCAGTTTGAAAGCTCATGTTAAGCCCCAGGGTTAGACACTGGTATTGCACTTCTGCTTACAAGCAGTATTGTTACACTGGAATAGCTCCCAAAATAATGATCTCAGGAGCAGAATTTAGCCCAGTCTCTTTTATTTTTACCTTGAAGAAAATATTCCTTCTTTGAATCCTCCTTAGGTATTCTAAGTAATTCTCTTTGCCCAATATCCTACTTTGTTCTGTGATTCAGTTGTGAGTCTGTAGTTGAAAGGTCTGAGAAATCAGTGTGTCCACACAGGATATTTAAAGTTCTTTGGCACACAAACAAAAGCAAAGAGCAAGGCCTGCTAATTCAGACCTTTCTCAGAACTTGGCAGGGATCTCTATTTCTGTGACCTTCATCTTAAAATTTCTACAGCAGACAATCACCTCAAATCCCTCTGTACTCAAACATATGGTGAAACCTGGGCAAAAAAAAAAAAAACAAAACCACCCCACCAAAAAACAGCAGCTAAGGAAATCTCTGATACAGAAAAAAAAAATATCCTCCACACATGCAGCAAGTCCTTGAATGCCATCTAGAGGACACTAATTTACCATGGCTATGAAAGGGTTCTGACACACTCAAATGTGTCAGTTCCAGATCTTCTAGCTCTTTATCTGAAGTTAAGTTCAGAAAATAAGAGTTAGTAAAACACGGTCAAAAAGAAAGTTTAAAAATACCAACAAAATAAATGATACGGGATAAGTTTGTACTAGTTATCTAAAAATATTATTCTGCTTGAACAGATTAATTCTGTGCCAATACATTTGTGGAAAAAAATTACTGGAAACAGAATGACTATTTGCAAGTTGCGACTTTTCATCCTAAAATATACTGGTTATTATTTTGAGGATCTTGCATCAATATCATGAATTTGCCGAGCCATCATGCTAACTCTGCAATAAGTCAGAATTTTCTGTATTTCATCGATGACCATGATCACGAAGTATTTGTAGTGTTGACTTAACTACTCATGACAGGATTGGTCAGACACATCGTGACTGGGTTTGCAACTGCTTATGTTCTGCAAGGTGATCTTCCCCTCAAAAGTCCTTCCAAAATTTTCCACGTTAACTGCATGCATAAAGTCTTGAGGAAGAAAGGCTACCCTGATAATTAATTCATTGGCTCTGGCTGACAAGAACTCTTCAAACTCTTTGAACTCTTTGTCAGTGTTTATTATCAGACTCCATTTGCTGGTCACCTACTCTCAGTTACTTTAAGCACCTAATTCCATGGCAGCACCTAAAGTTGGGAGCAACAGGACCCTGCAAAAATAATGTGGACAGATTTGGAGTGAAGATGGAGATGCAGAGGATGCAGCTGAGATGTCTGAAGTTACTGAAAAATCCCCACATCTACTTTGGTGCTCCACAAGTAACTCAGGCTCAGAGTGGAACCCTCGGAGCTGTTTGGGATTTTGTCTTTTAGTGCTGCTTGCCTAGAGACAGACCAGTCAGACTTTCCTGTCCTCCAAAAATGCCCTGCACCATTATCTTTTCAGACAGTGAAACAAGACCTTAGAGTCCACCACAAAAGCCATTTAACAGAAGAAATGTGGCAATTCAATTACTCCTGAAGTTCGTAAGACGGTACATCTGAAAAATGATATGACCTCAGTCTGTCTGGTCCATGCTCTGCATCTCTTCTCAGTGCCTACTCTGCAAAGACACTGAGCTCCCTTTCCTCAACCAGTGAAATGTCCCACCTTTAATCTACACTCACAAAACCACTTTCATAGTTTTGT
This sequence comes from Petroica traversi, assembly GCA_025920805.1. Classification (NCBI taxonomy): domain Eukaryota; kingdom Metazoa; phylum Chordata; class Aves; order Passeriformes; family Petroicidae; genus Petroica; species Petroica traversi. Next base: position 1,998,284 of record JAHLSL010000040.1, read on the forward strand.
TTTTAAGATAACAATCACTCTAATCTTACTCCATTCTATAAACTTTGATACCACCACTTAAAATGTTTTAAATGATGCTTTAAACACTTCATAAATGCAATCTTTTGCATCTGAACCTCCCATCAGGTATTCAGGTATAACCCTGCTATATTGCCAAGTTCCATGTTGTTTGCTTCCTTTTAAAATACATAGAAATACAGGAATGGGGCCTCAGATTCTGATATCATAACAATCACTGTTACCTGATGTTTTAGTAAGCTCACAATCCTAAATAAAAAAATATAAAACATCCGATAGGGAGACATTTATTAGCATTCTGAAGTAATTGGAACTAGCATGGAAGACAATAGCTGACATATTTCAATGCTTACACATGTTGATGAAACAATTAAGAAAATTTCAACTCTTCAAGAATGATTTCTAGAAGATTTATGGTTCAGACTAGTAATTTGTAAGGCACAATTGTTATGATAAATACAAAATTGAAATATTCAGCTATCATAATTCTGTTTCCAGGGTCATATTTAGACTGTTCTAAGTGTCTGAAAAATATGTCCATATTTTAAGATGCTTTTTGTTTAGAGTGGAACAAGGTTACCAGGAGCCTCCTGCTGCACATTTTGCTTATCCTGTGCTGTTTGAGGTGCTCATGAATGATCTGGTGAGATGAGAAAGTCTGCTAAACTTAAACAGGGTAGGAAGAAGGGAGGAATGACTGTGGAGAACTGTAGAGGGGCTTAATGAGATGGACTGACTGGATAATAAAATGGTAGATGAAATTCAGAGGAGAGTGATACACACAGGAAAAGAACCTCTAATTTCATAAGCAAAATGAACTCTGAGCTGACCATTTCCACCCAGGAACAAGATTTTTGAGTTCTAATAAGTAGATCTATGAAAATATCAGTTGTGTGCTCCAATGTAATAAAAAAAAAAGATTAAATGAAATTTTGGGGATTACAAAGGAAAAGAAAAGTCACCAGACCTTCATACTGCAACAGCATATGTGCACATTTAAAACACATTTTGAATACTCTGTGTAATTTTGGTTCTCTCACCTCAAAAATGGTGTGTTGGAACAGGGAATATTTACAGTAATTAGTAAATTAAAGTTGTGGAATGGCTTACAGTCAGGTAACTCAAGAAAAGATGTGGGCTCTCCAGTCCGAAAAGGAGGATGCAATGAAAAGTTGAAGTGGGAATGATACAAAGAACACAAGGTGTGATTCTTTCTTCTTGCAGTACAAAAGCTAGGCATGGCAAGTGAATTCAAAAGGATGTGATTCTTAATGAAATGTGAAATTAAATTGTTGAATGCTTTGCCAAGGGATGCCATAGATTTTTTACATGTATTTAGTATTTGTTAATCTGCTGCTGGGCAAGTGTGTCCCCCCAAAGTACAACTTTTCAGCTGAGTACTCAGCAAATGCATCTTGTAAACATTTTGTTCTCTCACTCAGCTCTAATCTTCAATTTTTGGCTGTTGCCAGAGAGGGTGTGAAGCCAGATGAACCAACGGTGTGATCCAGTACAGCTGCTCTTTTGTATAATCAACAGGAATAGAAAATGAAGGCAAGAGGAGAGCAGGGCTGCTGCCTGGCCTTGTACTTAGTAGCTTGATGAATAGTCTTAATCCTTTTCCTTTGGTGTGTTTTCATCTCCCTGTGTGTGTGCATGGTGGTGAGAAGCCTGGAGCCTTCTCAATGAATCTGCTGCACGTGCATGGAGAAACTGCTTGCATCTTGTAATTTGTTATGGATTTGTACCATCTGTGGCACCTCTGCTGAATCTCAGACTCACTGCAGTCATTCATCACCGAGTCCACCTGCACATATTCTACAACTGCTTTGTGAGGAGGAAGAGAGTTCAGCACAAACTGGAAAGTGCTGACCCTGCCTGAAGTCACAGGAGTGAAATACACAAGTAAACCTAAATTGCAGTGCACTCCCCAAGATCCTTCACCAAGGAATTCTTCAGCTCCTTTGGAGGCTGAGGCACCGGGTGCTACCCTTGTAATCAGGGAGTCACCCAAACCCTGCACATCTGCTCTTTGGATAGCCAGCCAGTCTTCCAGAAGGGAATCTGCCAGGCAGACAGGCCAGAGAAATTCTGGGAATTTCTTAACAACAGGTGCATGGACTTGGCTGACTCTGGGGGAGACAGACTCATCAGAGGACAAACTGCTCTTGGATGGTCAGGAGTGGGAAGATGTAGGATTTAACTCTGTGGGATTTGGTTATAGGGGTAAAATAGAAGTGAGAGATCTCTAAAGATGGGTTTAGAGCATGGGAGTTTATTGTGAAAGAGCGTGGGTGTGAGAGGCTGCTGGGCTGCAAGACACAGCTCAAAGCAGGCCAGAGAAAGAGAGAGAAAGAGGCAAAAAGAGAGAGCAAAAAGAGAGCTGATTTGCTGTTTACAATACAATAAATCATCTTCTCTGTTGAATATTCTAATTCTCTTTAACCAATCTGAAACAAGCTACAAACCCTACAATATTTGCATGCAACCTATAAGAATCATCACATTACCATACAGGGTTATATTTTAAACCTTAAAAAAACTGCTTTTGGGAATCTCCTACCAGGCAGGCAGGGTTTGTTCTGCCCTTTGGACCTGCCTGGGCAGAGGGCACTGTTCTATCCAGAAGGAGGATTCCCTTCAGCCAGCTCTGCCATTGTTTCTTAGTTACTCTTCAACTCCAACCTTGTCTTCATCTCAATTTCGATTCTACTTTCCATATTTCCAGCATCTTTTGCAAGGTAATCATATCTATAAGGCTTTCCTATTTCATCTTCCCCAACATGAAGAGTCATCTCTGCACCCTTTGTTCTCCATGTACTGGGCCTGAAGATGAGCAAAGGCTGCAGGATGTGCATTGAGGGAAGGGAAATGCAGGAGCAAAGACACTTCAGGACAAGGCCTAGTGCAGCAGCAAAGGAGGAAAAGATCCCATGCAGGGAAGCACAGCAATGAAACTTATTGGAATATCTGCAGGGAGTTAGTGGTACCAAAAATGGGGTAAGCTGAAATATTAGTCCATCTGTGAGTGGATTATCCAAGAGATATCTGCATAGCCTGTGGATTTTTATAATCACACCAAGTAGGTGCTGAAATTCACACACTACTGGATTGATCTTTTTTCATAAGCCTCAGAGTGGCTAAGACATTAATTTCTTTAAAGTATGAGCTATATTCCTTAACATTAATTTCTTGGTTTAAGAACTCAGCACTGTCTTAAGGATCATCACTATCAAAACAGCAACCATTTAATTCAGTAAAGATGGGAATGGATGGAGAAGCACATGTGGAGAGATTTATTACTTAATAAAGTTTGCATAGCACATTTAGTCTGGATGTAATTCATAAAACCTTGGATGTTCACTGCCTCTATCCTGCAGTACATAAAACGAGGAATATCTACTCGCCTTCCACAGGTCAAAAAATAATAAGCACACTGTCTACTGATCACACTGAACATATGCAGAGGTTGATGCTGGCAGCAGAAGGGCTGAGGCGTGTTGGGAGTGAATCAGAGACAAGAGCTGAGCCCTGCAAGCCCCCACAGCCCCTTCAGCTGCAGCTGGAGGAGCATCGGCAGGCTCAGGGACCAGGCTGGCACTTCAGGCTGTCAGTCACATCCTGATGGATGTGCCACTGCCTACAGGAATTTGTGTGATCCAGCCCAATGGGTCACCAACACTGGAACTGTTTTTTTGGCTACGCTGTCCAGGAAGCAAGGCTCTACAGGGAGTGTTTCTAGGTCTGCCTGGCACGTGAACTTAAATATGCATAAAAACAGGCAGCTTCGGGGAGGCTTTACCATGCACTACATTTCCTGTCACCATGTATTCACGTGTATTCTTTGCAAACTGGTGTGAGAAAGCAGAGATGCCTCAGGGTGTGAAAAACCAGCCCAAAACATCCCTTCTGCTCCCACACTTTCCATTCATGATTACGCTGTTAAGAAAAATAAGGAAAGCCACAAACTTCTTTGGAAGTTTAGACTGAATTTTGTTATCCAGTGGGCAAGAAACAACAGTATGAATACAGAGATATGCCAGATGGCTTCAGTCAGGTTTTACTAATTTACAGAAGTTTTTAGGCAGGGAACATGTATATTCTAAACTTGAAGTACACGACATACTTGTGAAAGTCTGTATGCATTACTTAGGAGGTGTGAAGCAATCACAGTGGAACAAGGAAAAAACACAAGATGAAAAACAGACTTCCCACAAGAACTATCAAACCTATACATGTTTTTAGAGAGGGCGTTTTTGTTATCCATGTGAAGAATGTATTTTCACTTCAGTTTGCAGCACCACAGTACTTTCTTTTTCAGCTTTTCCTTTCATTTTCATAAGTAGTTTTGTATTAGAAGTATATCTATCCCTAACATTTGCAGTAACTCAGTTACCCCTTCAAACATATTTTTCTGTGACTAAATAATGTTGTTTTAATAAAAAAAGCCTAAACAGGTAGAGATCAGAATCTGTTTTTGTTATCTAGTAACTTCACTAGATTTTTTTTACTTGATAAATAAGTACGTATACAACTCAGTGATTTTTTACCTCAGTGTTTCCATCTACAATACACAACTGCATGGCTTAGCCTTGTGAGCAAACATAAGCTACTTGGGATCAACAGGGTGAGTCCCAAAGGAAATACAACTGATTTAGGCATGAAGCTCTAGTTATTTTTCTTTCCACATGGTTTATTTCTGCATGCTGTTCAAAGAAGGCAATGTGGTCAGCAAAATACACAGAAAACGCTTCTGGTCCTTAGGTTTCCTTCTTAGCAGCCATCCTGCTTCCCTTTCCCTGGGTGTTTTCCCAGCCAGAGAAAAATCTCAGAAGAAAATAAAGATAATTTATATTGTAATTATCCATTTCAGTATTTATGTAAAAGGAATGAAAAGGTCACATAATGCAGTCCATACCTCTGAACGCTTTAATTTGGGGATGCCTGGGGTGGTTCATGATGAGTTTTTATTCAGGTACCTCATGACTTTGCTCCTTTACCAGATTTCCTACACGCACCATTCCTCCTCTAGTTGTAACCAGATCTTTGTTGTAATTAGATCTGTTTTTAGGCAACTGATCCTTGGGACATCAGGCCATTGTGATAGATGTGAGGAACTGCCTCAAGGAGACAGAAGATGGTGATCTGCACAAATTACAGCTCTGATCACAGCCAAACTTTCATTTTCAAATTTTTGTTTCTGAAAGCAAAACTTTTTAATAAAAAAAAATATTTTGCACAATTAAAATGGTAATTTTAAAGGAAAAACTTTAACCAGTTGGCCTATATTTACATCTGTAAGTTTTTTGCTTTCTCCCTGTAGGATATACTTATATATTTAGATGTCAAAATGACAAAAGATTTGTATGTTAGTGAGCACATAGGTTCATCCTGGAGCACGCAGGCCTCTTGGGAATAAATATCTGAGACACAGGCAAAGGACATTTTTTAAGGAATTAAAAACCCCTCTGATCAAAATGATGCACTAAAGTCCTATGGAATTTATACACCACAATGATCAGGTGAATGCAAATTAATCCATGGACTGGCTTTGCAAATGAGACATTGGAGGAGAGAGGGGAATTTTTCAAAATCAGACCAGGCTAAGAATCGTATTCCTGAGACAGAGTGAATCTAGTCTTGCACAATTTACAACGTGGTAAAAGCTCTTAAGATATGATAGATGGAAAGAGTGTAAATCTGAATTCTTAGTCAATGAAATCATAAAGAGATAAGACTACTACCAGCTGAAGTCTCAGATTTACTGCATTTGGAAACACTGAAGTGGAGTGCAGACAAGATAAATACTGGAAATGACACTGACAGCCAATAGAAGTACTTCAAAGTGCTTGATTATGATCCATTATTTATGATCTAACACGAAAACTGTGGGTAGGAGGAAAAGGTCCCTGTCTCAAAGGCTTGAATATGAGAGATGAAGGATTAGAAACAGAAGGGAAAGTAAGAGATGATTTCCTAAGTGAGGACATAAATTGTGTTTTCCTGTCACTCTTGCAGGCTGCCCCGATGTCTGGAATATGTCAAAAATTTAGTAAAATTACTTGAAATTAAATCTGTATCCTAAACAATGCAAAAGCAGTGCTGGTTACTGTTGGAATCATCTTGGTCTGACAGCTCCAGAAACTTTAAAGTGTCTACAGAGTCAGCTTTCTTTAAAGCTATCTATGGAAAGAAATGCATATGATCTTTAAATTAACCATTTCACACAATTATATTACAATTCTAAGTGTTACAAAAGTGGACAATTTATCCTAACAGCCATTCTTTTGCAAGATTACTTGGAATAGATCCTTTTCTTAGTACTTAAAATCTCCATGCTCTCCTACCACAATGTAGAATATTATACAGACACATAAATTTTGGTTCTATGCTTTGACCAAATATAAAAAACAAAACAGCCCATTCTGTAACAGCTTCAAATTTAGCAAACCATATTAAAACCCACTAAAGGACAAGATAATTTAAATGAAATTTTAATACAGTTCTCCAGTGTACATTGCATTCAGCACAAATATTTCCCTCAACTGCATTTATTTACTCACTGATCCAGAAAAGGATGTCTCAGTGTGTAAAGGTGAATGAAATAAAGCAACTCTGTTGTTACACAGCAGGATCTGGCCTTCACACAGTCACAACAACCTACTTCATATTTTAAAAGTTCTGAACACAGATTCTAAGCAGCATTTGTCTCAATGAAATGCTGAAACTAATCCTAAATTAAATCTTTAAAATATTAAGAATGACTTGGGAATCACCAACATCGATTTCTTTCATCTCTCTTCAGTCGTACTAAAAGAAAAAAAAGCAGTGTATTGTCTACATACTGCAGTGTGAAAATCTGGAATGAGTGTTTCTCTGCTATAACTAAAAGCAGAACCAAAACTTGTCAACAACATTCTTACCTCTCTGTCATTATCCTGACAAAACAAGAGCGGCTCTGCTGTCAGAATGGCAACGTTAATGAACATTTTTGTTCATGTTTTGTGTTGCCCAGGATGGGCTGTTGAGGGTGGGGAGGGAAAGGACAGTTTGTTCTTCATGCCCCATCCAGGTGGCCTCTCAGCAGCATGCTGGCTGAAGCAGGCATTCCAATCTCAAATGGTTTTGTGAGTGCTCCTGTGCATGCTGAACAAATCCCGCCATCCTCTCCAGCTCCATCTCCCAGCATCTTTCAATCAACAAATTGCACTTTGGCATGAACAAAAGGTTTGGGATGGACTTCTGCCACCCTCCCAGTCCCCAGCTAAATGGCTGTGAACATATGCAGGAGCTTGTGCTGCTCATTTTTAGGGCTTTATGATGGCACATTTAATTGTAATAAAAGTGCAATTGATGGGAAGTGAGTTACAGATTGAACAGGCAGCACAGCAGATGTACAAGGTCATTCAACAAGGACTACTCATTACTTCAAATTACCACCCATGAGGAGAATCTACGGAATATGCCAGGATGGAGCTCTTTCTCTGACACCTCATCTTTCAGCTCCATCCCAAAGGCCATCTTTGTTTTCTTTACGGATAGCATTTCCCAATTAGAACCTGCTGCCTTAAGTTACAATGACTCAATTGCCATCTCTAATGCAATTCACACGAGTGAGGCTGCTCCTGCTGCTCCCATTCTTTCCAAGAAAGGGGATTGCTACAAATTGCACACTACAGTTTGCCTGCTCACAGACCTGTGTTTCTGCCCCATTTGACAGACTGATGAAAGACAGATGCCTTGTTTAGTTTTAAATCACATTTGCATTCCATTTTCATTTATCTTTTACTTTCACAGCTCCTCGTTGAACTACAGACTGACAATATTTGTCAAGAAAAAATATCCCTTAACTTGCTTAACAGTTTATAGGATTTGGCAGCATTGGAGCTTTTTCTTGATTATTTGTCTGTCCTGGCATTCACAGAGACCATTATTAGATGGAGACAGTTAACTGGAGCACAACTTTGTTCATTCTTCTGGGAATCAGCAATATTTTACTGGAGATAGCTCATGATCTTTTTTATTGACTGCTGCCTCCCAAAGAGCCAACATCAGAGCCTTCACACCTTTCAAGTGAATTCCCAGTGAGCTGGAAGGGAAGCATTGCCCTTCCTATAGAGAAGAGACAGGTGAGATGGAGTTAACAAGGTATTCATTAAGAAACACTTGTTCCAAGGTTTCTTCAAATCTCATTTAATAGAAATTCAGATTTCCCATCCAAAATGTTCCTGCCTAAAGCAGAAGAAAATGCCAGCAATTAGCTCAGCCCTCTGCAAGGCTGCCTTGCACAGTGGCCCTGTCTCACTGAATTCTTGCAGAGAGAAAGGGCCACGTGTCCTGCCCACCCCTTCAGAGGATGTTTTTCTAACACCTTCATGCCTCCCTTCCAAATCCTAGGCCTCTTTGCACTAGAAGTTACAGTCAATAGTTTAAAACAATTAATAATTAATTAACTAGAAACACCTATCTATAAAAATTAAAATATTAACTATATTTTACTTTATTGGTCAAGAAATGTATCAGAAAATAGGTATACATTGGGGCCCTTCACCTTGTGTTTTTGTGCTGGGATTTGGTGTAGAGATGCTGATAAAGGAATTGAATAAATACCATATTTACATATAAGAAAACAATACTCCTACTCATATCACCTTCAAGATACAAATCTGCTAATCTAAAAAAATGCAATGAAAAAGATAAGGCTAAATTGGAGATCAGTAGCAATGTTGTTATTTGCAAACACTATCAGCAGAGAATATCAACCTTTGTGTCAGGAATACATCAAGAAAATCAATTCAAGTCGCTCTGGTTTGAAATATTGTCCAATGGCTTTCAAACATGGTCATTAATTGTCTTGGCAAATACAAAAAATACAGTTTTTTACTTCAAAATGCAAAAAAGAAACTGTAAGAAAATGATTTACTGGGTACATTTAATAATGTAACTGATAACACTTATTCTGGATGGCTGCAGAACACCCAGAGCAGAGTAAATGCCTCTTGTTCATTTCCTTGTCTTCTTGTTTCTCCAAGATCTGGCAGAAAATACATTTATTTATGTGTGGTCACCCATAAATCTAATGATAAGAACTGTTTCTTCCAACCTAAAGTGCTGAGATAACATGTTTGTTTAACAAACTATTTTTATCGGTGTGCTGGGCACATTGCTGTGCTGCCCCACCTTTACTAAATTCAAGTGCCACAGGGTCTTCAGGAGTATCCATCAGTCAGCAGAGACACTCACTGGGGGATTTATTGTTTTTTTCCTTTTTTAAATGGCACACAAGCACGACCTGCAAGGCTGTCACAGCTGATAAGAGCCCCTCAGTGCTGGACAAATCCAGCCTTATTTTGTTTTTCAACCCACATTTTCTGTCATTGTTTATCTCTTTCTTGCAACACCTGGTTTTTGTAGTTGACAAATACAACTTTTAATACTCATGTTTTTCTGAGAAATGTTCATTTCAGAGTGCACAAGTATTTCTTTTTCCCCTCCCCATAAATCCAACCGGCAATAATTTCAAAAGGCATCTGCTCCTGTGGCTCTCTCAACAGTACCACGGCTTTTGGGTTGTAAGGAGCACTTTGCTCAAGAAATGGCCAGAAACAGTGGTAGGAAATACTGCAAGAAGAATCCATTTGAATGGGAAATGTTTGGAATCTATGAGCATTGATAAGCACAAGACTTAGAATCATGTAAGAAGACAAAAACCCCCTTCTACTTTGATTTGTTTTTTCAGAGAGCTCACCCCATGCACTTCACAAAAAGGCATTAACCATTCATCAGATTAAAAGAAAATGATGAAATTATTACAGTAAAATTATAGATCTTAGTTCTGTAATTTAATTCACTTTTAATCGACAGGCACCCAAAGCGTTACCAGTAAAGAACCAGGTCTGAAATAAATCACAGAACCCCAGAATGATACGGGTTGAGGCATCTTTAAAGATAATTTAGCTCCTACCCAGGAACATCTTCCACTAGATTAGGTGGGATGCCATGGATGAAGACAAAACACTTCCAGAAATGGTCCACTGGCATTGAAGTCAAACTGTGCTGATGGAAGCAACACAGTCCCTAAATTTTCATAAAGGGGAAACTTTCATACTTTACCAAGTGAGTAAATGAAATATTATTTCTACTGGTTATTGATTCGTTTTCTTAATGCTCTGGAATTTCCACTCTCCTGTGTCAATTCCAACTTAGATATCAATAGTTTATGACAAGAAACAAAGTTCTAAGTCTGACTCTGAATTGGAGTTGGAAAGGCTTTCCTGCGGTTTTACAAAGAACCCTTTACTAATGCAATAGTACTACTACTTCTGAATTGTCTCCAATAAATATATTATTTTGCTTAAAAAATCTATGTAGGTTATTCAGCTATTTATAACTTTTACCCACAGAATACTGAGAATTTGGAGGACAGTACTAATATTAATGGAAAATTGGCACAGGTAGCTCTATTTGTGTATTGATAATCATTAAATAAATATCTATACAGCTTGAATAAAATTGATGCAACTCTGAGTACAATGTAAGGGTTTTTTTTACGAAGAGTAGAGAAAACATCACTCTATCTGAGAAACTACAAGCTAAAAAACTCAATCTCAGCAAAGGGTTGGATGTTAGGTGTACTGGAGCCCATAGTTCATAAAACCTTGTATTTCAAATTTAGATTAACTTCTTTTGCAGAATATCGAATTCTTATTTGCTTAGGGGCATCTCTTTAATATCATAAGAATGTTAGTAGGAGTTAATAGAAGAAATTTTGAATCACCAACACTGAAGAAAATTAAATCCTGGCAGGTGTCTTGAATAATAAGATGATGAGGACATAGGAATTGGACAAAGCTTTATGCAGCTACTACCATGCCCAGGTAATGCTAAATTCATAAGAGACAAAGATCAGAGAAGTATTTCAAAAATTAATTAATCAACCTTAACACTACTGGGATAATAACCTTCTTTCAAATGTTTTATCATGGTTTTTTTGACAGCTTCTGCTTGCACAAATCATCACCTTAATTTCAGCTACCCCGCAGCATAAGTGAACCATTTGCACTTCACTGTTTCAGAAGACATTCTCCAAACTCTATTTTCATGTTGCCTACATACATTGCACCAGGGCATTTAAAACTCAGGATTGCTCTGCATGAGATTTACCTCTCCTCCCTCACCAACCCTGAGGGGAAAGTTTCTGAGTCGTTTCAAAATCATGGCACCCATTAGGGAGGAATACACTGGGAAGGAAAGAGAGACAAGCACACATGGTATGAACTAATGGTATCTGTGATGTAAAGAGAGAACAGACTAAACAATATAACTGTCAGATGGAGAAATCAGTAAAAAGAGATGAGAGGGGGAGTGGTAAGATTGAGAAATGGAAAGCAGTTTTTGGATCAGATCTGCACAGAGAGGAAATTTCCATGGGCCAGAGATCAACCACAGCCTGCTACAGCAGGAGCAGCACCAGGGCATGTGTGGGTCTCCAGAGGAGTGACCAGTCCTGAAAGGACTTTTTGGACTGTTTAGAAAGGCAGAAATCAGCCCCTCATGGCGAGGAGCAGGGCTACCACAAGGGCTGCTGGACAAAATGGACCCACAGCAATGTAGAGAGAGCAAGGCAATACAGGCAACTTCCTTGGGTTCTCCTGGCAGCCAGCTGTCTTCTGATTCCAATCCTGTGTCAAAAAGGAATCCAAAACCTGGAGGGAGCCTCTGCAATTTCCTGGTGGCCAGCTCCTCTCTGTTTTCTCACATGTGGCACACGACTCTCATCTCCTGATTGTTTGGTCTGTGGCTCTCAGGGTCTCATGGGACACTGATGCAGTGAGTAAAACATCCTGAGTTTTTATTTTCAGCAGCCATTCAGCACTTTAAATGCGTGCTCTATCTCCCATCAGAAGGACATTCCAGGCTGCTCGGTGTTTTGGAGACTCTCTGGCTTTCAGTCAAGTGCTGTACCTGGAGAGCAAACCGGAGTGAAGTGGAACCAGGCAGCTGCACCAACTCCACATCATCAAGTTCATGGTGCTGCTATGAATTTTCTGTTCAGCTCAGAGAGTTTCCATTCCAGTTCCCCACTGCCCTCGTGCCCCATGCAAATGTTGAGTATAACTCCAATTATTAGGTGCTGAATAAATGTCCTGAAATCTGATTTTTCTGTAATACACACTGCATTAGTATGTATCATGATTGCCTTCTATTGCTTTCCCATCACACAGCGTGGTGCTGCATAAAGGCTTTTATCCCCAGAGAGCTTTTTCTCATGAAAAGTGCTGAGACGTTGTAAATCTATCCAAAACAGTGCTGCTATCTTTGACTTTGATACAACCAGCTCCTCAGTAAAAAGGCACATTGGAATACTCTAGGAAAGAAAAAAAAACAACCAACCAAACCACTCAGTTCTGAGTTGATTCAGTGTTGATGTGTCTGAAAAAAAATTAGGTAGCAAACCACTTCAAAGACCACTCTTTCCAAACAATAAAATGAAACTACCTGAAAACCTGACATTTCCAAAATGATGAATCTTGGATTGAATCATGTGAAATGTCAAAATGAAGAGAAAAAGAAAAATCAATAGCTGTGCAGATGAAGCAGTGTGAGGTCAATCACACTGAACTGCTAGTGCCAGCCACCCATGTCTTTTTAATAGCAGTATTTTCAAAGTCTACAATACCTGAAAGACACTAGAGATTAATTTTCAAGACTGAATTCCCTCTTAACAATAAAGTTATTACACATCTTGTTTTTAGAGACTGGAGTAGGGGCATAATAAAAGGGCACATTTCCAAAAAGCTTTTACTGAATTCTTGGGATTAGTTCATCATTATTATCCTCAGAATTTCATGTTATATAATTTTTCCTTTGAATTTGATGTATTTTTAACTGAAAGTTTTAATCAGAGGAGGTGTCATTACTGCTTTTTTATAGGTGTCCTGAGCTGCTAACCCTTTTGTGACAAAACTCAGGATCTTCCTGTGAAATTCACAGTTGTGACATAAATACACTGGGCAGTTCTAACTTGGGCATGTCCTGATGGAGTTGGCCTCTCATTCCCAGAGAAGGGAAGCTCACAGGGGCTGTCAGAACAGAAGTGCCCAAAAGTAGAAAATATGAGTATCCCCTATATCACATTTCAGTGTGCATCACCATGAGGTAAACCTAGGGCATTTCATTTCCTCTCATGAACTAAATGTTAATTTTCCCCTGAATTTGTTTCTGAAATGGAACACCTTGGACCAGCCAGAAGGACTTTATTAAATGCTGACAGGTACCTGTAAGTAAAACAGGATAATCACCAAGTGGGAAACCCTTGTTGGTCTAGGGAATGTAATGATTTTCCTGTTACCTATAATCACTGGGTTTATTTAGGTTTAAAAGCCTTTTCAATTAAAATATAGCCTAGGCATGGAATATTAGCACAACTGGTTTTATTGCAGCACTACTCACGTAAAAAGGTAAACCAAAAGTGTTGTTTTATTGGATTACTCCCAGATAATTCTTTAAGAGGGGACTAAGAAGAGAGAAGTTTTTGTTTCTTCTTTTTTTTTTTTTTAATCTCATCAGTGGAAAAGAAAGTGTATTTGAAGAGAAAGAAAAAAGAAAGCCATTTCAGAGCAAAGAGGATGTCTGAACTGATATTAGAAAGTAGACTTATAATGACTGATGGTAGAGATTAGTCTTGAAAGATTAATGGCATTAATTCGTAAGACCATCCCTGAAACTCCCGAGTCCTTCTAGGGCCATATAAAATCATATATTTTTACAGCCTGAGCTGCTTTAGAGTTCTAAGATGGAGACAAAAATGGAGACTCAATCTATAAAATACAGTTAGTGCTAGTAAAAGAAAACTGTCTGTGAAACTTTTCTTTTAGGTTTTCCTACAATATTTCCTACAATATTTATTATCTTCTACTGCTGTTTAAAGGAGAAGTTGGGGGAAAGCCTTACTTCAAAGGATATGAGTATGTTTTTTCATTTTAAGACTTTTTTACAGCTAGGAAAAAAATCAGGTAGCTTTTGAAATGAGATTTTTTCACTCCACCACCCAGTGCAGAGCTAAGGTAAATGTGGTGTTGAACTGCACCAGCCTGGGCCAGTTCTCTCTGTAATTACTAAGCAGGCAAGGACATTTCAGAGCATGACTGATGGTTTGTTTTTTCTCCAAAGCTGGCAGCAATCTTATTCAACTGAATGTGGTCAACAGAGGCAAATAATATAATATTTACTAGTTTTGAAGAGCTGATGGCTAAAGAGCTTCTTCAGAAGTCTCGGCTTTTGCCAAGGCAACACTTTCAAAAACCTTCATGTCCTGGAAGAAGATGGAGAAATGCTCCAGGTTCTCTTTCTGTCATTAGCAAGTGTATAGAAAAATAAATATGAACTACTTTATTCCAAATAGATTAAATTTAGCAATGTGATTGTTATTGTGTGGATCCATGTCATCCACACAATAAAAATCTACGAAGACTGTGCAATGCAGAAGAAAACACTTAATTTAGCCCTGCCCTCACAGGAACATTGATGCTTGGAAATCACAAAGTGACCAAGGAGGGGGAATGCTGCTTTCCTTCTGAGAGCTCAGAAGAATGCCTTAAAATCATGTTATGGTTGAATGATTTTTCATTTCCTCTCAGAGACAGGAAATCCTTTTTATCTACCAAATCTAGAAAAGTGATGTTTTTAACAACTTCAGCTACAAATTCCTCTCCTAGATGGACTCTTCCTTTCTCACAGAGCTCTTGTGTTTACTGCAGTGATCAGTTTTCAGGGGCTCACAGTAACTTCAAAGATTGTTCTCAGATTTACATTTGACCTATTTGGAAATCTTAACTTCCCTATTTAAACCAAAGTCTCAATGCAAAACCTCTTAGAAATTCTGTTACTAAGAAGTACTTGTTCCTTTTCTGCTTATAGACTAGAACATTTTGGGATCCTCCTGCTGCTATAGCATAAATATACACCAGATGTTTGTGAAAAAAAAATAAAAATCTGGTAATCAGTCTTATTGAACCCATAGATTTCATTGCATACTTTAGCATTTCATAAGTGGTCTGTAAAATCAAATTGCAAATGCTATTTACATGAGCCACAAATCCAATGCAAGCAAAAAACCTCATTCAAATAGGGAGGGTTTTCTTGTTTTATTATAAAAATCTATCTTGCAGATGCTTTCTACTTCTACCTAAATTTAGAGTACTTGGAAAACCCTCTTTAGGATTATTGTTAGCATTAGATTTTAGACAAAAAAAAGTATCTCCATGATCTGCCAAATATATCTTGTCAACCTCTCCTCAGAAACGTCTGACC
This sequence comes from Petroica traversi, assembly GCA_025920805.1. Taxonomy (NCBI): domain Eukaryota; kingdom Metazoa; phylum Chordata; class Aves; order Passeriformes; family Petroicidae; genus Petroica; species Petroica traversi. The sequence continues at coordinate 2,013,614 of JAHLSL010000040.1, forward strand.
TGATGGTCAATCTCAATCAAGCTGAAGACAGAAAGTGGGAATCATTTGCGATGGAAAGGACTTTGGAGGGCATCTGGTCCAACCTTTTGCTCAAAGCAGAGCCCAGTCAGATCTGGGCTTTGTTCATCAAGTTTTGAGTACTTCCCAAGATAGGCCAGAAGTCTGAAGTGTGCCAAGTTTCCATAAGTATTAAGTATTTCATCAGATTTCTTACCATCTCTCACTGTGTAAAAGGCTGCTCTCAGCCCTCACAAAACACCAGAAAATCCTCACAGGAATGTCTGAGACCCAAAATCACAGCACACGGGGCTTCTCTGGATTTACTGTGTTCTGCTGGACAGAACCTCACAGAAACCCAACCGAAAATTTCCAAAATCTACACCACAGACAATTATAAAAATACATTAGCATTAAAGTTACTCTAATAAGTACAGAGGTGAATTATTATTGATCTTGAATGAAATTATACCACAGATTTAGCCTGGAAAATATGTGTAATGAGCCTAAGTTTTCCATCAGTATATACCAAGAAAAGAAGTTTTACAACAGCTAAGTAGATAAAACTGTGAGGTTTAGTTTTTCCATGTGATCTGGAGCTGGGCTCTTTGCCCAGCTTTCATTTAGTCTGTTTCTCAGTGTAAAGAAAAGTATTTAAACAAATTGGATTAAAATAAATCTTAGTCTCAGTAAGAACATCAAGTGATGAGAAGATCCATTTCACTCCAAAACTGCCACCCAGCAACTTTGAATTCAGTCCCAAAGTTTGTTGATTGCTCGACAGCCCAGTTGAATAAGTGAGTTAAGCACTGCTAAACCTATCAGTCAAAAAACCAGAAGAATCATCTAGTTTTGTAAACAAAACCCCAACAACCCAAATCTTTTAAGCAGCACTACTATAATTTTATTAAATTCATGGTCACTGATTAAGGCACATTTTTTGCACTGATTTTCACCTCCAATAGCTGTTTTAGCCTCTCTCCACAGTGTTCCTCAAGCCAGGAACACTGCCATTCTTTGACTTGAGAGTGAGGCAGGGAAAACACACAGGCACAGCCTGGAGAGCTTCAGTTTCTGGTCATGTGTCATCTGGGATGTCCTGGAGCTGCCTCAAACCCTTTCCCTCTGACACATTTCTCACCAGGTAACAAGTTGCCTAGAATAAAGATTTAATCCTTATGTGGGAGGAGACCTCTGGCTGATTAACTAGGTATCAACTGATCAGAACACCTTTCAGGAGCACTTTGGAGAAAAGATGAATTGTCTGAATAGCTCAAATTTAGGTTCAAGCAGTTAACAGTTCAGTCATTGCCTGTGACAGCCTAGAATTTGGGTTAAGCTAAAAACAAAGAGGTGTCTTGACTCATCTCAACCCCTGGTGAGCTGTAACTAAAGCAGCTGAACACAGTGAGTATCTCAGGTGATTGGTTCTTTTATTTGTTTTAGCTTTTGCTTGGCTCTCTGTGATGATGTGGTGTAGTGCACTGTTTTATACATACACAGTCTGTTACTATTTTACTACTTGGGCCCAATTTGGCTTAATGTCTTCATTAACAATTCAGACTGTGGGATGAAATAAACTCTCCCCAAATCTGCAGTCATTACCAAATCTGCAGGAGTGGCTGATTCACAGAGAGAAAGAGCTGCTACAGCCTGGGATGGCTCAGGGAGCTGTTACTACTGTCTGTAGGTACCAAATGGTTTAGAGATGAAGCTGACTGTTCTCAAAGGTTAACTGTAAAAAGATGAGAAGTGGAAGTTTCACCAATTCTGTTTTGAATAGATATAAAGAACTATTTTTGTCACCATTGAAACAGTCAAACAGTGCAATATGTCTGGAGTGACTGTGGAGACATTCTAAACTCAAATGCAAAAGGCCTTGAGCAACTTGGTCTTATCTGACATATTTTGATTTGAACTTGAGTCAGATGATTCACAGATATCTAACCTGACCTAAATTATCCAGTGATTAAATTATTTGAAGAATTATGATAAAACCTACTAAGTTAGTAATGTTATATATGTATTGCTATCAACGGGTAACCATATATTTAATTATGTTTAGAAGGTAAGATTGCAGAGTAAAGCATTCAAAATTTAAAAGAGTTTAGAATTATGACTGGCCATTAACCAATTAAACACTATGCATTTAAACCACAATATAATCCTTAATTACATGCATGAATCCATTATTCCACCACTTCAGTTACTGAATGGGACGAATTATATCCAGTGAATAGGAAGTAAGTCACTATTTCTTATCTTGAACCTACATGGTCCCAGATCATATTTGCTGTTGGTTTTAAAAAGCCGTGTTCCCACTCAAGCAATCTGAAAATGTAATACCAAGACATAGTGTCAAAATTGTCTTTGTGAGGTAAATGACTTTCTACATCTAACATAAAAAAAAAAAAAAGGCATGGATTTAAAAGTTATTGTTCTTTAAATGTGTATGGCATAGCAAAACCTTTGGCATAGCAAAATCTACACTGTGACAGGGTGTCCTGTAAATTTCCATTCCATAATATGGCAGAAAAAAAATCATAATCCATGGGTTTATGGCATGCTAAACCAGCACCAGTACATGTCACCCATTCTGCCCAGGATCTGAAAATACCAGTTCAACACCAGAGTCTTATTTCATGCCTCAATTTACTCTTGATGAAATGGCTGGAATAGGAACAGTTGATATTGGGAATTACAACAGAATACCCTGCTTTTTCATACTCATATGTCTAAATAACTCCCTTCCTTTGTTAAAAGAGAAACAGATCCAGTGCCCCTGATCTAAGGAAAGACACCCAAACAGCAATTCAGCCACGACACACAAATTCTCTGGTGATTCAGCCACTGTGTGTGAAGGCAGCTTTGGGGCTAAAAAGCACAAAATGCTGACACACCACATGCTGAGATGAAAGGGAAAGAGCAGGGAAGCTCCAAACACAGAGAAAATTAGCAGAGTACAACAAACAGAGAAAGAACACAGCACTAGACCCAGCTGAGGGGGAGGAAGAGGAGTAGGTGCTCAGGCTGATTGGTAAAAAAGAAATTCAGAGGCATCTGAAGATGGGAGTTTTTTATCACTTTTTATGAGCCACAGGATGAAAAGGATAAAAAGCACTATTTTAATGACATGTCGGAATAGGATCTAGATTAAAAATGCACTTAAACACTTCTTTTGCTTCAAGTATTAAACAAAGTTTGAGACTGTATAATTCAAGAGAGAAAAACATGTTCTTCAGATAGTACAAGTCCCAAAGATAAAAAAAAAAAGTGGTTTGCAAGTCAAGGAGGACACGGCCCTACTTGCATCTCACCTTTGCATGGTATTTGGTGTGCATTTAATTAAGAACACACTTTGAACAAGAAGATTCCATCAAGAAAATAAGTTCATAGAAATCAGAGATATCTCAAGTCATACTTATGGAAGTAAAACCACAGGTGTTTTCCTTCTTTTTTTTTTTTTTAATTTAAAATTTGCTTCAGTTAGTGACATTCACACTGTAATAGCTCAATGAAGATCTTATACAAAATGTTAGCAAATGCCACTGCACTGCCTGTAGAGAATAAGGGGCTTATTGACATAGCAGCTTCTGGCATAAAATGTCATGATTGCAGTATTGACTAACAGCATATCAAAATAAACATCTGAACGTCGAGGTAATGCTTGAAGACAATCATCCTGAACCACCAGCTCTGCACTTAAACAACAAAAAACCTCCATGCTTCCCTCCTGAGCATTTTAAGATATAAACTCAAAATTCTGTTCAAGTGGTTGAGGCATAACATAAAGACTCTATCAATTTAGCCTTCTGTCTTAGGCAATTTAGCTCTTGACATTTTTCTCATTATTTTTGCTCTGTATCTTCTGTATGTATCATTCTGTAGGCATGGCAGCAGAGAGTATTTCATTTTACTTTATCAGAAATACTTGAGAAATTGTCTTGGGAACAGCTTTAACAGTGGAGCAATGTGCAAAACAATAACTTGGCTCTGCTACTGATTACTAAAACAGCACTGAAGTGTTTATAAAAATAAAGGTCATTCAGCAGCAGCAAAATCCAACATATTTACCTTATTTGTATTGTAGGTGACATAGGAGAAAAACAAACAAGCCACACTGGAATGACTGTCTGATGTTCTTCCCTCATGAGGGTTTCAAAGTGCACTGATGCTCTTGCCTTGTCAGGTTTCCCACTGACACCACTACTTGAGTTTGTCAGGAATTAATTTGTCCAGCAGAATAAAAATCCCAAACAGGAACAGAGGGTTTGGCCAGAGTCTTTCACAGTAATATCAGGACACGTCTTCAGCAGATGATGGACGTCTGAAATTCCTTCCTGAAGTTAATCTGGTCTTTCCATCCATTTTATTACTGAAGTAAATGGAAATATGGATGGGAATGCAGGATTATTTATCAAGTTTTATTTCTCTAAGGCAATGCCAAACAGTTCAATCTAAGTGGCATACCTATATGTGACTATTTTCTGTTCTGTTCCTAGGCTAATGCATTGTGTTGGGTTTTTTTTTAATACCTAAGACCTAAAATGCATCTATATAAAAAAAAGTTCTTAGACTCATTAATCGTTAACAGTTTCAAATAGTTCTTAATATACTTTACTGGACTTAGAAAGAAACAGGAGTAAAACTGTAACTGCTCCACTTAAAGCTTTCAGTTCAGCTCTGAAGCTGCCAGAGAGGGGGAAGGGAGAATAATGCAGGGTCAGATTTTAAACAGGGTGCTGGAGGTTTGTGGTGTCACTGTAAGTGAAATCTCTCCTGCCTCTGTGCCTCAGCTTTTCCATTGATCTGCAAACCTGAGCTTGCAGCACAAAAATTCAGAGGTGAATGAAGACTGATCAGTGGACAGCACGGGGATCCACCAACCATATGGCATCTGCTGCAGGAGCATTCTCTTGGGAGGTGGGCAGGAAAAAAAACAGGACAAAATCTTCTTTTTTGGAAATGGGAAATGCAGTTTTGGAAACTGACTCTGACAATTTAAATAACTGAAGTCTGAGTCTCAAAGTGTGGTGTACAGGCCTATTTTTTTCCTGAAGAGTTCATGTTGTCCTCTAAATAATCAGCTTTTTATAACTTCTGGGACAGCCCACAGGTACCTGGATATTTGAGCAGGTTAAATATGGGCAGATTTTCATGCAGTCTGCAAGAACAGGAGCTCATGTCAGCCCCAGTTCTGTCTCCTGCCTATAAAACCACATTATTCAAGGTCAAGTAACATAAAATTGCTCAGCTGCCTGTGACAGGCTGAAGCTGCAGTCCAGCAGTCTTCATCCTGCTCAAAGCAGAGAATTTTTCTCTTTGCACAGACTGGTCCATAACCCACAGCACATTTTAAAAGGACACAAATAACTTCCCAGAAAGTAATAATTTTAAATGGTACCAGACATGCCCTAGAATTGGTACCTCACAATCCTTTCCTTCTGGCCCGGCCTTTGCTTGTTGTGCCACCCTCCATTCCTGCTACAGCTGACAGTAAATAAACTTCTCAGTTTAGCTGCTGAAGGACTGTGAACATGCCCTAATTTCCAGAAATCATTGACTTTCCTTTCTGGTAGATGTCTTTTGTGGCACACTGAGTTGGGTCAAACAGTCAAGTATGAATTAAATGTCTTATTTTTTTCTTTTCCCTGACATCAATAGTTAACCCAGTTTTAATCTGAATAGAGACATCAGCAATTTTTCAGTTACTACATGGAAGAAACATGAAACCCTAATTCTTTTTATTTTTTTTAAATGAGAGAAGTATCACTTTTTTCATTGCCTAAAAGACAATTCTCCATCAAAGTGCTCTTACTGTGAAAGGTCAGGGATTTTTTTAGTTGGAATTTAATCTCAACTCAACTTGGATACTTCCTTATGAAGGATTCCAGGAAACAAACCTAATTAAATAGGAAGTAATAATGAAACAGGAAAGGTAGAATCTCAAACCAGAGCAAACCCCATTAAAATTTATGCTCATTTACACTCCTGAAGAAGACAGATATTGTAAACAGATATGGTAAAGAAGAAAACTTTAAATTTTTTTTTTTTTTTAACTATTGTAAATATGTTTTTGTATCTACAGGGTACAGTTTCACCTCTACAAAAACTTGAACTCTTAAAAACAAAATATGCATTCAGGTACTTTCAAACTGTGGACCTAGTATTTTTTCCCTCAGCTCCCAGGAAAGAACCTCTGTTGAACAATTTCCTGACTTTGCCTGGGACTGAGGACAGGACTGCAGATCAGCTCCTTCTACTGAGGGTGAAAATTAACCAGCAGCAGTGAGAAAGCCAGCTCTGTCTACATGGCAATCTGCTGCCTTAGGAAAACTAATAAATAAACCTCTCACCTGCCACATAATTATTCCTGCAAGCTAAAGATTTTGTCAGCAGGGAACTGAGGTGCCCAGAGAAATCCTCTGCATCCTCAGATGCTGAAATCTCCAAGGATGGAGACTGCTCTTCTCTGGGCAACCTGTGGTCAGAATCACAGTGAAAAGGTGTTTTCTGATGTTCAGACAGCATCTCCTGTGTCTCAGTGTGTGCCCAGCACTTGTCCTGTCACTAAAAAAAGCCTGGCTCTGTCTTCCTTCCACCCTCCCTTCAGGTATTTCCAATCTGCGTTTATTTTTCGTCCTACAGAACAGCCTCTCTTAACTCAGCAAATGCAGATAACAATTTGAGCATCGTTACACCTCATCCTGAGGAAAACAGGCTGCTAAATGAGAACCACAATGAGTTCTCAGGACTCATTTGGCACCCACTACATTTCCCCCATGTATTTTTAAAGCCTCACATTTTAACTCGCAAAAAAGAAATGAGTTCGAGTGCCAACACTATCAAACTTGAAAGAATTTTGCTTGCAAGGAATCTGTTTAATTAATACGAATAGGAAAGAAGCAGAGATGTGGATTTTGAACTAAATTACTAACAAATGAGAAGTACAGGTTAAGTGGAAAGTAAATACTGGGAGAACAAAATTCTATCTCCATTACAAGTTGCAGTTCAATTAACCCCATCAGTATTGCCCATGTACAACAGAAGGGATACCACTTCCTTTCTTTCCTCCTACCCACAAACATGTGCTAGAAGGGAAAACAGAAAATTAATTGCATAATTGAACAGGATGCCTATGATCTATTACTTGAGCATGCAATGTTAAACACACATAGGCTTCATTTATATTTTATTCTGAGTAACTCAGTGGCGTTGATCACAAAACATATTTATTTCCTTGAATTGTCAACAGAAATTAAATCTCCTGCAATCTTGGATCATTAAATGAATGTGAACACTGCACTTTACTGGGTCAGTATAACTTAGCATGCCTTTTGCACATGTAGTGGTAAAAGTGAAACATTTTTTTTTCACTTGTAACACTGCTAAGAAGCTGTCTCCTCTGTCACCTCACAAGAATGATTCCCAAGAATTAGCTCTTTAACTCCCTGTGGGATTATTCTATCTCAGAAATCCTGGGTTTTCTTTGAAGAATTAGAAAATACAATAAATATTTCATAATAATGTGTGAATGAAGTCAGCTTCTGTGGAATAATTAATTGCACAACAGCTATTCAGATAATTTCTAAATGTAGAGAAGCTACTGCCCTTTCTTCCCTTCAGGAGGACAAGGACACATCTTGCTTATCTCCCAAACCTTCCTGAGTCACTCCCAAGAGGAAAGCTGAAGAACCTGGAACCTGAGGAACCCCCACAGCAAGTGATGGAATAAGTGCCATGGGTCTCTATGGAAGGTTTGGTTTGAGAGACTTTGTAATCTGCTATTTTCTCAGAGATCAAAAAGAAAAAGGATGCACCAAGAAGACAACAAATATTTACTCAGTGTCCTGGTTTAGGGCAAATATTTAGGAGGAAAATATTTAGGAGTTTTAAGGAAAAGGTGCCAGCTATGTTGTGTTGGCCCTTTATTCCCTACCAGTGCAGTTCTGGTTTTTATTTTTAATTTATAGCCAGGTTTGGGTACCACCTCCACGCCAGATGTTTATTTTGAATATTTATGTAACTTGCATCTTGTGAGGGAGGGGAGGAAGGAAGTTGCCTCGTAAGCCCTTGCAGGGAGCTGCTTTTCGTCCCGCCACTTTCTTTCCTTCCTGTGAACTCTCATTTGTTTTTGTACCTGGGAAGGATTTGCCAGCCTGGAGAGTTCCTTGCAGTGCCAGCTCTGGGAGCTCTTGGCGGCAGGGAAGGAGTTTGTTTGCAGGTCTCTCACACGTCCTGCACTGCTCACTGCTCTGCCAGCTCCAAGGCAGCACACATTCCCTCAACTCTGATCATGCCTCGACACCTCAGCAGATTCAGGAATGAGGAGCTGCTGCCCAGCACTGATTACTGAGCTGGCCAGATGAGACATCAAAAGGGTTTCAGCTCAGGAGAACCAGCTGTGGTCTTGGCAAACAAAGGTGGATTTTCCAAGCCTTAGCTCCTCTACAAAGATTATTAACACTCAGATCTGAAATTTAGGATGATTTGAGCCATTTAAGGAGAGAAAATGCTGCTTTCAGTACTTACAAAGCTACAGGTCACTGCTGTTATTTTTCTCTTACTAAAGCAGAGCCTCTTCACTTGGTAAAGTGGAGCAGGAAATTTGTAACGCACATTTAAACCAGTAACATTTAGTTTGAGTCACAGATTTCCTTGAGCTGAGTCTAAATGAATATATGTATGAAATTTAATAGAAATATTTAATATTTAAAGAGTCATGGACTAATGATTATGCAATATTATTAGCATATTCTGTGAGACTTTTGATTCACATAATTAGAAGATTACTCTAGCAAGAACTTAAGAGTAGAAAAGCATTCCTATATTACAAGCAACTAAAATAGATTTATAAATCTAGGTAAGTTTATATATCTTACCTCAGCAGTTTTGTAAAATTTACATGTTTTAGACACATCTGCATAATACTGGAAAATCAAACTCAAGAAGTTTTCCCAGCAGGGGCTACAATGACACAAAACCTCTCACCAACAAAATGCATCCCTCTTCTTTTGCATCATTCTCACTCTAGGGAAGTCCTTTACCATCTCCCCTTATCTCCCTCCCATTTTTTCACCATTTAATACCTTCACATAATTTTAATTTTTTCCCCCCAAAGTCTGTCATGCTCCATTCATGAAACATGTATGTTCATTCCTGTATAACTGCAACATCATAAAAATTTAAGAGGCAGAGGAAAAAACCTACTACCCAAAGACCCCTATTTCCTATTTTTTTTTGAGAGGACACAATGATCATCAGTCACACAGAGACAGGAAAGGGGGAACTAGATGAAGTCTATCCAAGCACTCTGAGACTACAGTCTTCCTGATTTTGCTCTATGTGGTCCCAGAATAAAGTCAGGCCTTTGGTAATATCCTTCATTTTTAGTCACTAGACCATATTCTGTAAATGATATTTTCCTGCTGTTGTATTTTCAGTACTTCAGTGCAAGACCTGTTTCATGGGATGTTCACAAAGACATGTAACAAACCTGGGATTCAGACTTCACTCTTGGTGGTGAACCTCAGCACCTCCTATTCTGTCAGTAAGGCTTTTATCCACTAAATGAACCCAGAGTGTTTCACTCCATGCCTCCTCTCACCCCTTTGGGCACCCCGCTGAAATGCTGACTTATTCAGGAGGCTGGACTAACATCCTCTTATCCTCAGAGGAAATGTACTGCTGGCCAAGAACGGGAGGGGAATGAGTGAGGGAAGCTCATCTTCATTTCACTAAAGTATTCAAAAAATTTTTTTTTTTGCAGGTAGAGTTAATTTCCATGTGAATTAAGTGAATTATGCAAAACTATTCATAATAAATCTGAATAAGGCACCAGGAACTTATGAACAGATCTGTAGTTCTATGAATGCCTTTATGTTTCTTGTCAATCTCTAAGAGGTCCAGCAGACTGGAAGCCTTCAGAAAATTGCCCTGTTGATGCCAGTTCTTCATCCTTCCTCTCAACAGTCACTTGGCAAGGATTTGGGTGTTTCTTTGCTGTTCAACCCTTTCTTTGTTTTATGCCTCTTCTAGATGGCTCTTTTATGCCAGACAACCCCGAGCTCCTCACTGCTAGAAAGGCAGTTTCTCAGTAATTGTATTTTCCTTTGCCACTTTCTAGCCTTAGACTATTTTGAATAATTTTTCACAGCAGACCTCTCTGTGGTGATGACACACACGTCGTTTTTCCCTGTTCAGATGGAGAAAATCACTCTTCCCCACTCCTAAAGCAGAGGAAATTTCACTGCTTTAGGAGTCCATCCAACGCAGAGGATAGGACTTGCTTAGAATGCCTTCAACTGCATTTTTAAACATCAAAATAAATTGTTCTCATAAACCAATTTAAAATAATTCTGTTTCTAGCCAATGCCCACAGATATAAAGGTCAATTGCTTCAAAACTCCCTGAATTTGTCCAGACTTTATATGGCCTATGGATTGCTTAAAGGTGACTATTGTAGCACATTTTATAATGAACAGTGAGACAGAACTTAGTTCTTTGCAGAATCTGAAATACAAAGTTTTTGGCTTAGCAGGAAGATGATTTTTCTGAACTCGGTTTTTCTCCACCGATCTTAGATAGATTTCACCAGAGGGAACAGTACAGTGCAACTGCTTTACAATCAATTCAGTGCAATTTTAAATCTGCAAGGAACGAGGAGATGTTTTCATAAAAATAACTCAGTAGTAATCTTTTAATCTTTTGTTCTGCGTTCAGCACTTATGACTGCATTAAAATGAACAGCCATTTGCAAGACAGGTGCCACTTTAATAATGGCTTAAAATGATGGAATAAAATTGCATAAAAATTCTAAAGAACATGAAAAGATATGCACTGACTTTTGAGCTATTTTTAAAATTGCTTGGTCTTAGTGAATTTATTCTCCTGCCTAAGTCAGCACAGGCAGTGGTAGAAAAGGATGGGCTTAATGCCACTGAGGTGGTCTGGGGCAGGATGTTTGGCCCTCAGAAGAGCTGAGAGCAATCACAGAAGCTGCTCAGGCTTGGCACAGGCTCAAATATCCTGTGCTTGCTCAGTGTGGCTGCCTGGCCAAGAACAGGGTGGTCACAGGGCTTCCAGGACAAAGCACCTTCATAAAAAGGGGAGTCCCAGAGGAGTTGTTCTGTTTATAGCATCCTGCAACAGAATGGAGAACAGGAATGAGAGGAATCAGCCATTCTATATTTGTATTTGACAGAGATATGCCACCTGTGTTGGTCACTTAAGTTATAAAGCCTACAGTAAAGTCACCCAAAATATCACTCTGAGGTCATCTATAAGAGTTTGTCACTAACACAGATTCTGCTTTTGGTAGCAGAAGCAGAGGATGCTCTGAACTACCACACTGTGATCCACTTAGTACCCTGCTCCATGCTATCATTCCTGAAAAAAAAATAAAAAGTCTATTTACTTAGCAATTCTCAGCATCAGTTTGTTTGAACAAAAGCTGCACACATGGACAGCTTGGAGAAATGTGTAGGACTTTGCAGAGCCTTTATCAGGTATCTGTAACATTTTTTTAAAGAATGGCACATTAGTGAGGCTGCTCCTTGAGGAGATAGTGAGCCTTATTCACTGTTGAAATGTATCTTCTGTAAGTACTTACATTCATATGCCATGAGGGCTAAAAGATACCAGCTCAGAATAACAGTATTTCCCTTCTCTTTGCAAAACTGAACACTCAGCACAAGATGAAAAGTAGCAAAGGATCACACACAAATTTCCATGTGTTTTATTGCTACTTCTCCTTCTGGCTGAAACCAAGTGCAGCTGTAAGTACGGAACCTGAATCATTCTCTCAGCTGAGAATATCCAGCAGTAGCATTAGAGATAGATTCAACTATCCAAAAATGACATTTTGAGGAGTATGACTCCATCTTATACCCAGAAGCAAGTGGTTGCAGTGAAGCTGTTTCAAGAATACATATTCCTGTCTTAACACTGCTCTTCCTTTAGCATTAAGCAATTTACAGTTAAAAACTTCTTAATTAGAGGGCTGACAGGTCATGAAAACTCTTTGCTGTTTAATCTAAGATTAAACAATCAAACGTGGTAATTCTGATGATTCTGTATTAATCACAAATGAGGGGTTTTTTTCTGACAATCCCTCTGATGAGATGCTGAATTAGGGCTTTACCTTTTCTCTTCCCTCTTTCCCTTCATGCCTACAGCAATACCCCTCTTGTCACATGAGGCCAGTAAGGACCTGAGTAAGATACCTCTGTAACAAATTCAGATACTGAAGGAATGTATTTCTGATTGCTCAGAAGTTACTACTCTCTAATCAGTACTGAATCAATTACTGTGTGCTGTTCACCACAGAATATCCTGAGTTGGGAGGGACCCACAAGGAACATCGACTCAACTTCTAAATAAATGGCCCATACAAGGATCAACTCCATGACCTTGGTGTTATTGGCATCATGCTCTCACCAACTGAGCTGTATAAAAGTATATATTTAGATATATAAAAAGAGATATAAAAATAGCTGACATATATAAACAAGTTTCTGATGGCCAGGGCTGCTCATTTAACATAAATATTTGCCATTAGTACTACTCAAATTGCATTTAATTTGGGAATGTGACTGTTATTTCCACTTTGCTGCTTTCATTCTCCTGTTTTTTCTAAAAGCAGTGCTGTGATTGTTGACTTCTTTTAGGATCTTTTCCATGAGATCCCCATTGTTGAGTGCCACAGCATTGCTCCTCAGGTTTGAGAGCAAACCTATCATTTGCTTGTCTCATTTGTGTGTGGACCATACACGGTGGTACAGACTGAATGAGCACTCAGAAGGGATCACATCTTTTTCTATCCAAGCTATTCTTAAAATCCTAATTCCTCTGGCAATCTGCCCAATGTCCTTCTCCACTGTACTGTTTTTTCAGCTTCTGATTTTGTACTTCTGTTTTTTAAGTGTGCTTGTCAGATCAGTACACCCCCAGGAGCTGGGTTGTGAAAAATTTAGCTCTGAATTGCAGAAATATTCATTTTGAAAATGGTGTTTTCTCTCTCATGAAAGGCAATAAACAAATTAGCCCGTGATACCTCATAATGTTGTAATATTCCCACATCTGCAAAGACCATCAGCAGCACTGACACTTTCAATCTTTGCATTATTAGGTTTCATTTATTAGCTTCCATTTTAATTGAGAAGAAGTTTTCATAAACCCCTCTATTATTTCCCAAGAGGATGGAGGCAGAAATAGCCACCTGTGGAATGTTCCCCCTTCTCCTCCATGGAGAGCAGCAAGCACTAGTGCTCATTTCAGTTTTCTATTAGCTTGACTTTCTACACGAAAAACATCCTCAAAGGCCTGAAGCTCAAAATGCTCCCCCAACCTGATAGCATCTTAATGTGCTCTTGTAATGGATTCTGGAACAGGTGGCTAATAAATTAACCAGAGGTATGCAATCTATTATTGACTGGCATCATTCCAACCACATAGCTCTCAAATGACAGCTTGTTTCATGTAAATTTTATTTTATTGAAGGTTCCATTTGTTACCAAGAGGTTTCCTTACAGATGGAAAGAAAATGCAAATAATATTTTCTACTTTACATAGGATACAGCTTAAAAAAAGCAAGCAAGCAGCATTTTCCTCTAGGTCTTTTATACTCTAGGATGTTAACTAGGAAAGTAAATATGTTAAAAACACAGCAGCTTGGTAACAGAACAGATAAAAATAATATATAAAAGTAGGTCCTTTTTCAAACTACTAAACAGAGCAACTTTGAAGAAGACAATGAAGCTCTGAACTAGCAGAGCTCTCAATATTGCAAATTTATCTTAATTTTGCCACGTAATACTGTATAGATTACTGAGTATATTTTAATTTCCCTCTTATACTGAGCTAAATGGCCTCTTTCTGAGAGATTTCTGATCTCTCATCACCCACTGATATCCACCCCTAAAGCAAAGGCATCTCTGCTAACTCTGCTTTCCTGCCTTCTAGCTGGCTACTTATTTCCTCCTGGGTATGAAGCCATGAGAAGAATACTCTTAGGGGAGTTATTGTGGAAAGAGAGATTCTTATTCATGAAAAGACTGCCAAAATCTCTCTCCCTCCAATTCCTACATCAGCTTGCAGGATATTTTCTTGCAGAAATTCATGCAGGACTGGAGGCAAGGCATGGAACAGGCCACACATGCTGTGCGTGTCCAAAATGTACGAAGAACCACAGAGTTTGAGCCTTAAATATAAAGTTTAAAAGGACTGTAGGGCTTCGAAAGCAGGCACTAAGAAAAGCTGTGTATTTTCATAAGAAACAGAGATTTGAGTCTTCCCTTGAAAGTGATTTGATTTGCTCTGGAGAGAAAAATGAACTAGAAATCAGTATTTCAAGCACGCATTGTATTATTTATAGATTGTTGGAGTGGCTTTACCTGCTATGATTGACATATACATATGTCAATTTTCTAACTTTAATGTCAAAGGAGAAAGGGGATTGACAATTCTTCCTGTCATAAAGCTGAATAAATACTTTCCTCTGAATTGATGATTTCCTTTGTTAATCCTTTCTGCCCAACAATCCTGTCCCAATAAATGTGAAGGACAGTGCACTAAAACCAATTCAAACATTTCCATAGATAGACCTATCTTGTCTTTTACCCATTATTTTGCTCTTTACCATTCTATGCTCTTATTCTGGAAAAAAATTACTTCTGCTATGAATTGTAGTTATTGATTATGTATTTTTCTGTCTTTACTTGATGTTTATCAGGTGATCCAGTAAGTCTTTTAAGAGCTATTTTATTTTTTACCATAACCACAGTAGTTAAAGCAAAATATTTAGTAATTTATAGAAAAGGGGGTTGTTTATAGGGAAAGCAAAACAGTTTGCTTCTTTCTTGTAATCACTTACATGGAGAAAAAAATATATTGATATTTACTTAAAAACTTAAGATTTGAATTACTATTTTAAAATTAAATGAAGAATAAAAAGAAAGTACTGCATTTGTGAAGTGACAACATCAAGAGCAGTTTGGTCACTTGTAAGAAGGAAAGCACCCAGTGACATTTTCACTGAATTGTAGTGCTGAAGAGAAACCACAGAGAAACCTTAACCTGTCAAATACACGTTTAGGAGTTTCCCTAAGTGAGCAGCTTCAAAGCATACATTAAAAAAAAAAAAAAAAGAAAGAAAGAAAAAGAAAATAAATTGAAAAAATTATAATATCTAACATCTGTAATAAATTTTGCCAGTATAAAGCCATTAAATGAAACAAGGAATGCTGTAATGTAGCACAAATAAAATAAGGAATGCTGAAATATGGCACATTTATTCTTACACACATTTTATAGTTAATGAGTCCTGTTCTGTGGGAACAGGAAATGTTGTTTTCTGTTTTGAGTTCTCTTTCTCTGCCTCCTTACTGCCAGTGCTTTTTGACTTCTGTTCAATGTGCGTACAAATTGGAAAATCATGATGGTTCTTTATTACTTTATACAGAAAAATAAAAGCCATCAAAACGAGCTGTCTTGATATTCCAACAAAGTTTAATAATAAAAGCCAGCTAATGGTTTGTACCTATGGAAGCTGTAAAGAAATACCAGTAAAACATGAGAGGTTCCACTGCTCCAAGGAAAGCCAGCTACCCTGAGAGAGAGAACTTCCATGTTAAAGCAGGAATCCATGGAGTGAAACACCTACTGGCATCCAGAAGTTTTGAATCATGTGTCAGTGCATCTTTTTCTGTCCACACTTGGGATAATAACCCTGCAGACAGTGGTGAGAGTTACTCAGAATGCACCACAGGATTTAAAACGAGCAACAAAACCATCAGAAACTCATCTGTTCTCCTTCACCCGACTGACTGCATTTGGGATTTAATTCTGTGGTCCTCACTCCTTCTCCCCACAGCACAGAGTCCAAGCCAGGGATGCACAGGAAGTCCTGGGAAATCACACTCAGCCCAAGACTGATCTCTGAAAATCAGTCTCCCTTTCTGTCTAAAATAAAGTTTATCCCTTCTCAGACTGATGTCAATCACCTGATGCTGCCTGAGCAGGATCAGGGCCCTGTCCTGCAGAGCTCTGCACAGGCAGACAGGGCTCCTTTCAACCCTCATAAATTATGTAGGGAAAACATCAGCCAATCTTTTTCATTTTCCTGACCTCCCTTGTATCTTTTCATTCTTCTGAATTCAGTTTTATTCAATTACAGTATATTTCTGGACTAAGTTGAGATGCAGTGCATTCCCTATAATTTGTTTACTGGATGGCAATAAGAAGCCAGGTCCTAGTAATTATCAACTAATTAATGAGATAGTAACGCTGGAAGTTTCGCTGACGTTTATAAATTACTTTGATTATGAGTTTAGGTTTATTCTGCAGGATTCCTGATTGTGCTACCTCACTTAGCAGCATTTTTTGTTTACATTGATGCTTAAATTACATTAAGGCATTTCATTTGAAATCTGTGGATTTAATGTCAGATGAGAAGCTGCATCTTGTTTTGCGGCTTCTAGCTCTTGCCATATTTATAAAATTTACTATGACAAGTACTTTTGCCAGGAAGATGCAATACAAAGTATCCTCCCCAAATATTTTGATGCAATGATGTCATTATTGTACAGTTATATACAAAGAGTATGAATTACTAACCAACATGTAATTATGTTACTTTTTTATCCTAAGGAAGATGTCCTTATTTCATCTTTGTACTTATATTCAGAAGACATAAAGAAAAGCCAAAACAGTTAGATGGTCAGTTTGATTTAATTATTCTGCTGTTCTGTTCCATGTTTGTCCCTGTGTCTTCTGTGTAGGAACTTTTATTCTTATTCTGAGCCACTGGCTCCTAACATGGTAAGAATAGATATTCACAACCACAGTACAGAAAGCTTGATAAATCTATCAGATACCATTATTGCTACATTCATCAGGTTGACATTTAAATTGTCTTAGCCTGTATCAGTACAGTATCATCAGACAATTTCAAACTGCAAACAGTACAGGTGAAAGCGAAGAAAACAGTACAGAATACATTTAAGAGATAGTTGAAATAACAGGATGAAGTAAAAATGTTTGCCTTATTTTTATGCAAGGGGAGAATTCCTTATTCTGAAGAATCAAACAGTGACAGCCTACTTGTCTTGTAACTTGATAAATCACTTATAAAATAAAGTGATTTGGGGATTTTCCACCGTTTTTCTTGTCATTGCAAAGTAAATTTTCTTACAGTGGGTATTTCTACTACACTGTGACAAACTGGCATCTCAGGCAGCTGTTCCTTTTATTGTATAATATCAGCAGTCAAACAAGTAAAGGAACTATAAAAAAAAAGGCAAAAAAGCAAGCCTTTTTGGCAGATTATGTAGACATGCTCCAATTGCATACAATTAAAAAGTGCAAAATTAAAAAAAAAAAGAAAAAATAAATAGGACATGATAAGTAAAAAGGTGGTGAAGGAGGAAGAAAAGCTAAGGGGAAAAAAAAAAAGCTTAATAAGCAAGATACCAAAAACAGTCTCACAACCTAAAGGAGAATTTTGTGCTCCAATGTTGTCATCTCACAGTGGTTTAATTCCATGTGCAGACACTCCTGGAGCTGTTTAGGTTTGAGCTCTCCAGGACAAAATGCAAAGCAGGACATTGTCAATGAGCTGCCACCAGCCCTGGAAGTCACACACACCTTCAGTCCCCAAAGGTCTGAGCTTTATTCTGAATTTTTATGACACTGAGCAGATTCCTGGCTAAGCCTCTGAGAATCGTAAATGTTATACTTTTTTTTTTTTTTAAGGTCTGCTGCAAATAATAGAGGACAACATGAAGATCTTTTGGAAAAAAGGAGTATCTGTCTTTCTAGAATAAAAGTTCAGAGTTTCGTTTCTGTGGTGGTGAGGATTTTGTGTTTTCTAAACCAAATGTACCTAAAACTGACTGGATATTGAGAGATAAACAACGAGAAGTTCTTTTAAAGCAAGTAAATATTTTGAAAGGGATAAAATCTAAAAAATACTGCAAAATACATGATATTTCACTTCAGATGATGCCAGGTAAATGGTAACAGGTAAATGGTTCTTAAATTTTATTCTGAAGTCTACGGTATTGATAATTGTCAGAAATATTAATTAATGGCCTAAGGAGTGAATTGATCTGATCTTCTAAAGCACATTTTCAATGCTGAACTGAAAAAACGTAGCAATTATAATTATTTTTACAATAATTATTATAATTCCCTCCACTGCCAATCAGAAAGGTCCTTGAACTAATGAAGTTCAGAACTTTCAGTAGAGGAATGGCTGCTTTAGAAATGAAATTATCTCTGTCCAGCATATTTACTGTTATGAGACATTTACTTTTGTTAATAATATAGGCCCAGTACATTTACCAGGAGAATTTTACAGACAGAAACACAGGTTTCTTCATTTCTCAATATAGGCAGGACCTAATGCCACAAAAAACTCTAAAAAAACAAATTCTAGGATCCAACTTGAAGGGAAGCAAAAGACAAAAACCTCCCTGACTTCAGCAGTGACTGGAACCATATAGTTCCAGTTATTTTTTTTCTGTACTTCTAAAACCACTTCCAAAGTTACTCTATGAGAAGCAATCCATAATATTAAAAAGAAAAAAACCTCCAAAGGAGGATAAATCAATCATCTTGTATTTTTGCTTAGTGAATGACTGACTCTAAAAGATTTCATAATTGCTAAAAGTAAGAACCCTTTATCGGGGAATGATGCAAAATCTCTGTAAACAAAGAACAGAACCATGACAGGTTATAGCTGTGGCTAATACTGCATTTTAACAGCAAACACATCCAGCAATTTATTTATCAGTCAGAATTCTGAGTCCCTGTTATTGACATTTGACAGAATCATGGCTATGGTATAGACAGATTCTCAGACCTGTCATTTAAAAACCCTGCAATTTTAAATGGACCCTACATCATGTCTAACACCTAATTATCTTGTCTAAGTGGTTTTTCTAGGCAAGGAAGATAAACAATTATCAAGGAGGGCGGTGAATTTAGAATGGTCAAAAACTGATTGCACTTGAAAAAAAGAATGAAGGTTTGACCCCTGCTTGCATGCTTAACTGCAATCTGTGTTTTTAGATTTTATTTTTTTAACACTCAGTTAGTATCATTTTTTTTCAATATTCATTATGGCCAGTGAGATAAAAAAATCAATTAGTCACACAGTTTTGCTCAGGAGACTTAAGTGCTGGGAAATCATGGAAACCATAAAAATGCTGTAGTTAACAACAGTGGCAACTCTGAAGGCTTTCCATATTTACTTGGGCTGTGAGATACATTGCACGTCCTCTCAAAAGTGATGGGGTTTATTTTTTCTTTATTTATAACTTGACTACATTCCTTTTTCTATATCCTATTCCTGTAAGTACCTAGAATCTGATGTGGTTTCAACTGTTTTCAGTTTGCTGCCTTTCTCAGCTCACAAATCCCTGCTTTCTGTTGAAACTGGATGACCTTTTAATGTCCATACTACCCAAACTAGTTTAGAATTCTTTGGTGATTTTTTTGGTGCATGCTCTGGTTTGGTGCATGAAACCTCACCCATGTCTGGTTTCAAGGGTGGTAAGAGGTGCTTCCCTCTGGATTGCAGTAAAGATTTTAATAGTTCAGTGAGGGCAGAAGAGAGATAAAACCTCCACCTCCTTGCACATCACATTTCCTTGTTCAGCACTTGGTTTCATCCCAAGGTGTGCTTGAAAAGGTACAAAGAACTGCCACATTCAAGGAATTAAGTTTCTATTATTTATGGAAGTCATAACCAGGACTGCAGAAGGCAACCACTGCAAGCAAAATTAACTTGTAAAAAAAATACAGCAGATTTTCAGAAAATACTACATTTTCAGTTTGCACAGCAGAAACCAGTGAACTGCTGTGTAAATTTATATACAGCAGCTGGAACTGTAAAACCACAAGGAAAAGCTGCTTTGCACAAGATTCCTGCCAGACATATTTGGCATGTCGTGTAAAACCAAATAAAGTATTTCTGAAGAATTAAAAAGGTAGCAACTTGTACAGGATTATTTTCCTTATCCCCAATTGCTTTTTTTTTGCCCTTTCATTGGTGAGGCAATTAAAATTCTAAATAAAAATTGAATGAATGCTAGTGAGCATTAATGCAGAACATATGAAGATGGAAACTGGAACCACTCTATTCTAGCAACCAAAATTATGTCTTTCAGGCAAGCAAAGGTCTCTTTCTGAAGTGACCTAGCCTGAAATCCCTCTAATGTGTCTAGGTTGATACAATTAGCTCAGCCAAATAACTAAATAAATGCCTGCTCTAGGACTTAGCAACTGCAATAAAAATGGTTTTTTAAAACCTTGTTTTGAAATGGAAATTGGGTTCCTAAAATAATCCCCTAAAAATAAGGGTAGCACCTCACAGTCTGATGGGAAAAGGTACAACCCAACGAAGAATTTCTCCTTTTTCCTTTTACGCTCAAGCATCTGACTCTAGATAAGGACCACAATGGCAATATTTAAAATAACAGTAGCAGTAAGACTAACAGTAGGAGTAGAGATAATAAAATGAACAAAATAGGAATTGATGTGCTGCATTCTGATTATTGATGCTTTTGCTGTTGAGCCATTATTTGGAGAGCTCCCTCACAGCTGATCTGAATACCGTGGGTCTAGAAATCAATATGAAAATGCAGGAACTGTCACCATCTCCACTCTTTAGCATACGTGAAAACAAAAATGTCTTAAGCTCTTTGTTCTTTGGGGTATTTCTATTCTAGAAGATGTCTACTGACATCTTTCTAAACACAAAGATGTCAATCAGTGCCTTCCCTGGCTGCAGCCATTCTCATAGCATTGTTTCCAGAGCTCCAAGTTGCCCTGCAACTCTGTAATATAAAAAATGGGTTCTGATCATTTTCCAAGCGGGTAGGTTTGGCTCTAAAAATTAAATTTCCATAGTCACATATAAATTACATATGCAGAAAGCATCAGAACTTAACAAAAGTACGGATCTGGTGATGGGGAAAGGGACTGATGCCTTCACCAGCTCTGCTTCATGAAGCTGTCTGTTTATGTGAAGTATAGAAAAAAGAGTGCATGGGTATGAGAACAGAAATTAAGACCCTTGTTGAATGAAAAATGTACCCCAAATCATGTACCCTAAAGCATAAATCACCTTTAAACAGAGTTTTCTGAAAGTACAGCAAATCTGATCACAGAATCTGCTGAGCTGAAAAGGACCCACAAGGATCATCCAGCTCCTGGCCCTGCACAGGACACCCCAAGAATCACACCCTGTGCCATGAGAGCATTGTCCTAATGCTTGCTGAATTCAGGCTTGGTGCTCTGACCACTTCCCTGGGGAGCCTGTTTGGTGCTCAACCACCCTCTGGGTGAAAAACCTTTTTTTAATATCTAGCAGAAGTTTAGGGTTTTTTTTCTCAGATTTAAAATTACTCATTTCAACTAAATTTAAATCAATTCCTAATTAGCTGATTCCTAACTTAGTGCAAAACAAGCTCATTACCCGGTAAGCCCCGAATATCAGAAACTTAATTTTGGCAAAATAATGGTTTTACTGAAGATGCCAGATCTTCCAGAAATGACCTTGATGCCTTTTTCCTGGTGTTAGGAAAACGAAGCCAGACACGGTTAAAGGAGTTAGGGTCTTTACCTCAGTGTTTTAATCAGGATCCTGTTTGATGCATCCACTTCACCCAGGTGACAGCGTGGCAAATGCACCCCCGTCAGTCACACACACCAGTTCTAGACTTTATACAGCCCAGATCCAACAAGGGAGCCCAATAATGAGGTTGGGGTGGGCTCAGCTCGAGTTTACAGAATCCTCCTGTCAGGAGACCTTGGCTTCCTGAGCCAGCAGAATGTTTGGTGTCCCTGGCTCTGCAGCTCTGGGCTGTTCAGTCTCAGGCCTGCAGAACACTTACAAAACACTGAGCACTAAACTAAGTAAAAGGTTGCAAGTGTGCATGCTGCTGATACATGTGGGTACAGAGAACTGTGTAAAAGGGATATAAAAGAAAAGACAAAAATCATTCCGGCATCAACCTTATCCAACTTTTCAGAGGACATTTGATTAAAATAACACTTCCTGCCCAGAGCACATCAGAGCAAGGCTTTGATAAAGGTCAGAGGGCTTGCAGAAATCCTGGCTCCCCAATCAGTGCACGACCCTTCCCACCACAGTGAGTGTGAGAGGGAGGGTCTGTCCCCCTGCCCATTTCCTCTGAGGTCTGACATGACATGACAGACCTGTCACCCACGGGCCTGTGAGGTGTGACACCAGCTTTGCTGGGACGCTGCTCTAACAGGCATTGAAGAGCAAAACCCCATTTGTAAAAGCTTTCACCATTTCTCCAAACCCATCAAACACGAGAAGAGAATCTGTCAGAAACTGCTGTGTCCCAGAAAGGAGTGAGGGCTGACAGCAGATGAGGAGAAAGGCAATGGGCACCAGCAGCCACCCCGGGCAGGCTGCCCAGGAACCTCAACTCAGAGCTGCAGCAGCAGCTGGAGTTTTGCCCCTTCCTTCAGTTCTAGGCTCAAACTCCTCTCTAATTGTCTTGCAGAGGCTCTGAGGGACAGCTTGGGGACAGTGGAGCTCACTGATGATTCTCTGACACTGCTGTGCTCAGCTTGGCACGATGAGACTCAACATGCTAAAGCAAAGAGCTCGTTCTCCCAATGGCAGAAATGTCTCTATTTCCTAAGCTGGACTTCAAAAATAGCCAAGGTGCAGAGAGATGGGGACTGGCCACAGTTCAGAGAACAAAGCTGGAGCTGGCCAAGTGTTGCCTGGAACAGAATGCAAAATGGGTTGAATGGCATCAAACTTTTAAACTCCTTTCTTTCTTTTTCTCTCTCTGCATAAAGATGTATACAAGCATGCATATATATTTATATATATGTCCATATGTGTGTTTGTACATATTAAAATCAGGCCTGAAAAGCTTACAGTGAAAAATTAATGAATTTATTCTGGTTTTGTCATTGTATCTGTTCAGCAAAACGAATGAAGAAACGAAAAATTATGTAAAATGAAATACTGCCTTTTAAAATGAAACAAAAGTTTCTCCTGCAAAAGCACTTCATGGGAGCGTGACATTTGCCCATCTTTCTTCACAAACAACGTGGTAACTTTCAGACAAATTTAGAGAAGTCCAAAAGATCTGTTTTTGGAACTTTCGTGAGAATCAATATCTGCATCAAGACAGACCCGACAATTAAAACTGCAAATGAGGTGTGGCAATTTTTGTCCATATTTCAGCCAAAGCAGTAAGAAACAGAAGATACAGTCCCAACCCCAAATGTGAAGGAAATGAAGTTATACGAGTCCTCCTACTGATATTTCAAATAATTTAGTCTTAAAAAAAATAATAAATGAATTAGGAATATTTTCACAAAACCATGGAGATAATATGTAATAAAAAGAAGCAAAAGGCTGAAATTTGCTAGGCATGACTTTGGATAAAGACTTCATACATGTCTTGATCTATTTATAGCCTATATTCAGACAGAGATATCACTGGATATGAGAAAATGTAGTTTCTAAAACTTTCTACAAAAGGAAACCAGAACTTATTAAATTAACTAAGTTCAAGTAAAAGACCTGTATTTATGAAGCCATGTTACAAGGATAATTACAATTTCCAGAGACAAATTAAGTGGAACAAATTTTATTAGGGGGCACCATGGTTTTTAGAATTGAGATTAGACTTCTGTTGCCAGAGGGGGTGAAAAAAAAAGGAAATATTGTGGAAAAAAAAAAGGAAATATTGTGATTTTGACATCAGTCTTTTCAGACATGACTCCAAGCTGATGCCTCACTTCTACATGACTGCAGAGTAGTTAAATCTCTCTGATAAAAAGCATGCTGGTAAATGGTTACACACAGACCCTCACTGAGAATGCCACAGCAGAATCTGTGATAACTTCAGAGAATGTAAAAATAATCTATTCCTAAACAGGTTTCTTCTAATAACCAGTGATTATACAGAACTACTCAGGCAGATCAGGAGAAGCAGGACAAGCAACAAATGCCTGAAACCAACTCTTTTAAACAACAATTAAACACTTCTGAACTGCAAGATATACTGATTACAAACTGCCCTTTTCATGTTCTCTAATGAGATATTAGCAGATTTTATCTAAGTGTACCTATACAACTTTAATAATTTTATAAAAGATATATTTCAAAAAGGTTTTTTGAATGCAGCGAACGGTGGACTATTGAATTTCAGGTAATGATAATAAGCCAGGCTTTTTCTAAACAGCAAGTTTCATGTTTCTCTAGTGAGCTCATGCCCAGATCTGTGAGCTACACTGAGCTGCACAAGGATTGCAAACTCTGAATTTCAAGGTTTGAAGCTCCCTTGTTCCAGTGCTAACACTGGTGTTCAAGTAGCAGGCAGGTATTAAAAAACACCAGAGTTTAAACAGAGCAGAAAGCTGCCCCTCCAAAATCCCATCAGAAGTTGTAGCTTTCTGTGCCAATCCACAGAGAGGGCCTTGTGTTTTTAATTTTCAGTTCTGTATCAGTTGGTCTGTCTCTATCTAGCATCTTGCAACATTTTTTCTGCTGCAAGGGAAGTTTTAGTTGTGCAAGAAAAGGTTTCCAAACTAACAGGACCTTTTCTTTTGTCATGATACCAGCCTAACACAATTATTTTAACAGTTTACTGAATTTCAACTCTTGCTTTTATGCTCTATGACAAAACTGTAACTTGAAAAGAAATGTTTATGGTGGGATCTCCACATTTTGAAAACATGTATGCTAGGAATATTGGAAAACTCTTAACTGTATAATTTGATTTAAAACTCTCCAAAATAAAGAGGGCTTGCATTTTTTGAGACCATACAGTAATTATCTCACTTTATGATTAGCAAACTGGTACAAGACTCAAAACAGAGGATACGGAAAGTCTGCTGTGCATTCACTCATGGGTTAAAGCAATTTTTAACTTTCAGGATGTGCCCTCTAAGAATAAGCAACAAGTGGCAAATTTCCCAGGACAATTGTTACTGTATGGATGGATGGATGAATAGATATTTGCATTACAAGCCACTCCAAGGCAGGACAAGACCCACAAAAAACACCATTAACTTCACAGTGGCAAAACAAATCAAGCAGGGGAGCAAAAAGGAAGTGGAAAGGTGGAAAAGCGAGTACCAAGCTGCTCAGTAACGAGAAAAACAAAGAGCTCAGTTCAGTATTCTTATTTATGTTTTCACATTTGCACTGGGAGCTCTATCTTAACTCACAATAAATGTTTAAAACTTCAAATACTCATGGTTCTTGGTTGAGGAGGCAGACTCCTTGCATTGATGGAGCATTTGTAGCTGGTTTGGGGTTTTTTTTTTTATACTTTTTCACCTGAGGCAAACAGATAAATATTTCACCACTTTATGTACTATCAAGGGCCTTTTCATGCTTCTAATAAGAAACTAATACGTTGCTAGAAAGAACAAACAACTGATTAGCTGAGAAATAGTCCCACTGATACTGCAAGTAGCACTAAATTTGGAACTTAAGGAAGAGGAAACTGTTGTCTGGTGAATCCCTGAATGTTGTTCTGTCTGCTTTTCTATCCGAGCATTCTGGATGGAGAGCACAATAAATGAGGGACTAGTTAAGATTTACAGCTTTGCTCACTTTTTAAGGTCACACTCTCCTAATGAGAAATTGTTCATTGCTGCCACTAAAACAGTTGATAGCAATTCTACTACCAAGCCAGCAGTGATAGAGATGTATGTCCCTAAGCCCCAACAACCTGCAGCTGAGGGAGAACAATGTTTCATGCAGCTTTCAATTTTCTCTTACGTTTTTTAAGCTGGCAAAGGCATTCTGAAGGAAAGTCACCTTCACACACATCCATTGTCAAACTTATACCTATAGCAAATGCTCATTTTTACAATCTAGCTGATTTTTTTTAGTATTTTCTTTATTTTTGATATGTCAGGTGGCATTGCTGCAAAAAAAAAAACCACCTGTTTTCTGGTGGCTTTTCCAATCAGCATCGTCACTTTTATTCCAAGCTAGCAATTAACTTCCTGCCTAATTTGTCACAATTTAAAATAAAGCATGTAACAAAGTTTAGAGGCAGAGTCATGACGTTTGTGTTTGGTTGAGGCAGTGGCCACTAGCAGTCTCAATTTATCACTTTTAATTTAAAACTCCCATGCCAATGATTTTCATTCCTAAAGCTATGACTGGCACTTATGGATTTCAAAATCAAAGGGAAAATAAGCTACAGTTAGGAATTCAACCACTCAGATCAATGAAAACTTGTTTTATAACTGAGAGTGCTCCAGTTAAATCCCATCTGCCTGACAGAAGGAATTTAATGTTTCAAACAGTTCCTTTCCCACTTTAAACTGAGAATAACTTTTTATTGCAGCACTAAGCCACTGCTTGCTGGACAGATGCCGACTATTGATGTTGTGCTCTCAGGAAATATTGTGAAGCAAGGAAAGGTGAGTGCACCAGCCTAAAGAACCATGCACTAATAAACAAATGTCGATCCCTGAACTGTCTGATTGTTGTTACAGTTCTCTCTCCAGACACCTGATGCACTATTTTACTGCTGGAAGGGAGTAGCAAAAACTTAAGAGAGTAAAGTAAATGGAAGTACATAATCCATATTAATTTATTGTGAGAATTAATGTCAATTAAATTTCTGAACCACTTATAAGATGAATAATCAGAATTATTTGGCCCAATATCTCAAAATTCACAGTTAACGTGAATTAGAATTATTTTTCAGCACTTAAAAAGTTAAATAGATAGGTACATATTTTTTAAAACTTTTATTACTTGCTGAAATATGTACTAAAATAAATACTGAATAGAGACTTCCATATGTCTGTGTATAGTGGTATCATAAAAACACTCACCCACTCATGTCAGGAAAATAGAGAGTAAAGGAGAGAAACAGAAGTCCACATATTATTCCACACTATTCTATATTACACAACAAGAAATACTCTTGTTCTATAGAAACTCAGGAATAACTTAAAAATGTTAAAATATACTTAATTTGAACATTTGGATGTAATGCTCTGCTTTGTAAATAGCCTTTCTTTGGCCATAGTTTTCCATCCAGAAAGAGATGCTAAGATTTTTCAAGTAACTCCTAATCTTTTGGTGAATCACTGTTTTTGTTTTGAGATCACAAGAGTCCAAACACCAAATATTTTAGCTGTGAAATAGCCAGAGATGATTTGAGGACAATTCTCTCTCTCATTAGTCTCTTTATAAATCCCTGAATTATGGGATTATTATCCCCACTACTCTGAGTTGGTTCCCTTCCCAATTTCTCATCCAGTAAAGCAGCCAAAAGGAGCTGTTCCACTTTGTAATGAAATGTCCCTTACAGGAAATCAGCTTCAAGAAAAAGAAAAAAAACACTCAGAAAAGCAGTACCAGTTAAAAGATTGATCATATACATTTTGCATAAAATGGCTGTGAAAGTCACCAGAATTAAAAGAATCTCTTTTATTAAAATCTGGAGTAGTTGTATCACTGCAAACAAATTTGTGCTATTCTTGTTTCCTGTTGCAAATATTGCAATTTTGACAAGGACTATCATATATTGCTGCAACTCAGAATAATGGAAACTTTTCATACTTTAAAGTCCAAGGGTTATGCTTTAATAACATTTACCCTTATTAAATCTTTTTAATTATTGCAAAGGTATCTAAACACCCAGTAGATAAGCAGGAATTTCTAATTAGAAAGAACAAAAAAATCCCAAAGAGTTCTATGGAAAATACTACAAAATATTTCCACAAATTAAATGTTCTTATAGCAAATGGGAAGATGCTAACATATAAATCTGTATTTAGTTTTTGTTAGACTAACAAATCAGCAACAACCTATTATTTCACACTACTTATACATCTATGGGAAGACTTTTTTTTTATAATATATGGATACATGTAGAAACAAAACTATGTCTATAGTATTATGCAATTTTTCATACTTTAAATATCTTTAATGATAGAAAAAACTCCAGATTGATATTTTAATTAATTTAATCTTCCATCAACTGAGACTAATAGTGATTTGCTCATAAAAACTGATATATATTCCACCCACTCCAATTTTTTGGATGATATTAGCATTATCCTCCCTAAAACTGCCTTAGGAATGTGTGACAGTGTAACTATCATCTGAAAAGGAAAAAAGGAATTATTCACAGTGCTCATTAAAAGAGCTTAGCTTTATAATGTTTAGGAGAACGAAAAGATTATCTAGGTAGTTTATCCAGAATGATACTGTAGATATGAATATGGAATACCAGTATCTGCATGGAATTTTCATTTGGAATTGTTCACCACCCAGAATTGTGGCTGTAACATCCCTGATGCTTACCTAGAAATGTCAGGCCCTCTTTACAAACCCATTGTTCTATAGATCAGTGGTGAACAGAAAAGGAAAAATTATAAAAGGAGAAGCTAATGAAATAAATGTGATATTAGAAAAGCTGCTGAACTGATAAATAAAAAAATAAACCCCCCTGCATAAGTCCCCAACCCTGCAGAGAATTGCACTGAGACACTTTGGAATGGGAGGTAAAACCATCCAGACCCTGGTGATGACTTAGTGGTGAGTTTGGGGCAGGGCAGGAGGTGTTTGGGCCCAATTTAACATCCTTTAACATGGGCTGCCCCATGAGAAACAATTTACGGTGCAATTTACCTTCAAAGGTATCACAAACATTCTTTTATTTGGCTGAGATTAATCAATTTTTCAGTACTACAGGTTCATGCAGCAAAGGTTACCACTGACACTGGCACCACTGAACCCGACTGTTCCAGGAAAAGGTCAGGGAGATGATTGCAGATAAAACTCTGCTCCTCTAATAGAGATCATTTCCCAGCACCAAAATAATCAGGGAGTTATGC
Organism: Petroica traversi; assembly: GCA_025920805.1. Classification (NCBI taxonomy): domain Eukaryota; kingdom Metazoa; phylum Chordata; class Aves; order Passeriformes; family Petroicidae; genus Petroica; species Petroica traversi. The sequence continues at coordinate 2,042,489 of JAHLSL010000040.1, forward strand.
TAATAAAACTCTGCAATCGCATGTGTTCTCTCAAAAGGTACAGATTTTCCTCTTCCCTGCTCTCAACTTGCTTCTTTGACCAAAAATAATTTGCTTCCAATTACAAGCAAGCATATGTATAGCTAAAAACTATTCAACATCACATTAGAAAAATGTGATTTTCTCTATTTTGTTTTTCTGAAGATTTCCTATTCCCGTCAGTGTTCCACTATTTAAAACTGAAATCAATACTTACTGTAAATTTGTATAGAGAGATGCTGAAATATCAGTTAAAATATATTTGCTTTTAGAATAAATCATACTAATGAATGAGATATCAAAATTTCATCTCATGTCTAGTTTGTAAATGGTATTTCTAGCTTGAAAGAAAAAGGTATGAATTGAGAGAAAAGAAAAACTCATATTTTCTGTATTGTTGATAGACTGCAGCCAATTATCCTTGAACTGAATTTCACAATATTCCCTTACCTGACCCTGTAAGTTTGCTTTTTTTTTCAGTCCTCATGGTTATTAAACTACAGAATAAAATAAAGAATTGTTAGAAAATTTTAGGAGAACAGTCTAATTTTGAATAACAGAGCTTGGAGTTTAATATTATGTATATATGAACCAGTTACTGGAATCAGGCAATTTGTTTTCCAGACAAATTTGAGCTAATATAATGTAATGATAATTAATTTCCAAACTGTGAAACTCAGTATTGGAAACTGGCTGAACAACTTGTCAGTAGTTTACAGGAACATATAACAGCTCTTTGCCATGTATAACAAGTTAGAATTTATAAATCACTTAGAAAATGCTCATTAATCTCTAAACACTTCAATACAATTATAGATCAAACTCATGATTTAGAAGCTGTTGCATGCATTATTTAAAATAATACAGAAACTAAAAGTTTAAAGATACAACTTTATATTCAGACAGAATAAGCACAAAGACAGTTTGGGAAAATGTAAATTAATTCAGCGAATGAGATTTAATTAACATTGCAGCAATTTTTAAGGTTTGCCATTAACTTCAGCAGAAAAGTTGTGACTAATTAGCCAGGAACTGTGGATGAGGGCAAAAGAACTAAGCAAGAGCAGAGGGACAAGAGGAGTGTTCAGGAAACATGAGCAGAGCTAGGACTACCTTGCATTTTATATCCAGTGGGACATCTGTACCTGACTGGTAGTGAAACAGTTTTGGGACATTAAATCTAATTCTGTAACTAGAGATTCCTTGTAAATATTTGCTTTAAAACTTCAGTTTTTAAATACTGAGGGGTTTAATGTAAAAGATGACACTGTTATTTCAAGAAAGAAATATGGTGCTGAGAATTATTCGAATTTACTGAACACACCTGTTTTTAAAAATTATTGGATTTTAAAGATTTTTTTTTTTCATATTACACCATGGCTCTTTCTTTCACTCAGAGTTGCCATGGGAATAGTTCTGTGTGACATATTCTTTTTGGCTACCCTGACTCTACATGTAGAGAGCAAATAAAACACTTGTATCTGATGCAATGGATGTCACTTTAGCAAGTGGAAATAACAAAACCAAATTACTTTGAACAGCCAGTCCTTCACAGAATTTGTTGCACTTCATCCAGGTCAAGAACTATGAAATGGATATTAAATGGTTTTATTGAAAAAGTCCACTTTAGAACCTCTAGCCATGTCTTGAATATCTCGTAATATTCCTGTTAAGTGAAGGTTTTAAAGGAAGCCTTAAAAGAAGAGAACTAAAGAAAAATAAGCATATTTAATATGCAAAAATCAGTTCTCACTGGAAATCAGAGATTACATGCTAGATGAAAATAAGATTTAGCAGATCATGAGTGGGATTTTCCCTTTCTTTTGCTCCTGGCCAACCAATGCACCCCTAATCTTGACATTCCTTGTCTCATTTCTCTGTCAGACGGGGATTCAGACTCAAATATGAAGCCTCACTTCAGACAGGTGTTTTTAAATGCAACATGCATTTCTAAATTAAATATTAGGTGTCCATACCCTGGTTACTGTAAACTTTCAAGAGGAGCAATCTTTATTATTCATTTATAGAAGCACAGCGTGAATTTTACCACAGTAGGAAAACATTTAAATATGTAACACAGAAATGAAGCGAGCAAACAGATGTCTCTCATTGTTAGTCTGGGCAGAAGAAGGTAAAAGCATGTTATTAGAAATATATTCAAGCTAACAGAGCTGTAAAATAAACTTCTGAAGCTTTGGAAGCTTTGTAAATTTGAGTCTGCTCTCAATCCAAAGTGCACAACTTAATGCCATTATTGTGTATAAATTAAAACTATTTCCAAAATATGAGCCTAAGGCAAATGCACAGGGAAGAGTCAAGAGTTGTTGAGTGTAATGAAGAAACCACTTTAAAGAAGCAAATTAAACAGGCAAACTGTTAACAACATTATTGCTTTAAAGACCCTGAACATTAACAGAATTGGTTTGTAATTTCCCTTGTCCTTCATTCTGAACACAATCCCTAAAGATTTGTGTGAAAGTCATGACATGTACAAACAAAATTTGTTCCAGATTGACCATTTGTGATTAATGTTTTCCTTTACTACACTTGACTAAAATCACTCCTTTTACCAAGAATGCAGCAGAAAGCTTCATTTCACTCGCATAAACTGGAAACACCAGAGTTGCCTTTGTTATTGCTGTTGGCTTTGTCTAGTTTGGTTGGCTGGTTTTGGTTTTTAATGAAATATCTTTCAGAAATGTTTAGGTAAATTTTGAAAGCAGAAGGGTCTTAACGTAACTCTGAAGATTTTCCTGAGTAGTCAATTAACGTTTGTTGCAGATGTTTCTAATTTACCAGATTATATCTGAAATATCTTGTTCCTGACTGGAATACTCAATGGTGATTCTTCCCACTGTACATCATTCATTGTGAGACGTTCCAGATAACTGAAATTTGCTTAATTATCCTAACCTGGTTCTTGGGCGAGTGTGGAGATAGCACCAATGACCTTATTTGACTTTCTAGTTTAAAATCACCCAAGTCAATAAATGCACATCTCATTCTTAGGGGTTTTAATCATGTGCTGAATGCCCTTCACTGCTACTGACTACACCAGGAACAAACAAAATCAAGGCTTATTTCTTATCTCACTGCTGTGCGCCTGCCAATTGCTTTGTAATGACTATTTTACATATTTCTCCACAAAGGCCCCTTTCACAAATTGAAATAAACTGTTATTATTAAATATAAAATTGTGGCAGCACTTGGGTGTTCCATTTTAGTGACTACAACTTAAATCAGAAATCTGCTGAAAATGCATGTCATGGACAAATTGCTAATGGTTATAAATAATGGTCTACTCTGCAATGAAAGAAACTATTACAGGAACTGAAAGACCGCACTGGTAAGTAAATTGTGGGAAAAAATACAGTATTGATTAACCTTTCCCCTTCTCATTCAAACTAGAATTTAATTTTGCTCTCCTCATATTGTGCAAGTTAGAGGAGTGTATCTTAAAAGAAATGCATTGGCTGACTCACTCATGGCTAATTCTGGTGTATGAGACATGAAAGTAAATGCAACCAGGTTGAATTTTGCTGCCTTAAAAAATGACTGGCCATCCAAAATTTCCAGCAGAAAAAGAACATCTCTGTTAAAAAAAATTATAAGCATTAAAAAAACCATTCAGGAAATTAACCAAGATTGTTTCAAAAGCCACTTTTCTCCTATGGATACTGTACAGTAATCAGGCATATGTAAAAAGAAACATCAGGTACAAGTAATGTAACTCTGCAGAGGTGAACAGCAGATGAAAATCTGTGATTAATAACTATGCTGCACAAAGACCTTGGCTCTAAACTCTTAATTCTGGCACACCTGAACAAGTCTGAGAACTGAGATGCAGAATTTCTGCCTTGTGGTTTTCTTTCTGATTGAAAATGCTTAATTTATATACTGATATAAGTATGCATACCTATTGATATGATTAAACACACTGAATATTCATTGCATAATGCTGAATTCCTTTTAAAAGTTTATTGTTGAAATGTATTGTTCAGAAGTTACTTAAAATAGAGAGCATGCATCTCAAGCTTTAAAAAAAAAATTCTGATTTTTACTGTCTTCACACTCAGTATAGACATTTACAGATTGTCCCTAGCCAGTTACCAACAAGTTGATATTTCTTTTCTAATTTTTCACAAAAATCAGCATTAGTAGTGCTGATAACAGAGCAGTATTTGGTGGAACTACCAGTACAGCTGTAGGTATCCAGTAAACAAATGCCATAAATTTCTTATTTATTGCCATCTATGAAAATGTCACGCTATTTCTTCCATGTGGGCTTGAGCTCTGGCAATGTCTGATGGAGAGTTTTGTTATTGTTTCATAACTTTTATGTGACCTTATGTTCCAATAATCAATCTCCAGAAAGAGCTGTTCCTTTAATATATAAACCATTAACAAACAATTTGGAAGGTGGTTCAAAGGGGCTTCATCGTGAAATTATGAACAGAGAAGCCTTCTTGACTTTGAAGTCACAAATGACAATCTTTTGAGGCTCAGGGGAAAAAAAAGGAAAGTTGATTTTTGATTAGGGTGAAAGTTGGATGCTACTGTGGGAATCAATCTAGGATGAGTGAGCAGGGAACTCCCCTGCCACCCCAGTGATGATCCTGAAACTCTGCTGTCACCAGCCAGAAAGATTAATATTGATAAACTGATAAACCGTCCTGGTAGTGTTACTGAGACACAGAATGTCAGTCAGATAAGGCTCTTAACCACTTACACCATCTCCACAGTGATTACAAAAATATATGCCATTAATTCATGGCGATACAGTCATGTTTATTCCTGGAAGAGACACTGAAATCCTTTCAGGTATTCCTCAATTCCCACAGCAATGAGTGGTAAGAGGTTGCTTTTTCCACTGACTGTCTCCACTGAACTGCAAATATGTCTGAGGAGCACCTGTACTGGGAACAGACCTTAACTTAGCTAGAAAAAGTAATCAGATAATGGCAAATTCTTCCAAACACTGTCAAGATTTTACCATCAGATTAGGAAACATCACCTAGAATGTATCTGCCAGTGGCTCACATAAAATAAGATTTATTAGACAGCAGAATGCTGGTGGATTTGCACTTCTGGAGTCAGACTGAAACTCTCAGCTGTCACCAGTAGAGAGACACAGAAAAATGAGAGGAGATTAATACAGTGGTAGGGTGTGTGCCCTCTGAGTGAAGCCTCTTGTGCCTCAGATTCTGCCAGCTGGTGGCAGGTTATTGATGTCACAGGGACCAAGACTCCCACAAACTGCAGAACTGAGCAAGGAGAAGACTTTCCAGGATGCAGAGGCAGAAGGAGAATTTCTCCAGTGTAAACTCTCCACCACTCAGGGTGTGTCTCATACCCCCACTCCCTGTAGTATAAAGTTAAAACCCTCTCGGTTCTAAAGGAATGGAATGTATGACTGCACACGGAGTGAATGCATACATGGAATGTTATTTGGAAATAGGAACTACTGTTTTAAGTTCTGTTTTCCTTAATTATTCATTATTTACTACTTTAATAATGCATGAAAAACCTCAAGTACTTCTGAATTTTCTTTAGGCAATGCAGACAACTATGGCTTGCTAAGAAAGTTATATATTGAGATGTCTCTTCCTTCCATTAGTCATAAGAGAAACATAAATTACAATTCAGCATATAATTCTCTGCTTCTTCACACAATGATTTAAAGTTGATTGAGCACAATTACTTCATACTCAGCATATTTACTGCTGTATAAAACTCTCTCTCTCCCATAATGAAGAGGCATCCAGGCTCTTCTCTGAACAATAGCATTGTATAACATTTTTTGATGAGGCTTTTTGTGAAAACATGTTTTATCTTTCAGTCGTTTACAAATCACTTTAGCTGTGATTTGGGAAAGCGCTTCATACGTGCTAATGTTCCTCCTTGAGCAGGAACTTTGCTTTAGTGCTTTTCTTAGCAGAATCACGTTTATCTGTCCATTTATCTGAATTTAAAGTAGGGATTATTCTGGCATCTCAAAATTTTGGAACAAAGCTACTAAAGAGTGGCACATAGATCACTTCCCTCATCTCTCCATCTGCAACATTTGTGCTTTCTAAAACACCCTGCCCTGTCCTTGTTTGCCACACTGGCTGGGCAAGACACAGCGCATGCTGTGATTGTACAGAACCATAAATATATGGATTTTCTTGGCTAACCAGTCAACAGACAAGGTTGAGTGGTCAGTCAGCTGGTGTCTTTAATACAGAGAACAATCCTCAAGTAGATGTGCTTCTTTGCTTTTCAACTTTCAGACCTAACCGAGGGCTTGGTGACTCTGAAGGGTCATTCTTCACAATTCTGTTGAATGTTTTTAGTATTTGATCAGGTCTGGCAATGCTTTAGTCATCAAATTACAGGGAGGTTTGAGGGATGCAGTTTGCAAAGCCATTTTTAAGTGTTACTTTCCTTTAGTCTGCTTATTGTCACTGTTAAAGCTGAGTACTGCACTTAATCTTATTGATACTTGTGACTGCATGAGGAGGCAGTTAAGATTTTAATATTAGTTGTGGTAGGGCTCTGTGCATAAAAATCAGCTTTAAACACTTTTGAATTAGTTCATTTCTCCTGTCAGCTAATGTTCCCCCTCTTTGATGCTCTCAGACTTCTCTCTTCACTAACGTGGCAGAATACAATTTTTCAGTTCCACGGAACTCTTCACTGAATTACTTTATTCTGCAAACTGCCAAGAGCAACACTGTTCTCCAAAAAGAGAGAAAACCCTCTGAAGGACAAGCTAATAATTTTGCATACTTAATGATGAATCTGTTAATTTCACACAAACCATCCAAAAGAAAAGACCACTAGAGGGAAGTAAATCCAGTATGCTCAAAGAAAATAAAATGCCAGCTACTCTAAATGACTGTAGCTAACAGAATGGTCTGGATTAACAACAGAGGAACATTTTGGTCTATATTCCTAACAAAGATATGACGACTGAATAAAAAATCTCATGTATTTCTAAAGAGGCCTTGCACTTCATGCAATGCGCATATCAAAACTACTGAAACAGGACGTAGGAAAAGATTGCATATAAAAAGATAATATGAACACTGGATAAATATGATGTGTAGGTATAATTTATCATTCACCCAGACCTTTCACATTAGGCACATATCAAATGCAAAAAAAAAAGATTTAAACCAATGTCTTTGTGCTTCTGGTAAAGTGGTCCTTGTAAAAATGAATATGTTTTTGATTTGTTGTCATATCTTATGTTTAATCTTGTATCTTTGTTTTCTATTAATATGTGCACAAACCTGCAGCATCATGCAATAACTACTGTCCATTTCATCAGAATTAACATTATAGGGAAAGATTGCCACAGTGAGTTTGTAATAAAATCTCTACAATATTCTGAACCTTTAGTTCTACAGCTTACTTTTCTGAGGTTGGATACCCCAGTTTTTTCCTTATTTATGACCCTTCTTATTTATAACTAAAAGTAACTCACAAAAAATGTCCATTGTTCCCTCCATACTTTCCATCAACAAAAAACTCCATGCATTCCACATTTATACACCATTGTATTTTTTTTTCTTGTCCTTTTAAATATATAGTCACAAGCTTAGGTTTTATACAACTACACAGTCTGTAAGGCTACAGAAATGGTTTTATCTTTATAACTGCATTTTATAGATGACTCCATTTCATTTATTACAGCACTTTCTCACGCAAAGCTGTCTTTTTATATCCAGATAAACTGTCAGATATTCTGAAGATCTGATCTTAAATTCTCTGAAGCCCTTCCAATAGCATTTTTAGTAATGTAAGAATTATTAAAGGGAATGCAAACAGTCTAGAGTTTACTGTCAGTGTGTCGAAAACTATCAAAACATTGGTCTTTTCCCTGTTTTGAGTAAACTGCAGAGAAAATCCATATCCTTAAAACAGGGACAGACAACAGCAAAAGACATTATTTTTTAAAAGCCTACCACTTAAATACACATCACAAGCTGTGTTTACACAGCTGTTATCCACTTTAAAAATGAACTGTATTTCAGGTGACCTCCACCTGGACGAGCTTGGTGACTGCATTTGATACCATGGAGCAAAAAATCCAAAAAGAAGTTCACATTAGGGAACTTTCTGGCACCTCACTTTCTCCCTTTAGTGAGAAAGGAAAAGGGAGATGCAGTTTCCAACATGATACATTGCCTCAGTGCTTCAGGCAATTCTCACTGCAAGGCCTATATATCATTAGGCATCTTCCATAATTAGTTTTTCTGTTACCATCATGGACAGTGAGCGAGTGGGTTTTGTGCTTTTTCTAATCCATTTTCATGAATATTATTAGTATTACCATCACTGCCATTATTATCATCATCATCACAGCAAGCTGCTCATTTTTGCATGCCCAAAGGCAAACAAGTCATTACTCACTCATCAACAAAACCACTCGTCCCACATACACAGGTGAGCAGATTTTTGTTAGGCTGATCAGTGAGAGAACCCAGGGCCTCCCTACAAGTGGAACACAACGGGATCCTCCTGAACATTAGCACTTTCACCAAGCAGAAACACATCATCAAATGTGTTCTACTCCAAACAGCAGCTCTGCCAGCTCAGTTCCTGTTCTACATTAAACACTTCAGCTGCAGTCGCAATGTCACTGCACAGCAGGTGAAAAACATTTCTGGAACAAATGTCAGCAAGGGATAATTTTGAAATAACCTTCTTGTCTACAGTTACACAAGCCAGAAGAGAGCAGTGCTATATGGATTGCAGTGTTGCTAACCTGTGATGCTGTTTCCTGGCACAATAAGAATTTCTAAAGAAGAAAAAGTTGCAGAAATAAACAAAAAATAGAGAGCTCTTTAAGTTTTCCATGTTTCTCACAAAGATTCACCTAGGAAATGAATTCAAACAGAAGTGGGGAGAAGAAAAAGCTCAAAACAAAAATGCAAAGCTTACAATTAAAGGAATAAAAAAAACACCTTACTAGGGTAGAGGAAATTTTTCAGTTGAGGAAATGGCTCATAGAGATGCAGAAGACACTTTGAGTGAGGCATTCTGTATTAGTGCTATGAAACATAGAATACTAAGGAAATTGAGTTCATCTTTACTCTGCCTTTGATCTGTGGAGTTGTAAGGGCTAACCTGTGGTGTTCTACTCTTGCAAAACTGAAATTGCAAAAGCGCCGGACAGACCCCAGGCCTGATGAACCACTGACACAGCTGGTCTCAGATGGCTAAAGCTTCCTTTTAAACAGAAAGGTACGAGTTTGTGCCCTGTGTAATGGAGTCAAGGGCCACCTCCCCAAACCATTTAATACCCTCATCAGCAGAAGCTGATAGAAAGCACTTAAAAACAATCTGCAAAACACCCCAACCTCCTGGCCCAGACTCCAGGAAACAACGGAGCGCCCAGGCGACACAGACACGCCATGCCAGCACTTACCATCCTGGTCCGTGGTGACTGTGATGGCTGTGAACTGCTTGGGGGAGAAGCTGAGCTCCGAGACGCCGTTGGTGGCCTCGATCTCGAAGGTGTAGTTGGCGTGGGACACGAAGTCGAGCACGGTGACCGAGGAGTTGGTGAGCCCCGTGTGCCGCGGGACGAAGCGGATGCCGCTGCCGCACATCTCGCACTGGCTGGCGTCCGACCCGCACTTCTTGCAGACCACGCTGTAGGTCAGGTCCTTCCTTCCCCCCGTGTCGCTCGGGGGGGCTCCACTCCAGCATCAGGGCTGTTTCGTTGATGTTGAAAACCACGGTCCTCGGAGCAGAAGGTGGCCCTGCAGAGGAGGAGGAGGAGGAGGGGAAAGCCTGGTAAGGCACTGCTGGAGAAAAAAAAATTGCCTGAAGGCAATTATTTGCAAATTAAAGATACAAGGGTTATGTTTCAATAACAGATTCAATGTAAAAATTAAAGGGTATCTAAAGGCCAGCCTTGAAAAAGAGCAGCAACAATAAATCGGCCACATAATAAAAAGCCAAATTAGAATTAATTCGGAAACAATTTAAGGCAACGCAAAAATGACTTGGGATTGTCAAACCTAGACTAGATAACACAAATTTTCAATAAATGGCTCTTGATGCTGTGGGATACTGAGGCAGAGCTTAGTATCACAAAATTTATATCCTTACTTTATGTCTAGTAATGTAGGCTTTTCTGGGACTTAAAAATCTTTGATGTTTTGTAAGAGACAAATTGAGTAATAAATAAGTAACAGCTTTGGAATAACAACAAGAGATAAAATTGTTTGTATTAGTTCTGCACTCCCAGATACTTCTTTCTATCCTTCACTGCTTATCCCCAGGGATTTCTTTGCTGCTGATCATTAACAGGGTTAGGTGGCAACAGGCCAAGACTATCAGGCACAAGAGACAGTTTACAAGTTTTCCTTCTTTCCCACCTGGCATCTCATCAGCATCAGGATAACAGTGAAGACATCAACCTAGCAACTTAGAGGTCTAAAAGGATGACCAAGAAGCAGGAGAAAAAGTACTTCTTTATGGCTGTGAGGAGAAACACAAAGAGAGCTGCAGCAGGCAGAGTGTGGGGAAGCTCTCACCCAACAAGCAGGTGGTGGAGCTGTACAAGGGACCCAGTTCCAATTTCCCCACTCATTACACAACAGTCAAGGAATGTCCAACAAGTTCTAAGCTGTTTGCTGATTTACTGTGTAGGATCACATGAGAATCAGCTGAGGCTTTATATATACGTATAAAAATAAATATTTAGAGCGATCTAGTGATTGTCCCCCTGCACTGAGCACAGGGGAGGCACCTTGAATTTTCTGTCCAGTTCTGGGCCCCTCAGTTCAAGAAAAGCATTGAGGGCCTGGAGTGAGTCCAGAGAACAAAGCTGGGGAAGAGTCTGGAGCATAAGTCCAGCTGAGGAGCAGCTGAGGGTGCTTAGCTGGAGAAAAAGAGGATCAGGGGGGCACCTTCTCACTCCCCAAAACTCCATGAAAGGAGGGTGCAGCCAGGTGGGGTTTGGCCTCTTCTTTCAGGCAACAAGGGACAGAACAAGGAGAAACAGCCTCAAGCTGTGCCAGGGGAGGTTCAGGTTGGATATCAAGAATTTCTTCAGAGAAAGGATGGCCAAGCATTGGAATTTACTGTCCTCAGAGCTGGCAAAATCAAATTCCCTGGAGGTGTTCAAGAAACGACGGGATGTAGCACTTAGTGCTGTGGTCTGGTTTACAAGGTGGTGATTGGTCAAAGGTGGGACTTGGTAATCTTGGGGATATTTCCAACCTTAATAATTCCATATCCGATTCCACAGTCTAACAGAAGAACTTTACCACCTAATTATTTTTTTAGATAGGAATTAATGAAGGAGCAAAGGAATGGTAGAATTTGTTACAGGATATCTGAATTCTTATCTCAATTTCTTATTATATTCTTCTTCTCCCACTTGACATGTTTCAACCAAGCGCTTACAGATATTTGGTTCTCAAAACCCATTTGGACATCATCCCCAAAATAAAAATTATTCTAAGAAACATAGACTTGGAAAATGTGAGGCCTTGTAGTCCAGGTTTTGATATATGTGAGATGACTGTGGCAAATTCAACTGCTGACCTCTGGGGTTTTTGGGCTGAATGAGTTGAATAAGCATTATGCTCCCAGCTCTCAATAAAATCACAGTGCTTCACCAATGGTTAGCAGAACTTGGAAAACTTTCAGCTTGCTTTGCAGCTTTTGATGATTTAGAAAACCTGCCAACAGGACTTAGGCATAAAGTTTTGATTGAGACACTGGTAAAACTTTGGATGAGCTTTTCCTTATTTTAGAGTTTCTTAAGCGGACTGAAAGGCTGCAAGAAACATTTGCAAATGACATCAGCTGATTTTTACACAGAGTATAACATCCATAATTTTTAAGTGGTGCTTTTTATTTACTTATGTGGCATAAGCATGGGTGTAAAAGCAGGAATGCTTGTAAATAAAAAAGTTGGTATTGAGTGGGGAGTGATAATGTGAACTAATAAACATTAAGGTTTTCTGTGAACTGCAGTTCAGCTACTTTTTCATTTTTGGTATTTACTTGTAACTTTTAATAAGAGAGTATGTTTTCAGTAAAATTAACTTTGCTCTAAAATAAATGATGAGTTATCTGCTGGATTTCAAGCACTGATAACTGGCAATTAAAATACATGGAAGTGTTACACTGCTTTGCATTTTTTTAGTGGATAAGAAAGTTTAAAACCTTTTGAATAGATGAGCATTTATTAAAACATTTATCTGTCCAGAGTTAATGGTCAATAGTTCACCAAACTTCTCACAAAATAACTATGAGGCTGATGGTTCCATGTCTGGAAAACAGTCCTAAGATCAGAACAAGCCAAAGCCAGCACACATTACTTCAGCTTCAATTCTTATTATTTATGTCCAGAAGACAGGAATAATGATGTTTCCTCTAAAACCATGCTGTGAGAATTAAATAATGACTGGGTCTTAACTAATTCCCACTGTTAAAACCATGGAGAAGTTTTAGGAATGTGGTTTAGTTTCGTAATCACACTTCCATATGTGCACAACTTTCAGTGGATCAGTAATCCTCTTGAAATAATTGGTAATATTCACACACTTAAAACTAAGCAGCTGTGTAATTGCTTGAAGGATTGGAGTCAATGTTTTAAAACTAGCTTAAATTTAATCTCACATAAACAATAGATATTATGACAACAGGTCATTACAGCTCATGCTTTTTCCTATTATTTCATCAGTTTTGGCAGGTGCAAACAGGATTTTTGTGAATCTGGGCAATGGGCTTTGAGGATTTTAATTTTCTATCAGACTGTCCTTGTACTATGTAGAATGGCATCTACCGAAGAACCAAAACAATAAATAAAATAATCTTCTAAAAATACTTGTTTTTTTTTCATTTGTACTAGAGACTGAGGCTCTTATAGTCATGATTTAACACCCAATTTAATCTCAAGATCCTCCTTTAATCCTCAAAAGAAAACATGTATTATTCTGCATTCACATTTCAGTGAAAAGGAAAACTATCAATATGTTAGAGGTGTCTTAAAGTATATGACTGTCCTCTTACAGGAAATGCAGGAAAAACCCTCAAACACTTCATCCTCAAGGCCCCTCATGCCAATTTGCATGAGGATAAAATAGCTTTTTAATTGCTGTTAAATTATGCCAGTTAAACTGTGATTTCATGCAAATATTAAGCTGTAATGACATGCAGTGAATCATTTACTAAGATTTAGAACTTGGAACAAAGAGAGACAATTAATTGTAATCCTCAGATTCAGCTAAATTATGTGTCACTGGGCTTTTATGAATGTGGCCTGATTGCTTTGTTATAATTTATAAATTATACAAAGATTATTTGACACATTGGGAAAAGCTGGCAGCAATAACCCTTCTGCAGACATCTGTATGCAAAGCTCTCGGGGTTTTCCTTATAATGATTTTTAAGGAAAACAAATATATTGGTGAAAACAAGGGATCCTTTCCTCACAGCAAAATTCATGACTTTGAATTTTATGCGAAATAATAAAATACAGTTCAGATGGATGAGCATTACAAAAACATGCAGCTCTTCTGCTGAGATGGAACTCAGCCAGAGCGTGAGCAATGTCTTTTGCTTCATTTACAAATTACAATTAGAAAGTATTTTGACACTTTCTGTGGAGGAGACTGGCGTGAATGTCTTATGGTGAAGCAGGTCTGCTCTGAAAGCAACAGAGCTGAGATTGTGCCTCATGCAGTGCTTTGCACCTTATCTTGTTTTATTCCTTTCCTCTCTGAAGGCAAAGTGCATTTTCCTGGGTAAGGAAGGACAAGGAGCAAACTCAACACTGCAGAGTCTGGTGAGGGCAATGCAGTATTTTACTCACTCGAGAGTGAAAACTGTCCAGGAAAAAAAAAAGTTGCTTTTTAAGTGAGAACAGTCCATTATATACTATTGGACACTAGAATTTTGTGTCTTTTGACTACTGATGTTACAGCAGAAGGGCAAAGATTAATGATCACCTTAGGATGCCCCTTGAGCTCATAACTGCCCTTTTTAATATTCATATATATATATATATATATATATGGAGCACAGATAAATAGCGTCACTTCATGTAGAATCCATTTTTCCTTTTTCTCTTATTCTTTTCCTTTGAGGCAGGCAGGAAGAATGGAAGCCAATGACTGCAAACCAATACCCCAAGTCTGACCATAATGATAAATTGCAAACAAGTGTAAAAAAAAAAAAAAATATATATATATATAAATAAAATAACAATAGAGGCAGTAATGACTTCAAGCGTGTTGCTTGATTTTGCTGCTGAAACACAGTGTTGACTCTTAAAAATACAGGATACACTTTGTGGCAGAAGTCATTGAACAGAGCTTAAATTTGTCAGGTTCAAATTGTTTAAGCACAACATTAAAAGAGAGGCAATCAGAGAACTCAGACAACTCAGACAACCAATATAAGCCTGCCTGACCTTGAAAAGATGGATCAATTCATCCAATTATTTTATACACAGAAATGTTAGACTTTATGTACAGAGTAATCAGACAGGGGATTAGATATGATGCTGTTTGTTGTTCACTGTGTATGCAGGGAGATCACTGATAGAGCAGCAGCATAAGGCAAAGAAATACAATAAGAAGGAAGAGTAGCAGCAAGAGATGGATAAGAAGTGTAAGTCGAATGAAAAGAGCCTAGGAGAAGGAGATTAACAATATATTCTAATGTAATTTTCATTCCTCTTATTGAAATTAGATTTCTATTATGGTGTTCTGCGAAGTGAACACTCTCCCTTAACAAAATGCAGCCACATAAATTAAAAGTGGGAGCTGCACAAATTTCTAAAAGCACACAGTACTTTCACAGTGTTAATTTAAGTAGATTTGAAGCTCATCTTGAAAAAAGTGGATGCCTATCTTAAATCAAGATGGGAGTTTTTTTCCATTCTGTTGCATCTGCAAGTTTCCCAGCACAGAGAAAGAGTTCTGGAGTGAGGAATATTGGCTAACCCTACACAGGAATGAAAAGAGAGAACAAATAGCTACCTATCTTGGGCATATTACCTAGCAGGACATGGGGAAACAAATAAAATGGGCATCAATAAAGTCAGTCAAAATGTCTGAATCCAAAGAAATTTGTAAGGGGAATCCACTATTCATGCTGTGTTTCATTTAAGAATTACTCCTTTCAAAAGTCCCAAGAAAAATTTGTTTCTTATGTCATGTCTCATATGTCAAGATAGAAATCTGAAAATGAACATCAAAAATGCAGATCTGCCCCAAAGGTGGTTGTGTAAAAATGTAATTTCATTTCTGCACAGCGTTTTCTGTCTATTTAGCCAAATTTCCTCATTTTCTTAAAACTTTTCAACTCCTTTTATTACAGTAAAGCATGACAGTTTGGAAGGAAAAATCTAAATTCCACTCACATCTGCATCTTTGTTTATTAAATTTAAATTAGCCACACCTGCCCAGATCCACCAAAAGCAGTGAGGTTGCATTTATGACAGAAACATAATTTTAATAACTGAGAGACTAATTTGAAAGCACTGGGGCTAAAGATATCACTCAGGGCATAATTTGGCCTGAAGACTCTTCGTTACTGCTGATGTGCAAGATAAGAACACAGTCTGCCTGTCATGAGCTTCAGTGTCATTTGCAGAGCTGACAATTAGTGAAATAATCATCATTGTAGGTGTAAGATGAATAAATCTGCTGTGACAATCAGTGAAGTCCTGATACCTTGCAGGCTGAATAGGAGGCAATGCATGGTGCCACTGAACCAAGAAACCACAGTGTGCTTCACTGCCTCCTTTATCTCTGCTTTCTCCCAGGCTGAGGTGAGATGAGGCACTGATACCCTGTTGTGGTTGATTTCTTTCCTGCCTCCACTCAGTGGCTTTTGGCTGACATCCTCAGCAGGAATGTGGAGGTCTGGCACCAAGTTTTTCCTGACAGTTTTCATCCAAAGCAGCTCTCTGCCCTCCCATTTGTTGAGGAAGCAGCAGGGTGTTGAAATAACTGCACTGTGAGGCCACAGGACTCTCGTGCTCCTCCCTACCTTATCAACATAGCAGGGCTTAAAATTGAGCCCTGAAAATTTTTTTTCAAAGAACTCTCTCTCAGTGATGACAAATCAATGACTTATAAATAATATGGAGCCACATCTACATAATGTATGAGTGAAACTCTCTACCTAAGCATGAAATGTCAAGAATGCCTGGATGTGTTGGTTCTGGGAGTAAGTTTTTAATGGCCTGTGCTTGAGGCATTGATTTGAGTGGAATTATCTGTAATCACCATTTTGCTGTGGGAAGCCTGAAAGGATGATGTTTATTCCCTCTCATTGTGCACAATGCCATGCCCAGAGTGAGCTGGGACAGGGGGACACTCTCTGAACCCCGAGGCCCTGAGGAATCCAGAGGCTGGGATTTACTTTTCCTTCTGGAAATCCTATGGTTAGAACTAGAAAATATTCTGCCTTGGGTCTGAGGAGAGCCATTTTTAGTAAACATCACCCTCACCAAGTGAATGGACAACATCTTGTTCTATGTAATAACCTCAGTGCCCATGAATTTGTAAATAAACTTCCAATTATCAGGTATATTCCCAGTCTTCCCAGTCCAGTGTCATTGGAAAAACCAGCATGAGCAGAGGGAGTAGCTCAGATCAGTCAGCTCAGTTATTTTTATATGATGCTGCATAAAACATCCCAAAACATGGATATACACTGAAGGTTATTGCAACAGCACTTTGTCTTTAGGCTTTATATCTTAAAGTTTTTGTATACTTTATCATTAAATACTCTATGCATTTAACAAGTTAGGGTTTTTTTTTTAATTCTCTTAACTGTGGCACAAAAAGTACTAAGATTAAATTCTCTACCAAAAGAATTAACCAAGTGTTATACTGAAAAGTGAGTGTCTTAGAGGATTCTGCAGTCTTTAATCACCTTTATTAAATAAATTATTTTAATAGCCTATTAAAATACATTATTTCACCCACAGATTTTTAAATACTGCTGTTTGTTCCAGGTTTTGAGATTAAGCAGATATAGCTGCTTTACAATCAATAAATTAATCCCAGTGAGTAGCAAACCATGAATGAAAAATCTATAAGAAATATTTTATTAAGTGGTAAGAAAACTTATGTTATGTATTTCCAGACATAAGCTCATTGATCAAAGTAATAAAAATCTCTGCTCAGGATTTCTCCCCCCCAGACTGATGGAGAAAAATCACAAAATTATGTATTATAGAAGTCAACAAAAAAGCTAATGAATTTTCATTATCAAAGTCACATAAGATGGAATAATTCTGTTAGAAGAATGTGCTGGTGTGAGAGGTTTTAATTATATATCATTCTGACTGCATAAGTATTTTTTGGTTTTATAAATTATTTTACTCTTTTTTAGAGGGTTTAGTTTTTATTTGATTGTGTGGGGATTAAATTTGTCTTATACTTTGCACTTAAATCTGAGGAGACAGCAGAGCATGTTATGTCAGTTTTTTCTTTACATGACTCCAGATTTTTGAAAGTTTTTGCACCAGCACATTTTGAAGTACATAAGGTGCACAATACTGGTAGTAAAAACACCACATTATTATCTATGTGACAATGATTACACTTGTTCCTATTATATCTTAGAATTACAAGTTCAAAAGTCACCAAACTAAGAAACAGGGATATGTTTAGGTTTATCTAGAGACTAGGCTCTAGATATGAAATATACTGATTGAATTTTGATTTTAAAAATCTCTTTGGATTAACATGAATGGAATTCTTCAGAAAATGTACAAACTCATGGGTTTTTTGTTTGTTTTTTTTTTTTTAAATACAAAACCAAATAGATGAGGCAAGAAAAGAAGAGAATTTCAGACACTGGTAATGATCAGACTTACGGGTACATGCCATAGTTGGTGGGTCCTTCTCAGCCCTGAAATAACCCTTCTCACACTGACAGACAGAAGTTGCTTCTATGTGAGTCAAACTGTGTGGAGGGCACTTGGAGCACTTCACATTTCCAGCAAAAGCTTTATAGAACCCAGGCCTGCAAGCTGCAAAATAAGAAGAGAAGTTTCATTAATAGAAGAAAATTCTATTAATAAATAGAAGTAAAATAAGTAAATAGAAGTATAATAGAAGTATAATAAGTAAAATCTGTTCCAAACAGTTACAGGGCTGCTTATTTCCTTTCCAATCTAGATGTAGATGCTGTTGGGATGATACAATTCTTGGCTGTTTTTATTTTGGGATATGGACTTAAAAGGAAGAAGAAAAAAAAAAAAATCTGTTCCTGGTATATAACGGGGAATTGTTAAGAAAGATAACTTCCCAATTTTTAGTCAGTCCTCAGTGCTGCTTGAAATTGTCTCTAAAGAACTTCACGACTATCACTAAACATTATCTATGTTTTATGTACATGTGTTAACCAAAAAGAGTGAGATAACTTCTTATCTGCCAAGCTGTTCATATGGCTTCTTTACTGAATTAATGGACAACTTGCAACACTTAAAACATTTACCCCCAGAACTCCTTGATGAGACAGGGACGACATCCCCAAATATTTATGGCTGGATCTGACTTCCTGCAGTGCCCCAAGAAACTCTGACAGCAGGACCACATCAGCTGGGCCCTGTTGGCGCAAGAGGTTGGAGGATGAGGAAGGCATGAAGTGAGAGATGAAGGAAGGAGATGCTGATACCCCCCAGCACAAACCTGCTCCAGCCTGAGGCCACTCGGAATTGTGTCAGGAAACATCCTGGGGAGCAGCCAGCCTTGGACAGGGAATGTTGGGGTGCTCAGAGCTCATCATTTCCCCAGTTATTGGGAGCTCAGGTCCCTGCTGTTCTTAACCACAACACAAGCTCACAGGCCTTTTTGTGCTGGCCTTTAAAATAAATCTCATCCCAGATCTGCCAGGCATGCATTCTGACATATTATTTAAAAACCATCCTAAGACTTCATCGCACACATTTAAACAGAGATTGCTTTACTTTCCTGCCAGCTACCACATTTGCACATGCCAGCATGTGTTGCAGTTACTGACTTCTGGCTTCCCCACATGAAAACATTAAAAATGAAAGAGCAACTCAGACATGTACAGATTTTACAGACTCCTTTTCCTCCTCACTCCTCCAATGGTACAATGGAAGCTAGTGCTATAATTTTAAGGTTCCATGTGGCTTTTTCTCACATTGAAATATTCAAGACTATTTTCTTTACATAGCTAGAGCAAAGAAATAGGCAGTACTTTCTTCTCTTGTAATATGATACCAAAAAAAATTAAAATTAGATGTTTTTTAAAAGTATCTCAAAGTATGCATTTAATGCATTCAGTGTCAGTTCTTATTAATTGAGCTCTTAAGAAGTATTAACTCACAGATAACATATACAGAGACCAGTTTTTCCTCTGATTCCAAAGGCCTTTCTTGATATAAAAGCAGCTTCACTAGTAGCTGAATGAAAAGGAGTGAGATGACACTGAAAAAGTTAACACTTGATTGCCTCTCAGAACCCAAGAGCCAATTTTTCAAATGCAATTTCAAGAGCTTAATTTTGACCCAGCAATTTCAGCAGTTCTCCTCCCAGTGTGTTGTTCTGACTTTGCTGAATAGACATTAGAGAGGTATCCTGCCCTGCTGTCACTGACTGGGGGGGGGAAAAAAAAAAAAAAAAAAAAAAAAAGATTTCTGGTGTTAGAGATAAAAGGGGTGGGAACAGCAGGGATTTTCCCCTTGGAAGTAGGCTACTGGTCGGATGCAATTGTGATTATAGTGAGTGGCAATTTTGCACTGATTGGAAAGACAGCAGGTTTGGGGCAGGGATGAAGGCAGCACTGTAGATACAGGCTGTAGGCACTGACTCCTCTGAGCTTGGCTGGAAGGAAGGCAGGAGGTCAGAAAAAATTGGGTGAAGGGTGTTGTGCTTGCCCGCTCCCTCCTTATCTTCCCATGCCCAAATCCTGCCATGATAAATATTAAATTCTTGCTTTATTTCATACATGACGTTTGCGACTAAAGAGCTGACGATTCCAGGTTACAGTTTCACTCAAAGCAAAACAAGTGCTCTTTAAAATCCTTATTAACTTCTGATATTCATGTCTGTCAGTTTTGAAATTATTCCTTCTTCCCTTCTATCCCCCAAACCACAAATCACTTTGGATCAAAAGAAACACAGCATTCTCCTTCAAGAGCAGTATTTTGTCTTAACTTCAAGCAGTTCACTGTTTCAAAATAAAACTCAAGGAGAAGATTCAATTCCAATAAAGAAAAAAACACTAATGTTTTATTCTGAAATTGTATTCTCCATTGTATTTAAAGCAATTATGTTTCTGACGTGGTAAGTCTCATAAAAGAAAGAACAGATATACTCATGGAAAAGGTGTGAGGAAAAATAAAGGATTAATGATAAAAAGATAATTTTACTTCTTTTGAAGTCAAACTCAAAGTACATCAATCCTGTATGTGAAGTATGTGTCACAAATTCTATGGCAGAGAAGCTTCAGGGATATCAGGGAAGATTTTCAGTGGATAGGTTTACAAAACTATTAACAACTCACTCCTCATCCAAATGCAGATTCCCACAGTTGTGATTATTGATACTTCCAAATAAAAAACAGCCTTTCTAAAACAAGATAAAATAAAATAAGCTGAAAACCCCCAAGTGATCACAAGCTTGGGAAAACTCCTCCCTCTGCATAACTCAGAGCTGACTGCCAACATTCACTGTGAAAGAAAATAAACTGTTACTCTATCAAAGTCAAGGAATATGCAGAATGAGTCTGAAATACAGCACTTCAACTCCTATATGTATCTATGCTTAGACTGATAACAATTACTGTGTTTCAGTGGCAAATTAAGCAAAGTAATTGCTAAATTTTCAACAGAAAATCTGCAAATTATTTCTAATGATAACTATGAGAAAAACCCACAAAGTTTGTTTGTATCTATGTTCCCACAGAGTATTTTTTCTACCTTCCAAGCCACTGGGTGACATCTTGTTTCTCTAGTGTTATCTAACAGAAGTGACTTTGTGAGTTACTGATTATAAGA
Organism: Petroica traversi; assembly: GCA_025920805.1. Taxonomy (NCBI): domain Eukaryota; kingdom Metazoa; phylum Chordata; class Aves; order Passeriformes; family Petroicidae; genus Petroica; species Petroica traversi. The sequence goes on from JAHLSL010000040.1 coordinate 2,063,514, forward strand.
ATTGTATGAAATTTGATTTTTGTCAAGTCAGGGGAAAGACAATGTATTGTCCTAAAGGTTCAGTAATTAGCAGGGTCTCTGAATGAACAATTCAAAGCCACTGCAAGTTTCTCCAATAAAAGATGAGTGACCAGGCAGAGAAGCACTGATCATTTAACTGGCTTCATAAAAGGTAACACAAATATAAACGTGCTTTGCTGCAGCTTCAGCAGGATTTGACTGTGAGGTTTGGAAACCTCAGGAGTTTTGTATTTAATATAATTTTCCTTATTTATGTTTAGTAGATGGCATTTAGTTTTGGATCCATGGCCACCTGTGGGCCCAGCCCACCCTGTAGGGCCCCCAAAAAATGTCTGGATGTGTCTTATGGCAAATGCAGAGAAAGCCAGACCTCACTGAGGTTCATTTGGGAAACAGGACCCATTCCCAAATCCAGGGCTGTGGCCAAAGGCTGCCCTCAGCACAGGCTGGTGGGATATGGGGCTTGGTGTCCTGGCATTATTTGGGCACTGAGGAGGGACGGTTTCCCCTCATTTTCAGGGATCTTTTGAACTGCCCAATACAGAAAATAAAGCCATCACTCCAAAACACAGCCATGGGCTTTCTTGAGGAAGAGTCTTTACTGCTGGAGGCTGTTACAGCCCCTGGGGTATGCAATGTATGGGCACAAAACCCAGAAAATGCAAACACAGTGGCCATCTAACTGCTCATAAAACTGTTCCTTTAAAAAAAAACCAAACCAAACCAAAAATCCACCAGCATTTTCACTGTTCTGTGGGAGCACATCATTGACCAAGATTCCGGTTTTCAGTTGTTGCAGTTTCATAACATCTGAACTGACCACTACACTGCTACTTGAAGCAAGATGAGTCCAAAGGAAACTTAGGAACAACTTTTAGGTGTGTCTGACACTGTTGGTCTGTGGGTGGGAAGGCATTTGTCATGAAAATGGATTTTTGATAGCTTGCTGAGAACTCATCAATCAAATTAAATCAAAGAAGACTCTGTTGTCATTTGCAATGAATGGCAACCATCAGTAGCTGTGGAAGAGGTGTGTTAATCTTCCTGAATCACACCTTTTGTTATGCATTTCCACCTCATGTATTTTTTTAACCTTGCTTACTGGATCCCACTAATGCCCTGTGAGACTGGTATCTTTCGTATTATATTCTGAATTATTTCAAAGTCCTCTTACCCCTCTGCTGTCTGATCACTTTATAAAAAGGGCAATCCAATACGGCCTTTTCTATTCTACCACTGTGCAAGAAGAAGGAACTATGATATTACTTTAACCAATTTATATTTTAGTAGAAGTGTCTAGAAAAGATAGAAAAGCACATGAAAAAAGAATGTAACAAGAGTTGAATGCCCTATATTAAAAAAGGCAGAATCCAATCACAAAATCAAGATTAGGGTATTACAGAATTAGGACAATAAAGTTATGAGGACAGCCTTTGTGAGCACCATCTGGCTAAATAATATCATCTTTCTCACATGATTCTTGTTTTCTTCAGGTCATGAATGGGCTGTGGTGGGGAGTCACTTTGGGTCCTGTTCAAACTGAGCGTGAGACTGTGCAGCATGAGTTGCTAAAAACCTGAGGCATTGTGAAGATTCCAGTGGAGGAAGGCCAGCCATCACAGGTTATAAATTATCAAACATGTTGGTTAGCTCAATCCACAAAAATAAAAGACACCATGGTATCAAGAAAGCAAAGCTCTGGTTTGATTTAATTCCTGTAGATACTGGGGAAGGGACAAGTGACACACAAAGGAAACTTAGTGACAGAATGGCCCAGCTTGGGGGGAGGACAATGGACTGATTTCCCTTTTTTGTTTGCAATAAATATGATGAGTAATACTTCTGTGTGCTTTGGTCTGCTCTTAAAAGCATCTGTGCTCGTATGCTCTGGTCACTCTCTTCTCTTGCCAATATTTCTGCTCTCTAATATTTATTAGTATCTAATATTTCTATTCTTAGATTTGGAGAACTGATAGAAGCATTACTCTAACCCTTGACTTCAGAGAGAAGCAAGGAAAAGAAGACAAAAAGAGGCAGGTATAAGGCTGCTTCTTCAAATATTACTACGTAATGAAGATAGGTAAATGAATTAAATGTTCTTCCTCTGTGCTATTTTTTTTTCTCTCGGTGACATTTTTCTGTCATTCCCACATTTCAATATTCTATAGAGGTTGTTTATGAACATTCTTAGAAGAAACAACAAAGGAGATAAATACCACATATCAAACAGTATTTTCAGTTCACATCAATGCAATTTTTCTCCGTATAAAACAGGTTTCAATACAGTAACTTGAACAATTATTCACGTCACATAAAATGTTTTAAAAGAATCTGAGGTTTATATATACATACAAGATATTAATGGTATTAATTTTATCACTGCCTGTCATACTAGATACAATCCAACAGCTCATCAAGGAGCTGGGGGCTGTGCTGCACAACTCAGGTGAATCCTATTCTGCACAGACTAATTTTTGTATTACCAAAAAAAATCCCAAAAAAACTCAAAACAAAAATAAGCATCGTAAATACTAGACTAGAATTTAAGAATATGATTCTAAATGCAAGCTACTACTCAAAGAAAGAAATGGAAAATGTTTTCAATCCTGATAAAACTATTTTTCACTTAATTCTTTGAACTAGGTGAATTTTTTTTTTCCAGTCTAATACAGTAAATAAAATTTACTACTACAACAGATAGATGGCATAAAAGGGTGTTCCACTAAATACAAAATTCACAAATTAGTGTTCCAGTGAGTACGATCAATGAATACAAAATTAGCAAAACAATAAGCAGCTGGAAAGAGGCTCATTCCATTGAAATATCAAGTACTGAAATCCAGATAATGACAATATCCATAAAAAACCCCCTGTTCTTAACACAGGCTACACAGCTGTAAAGAGGGGCTGCACCCTTTTCCCATTACCCCTTAAAAATGTTTTATATACAGTACTCACGAGTCAAAAGAGGTGTTTTTTAAAAGAAAAAGGTTGCAATATTTCAATTTACAGCAATTTTGTGTGTGTTTTAGTTCAGATACTCCTTCCTAAAATCTCACAGAAGTGCCAAGTGACAAAACTGGTTGGAAGACTGAGGTTCTTTATCAGTGATGGAAGAAGAGAGACAAAACCAGCAGGATGCACCTTCCCTGATTTGTGCTGCTGGCTCTGTGGTGGGGATCCCTGAAGTCCAATAAATTGGTTGAGGTGAGAACTACAAATACTCAAATGCACTGCTCCACACCCAAATTAGGGTTTATTTCTGTTGATATTTTATGGATAGACCCCGTAGGAAAAAAAAAACCCCAATTAAACAGATTTTATAAACCTTTAAAGGAGGCAGTATAAATGCTATTTTCTATGCTGAATAATTTTTAAAGGAGCACCACTGCGTTTTAGGAAGATAGTGAATGAAAGGAATCATCAGGCTAATTAGGGCACACAATAGAAATGGTAATCGAGGAACACGACAGCAGTGAAAAAGAAGGAAAGTAATTTCCTGCAAAATATCAGTGCATACTCCTGGGATCAGGAAGGTCTGCAGGAAAAGAATGGGAGAAAAAGATCATTACACCTCCAAGCAGCCATCTCCAGCATCTTCAGTAATCACCTTTAAACAGAAAAGGAGAAATGTAACCCTGAGAACTTCAGGGCAATGCAGAAGTTACTCACTGAGTCCTCAAATCTGTCCATAGTAGCTGTGAATCTCTATTTTAAAATATAATATCAGTAGTGCTTTCTTTTATTTTTCTTTTTACTTATTAATCATTTTTCCACTGTTGAAATGGTGGTTAGGTTAAGGCTGTAACTGGAAGGACTTTTGGGGGCAGGGATAAGGCAGGAGTGTGCATTATTTCTCTTTTCACAGAGCCTTTCATGCTCCTATGTACAACTGAGGACTAAATTACCAGAAGGCACCGAGAACAGGCACTAGATAATACCAAGTATTTCTTTCTGCAAGAGGAAAAAAGGGCCTGAATGGACCAGGCCCATGTTGTGGCTAATTCCTTCTGCACTTTATCTCCTCTATCTGTTGACAGAGGAACTGAGAACAGTTAAAAAACCATTGTCTACTGGTCTGAACATAATAATAATTAAATGCTAGAAAAATACCTCCCACTGTAAGAAAGATTTAAAGTGCCTTCTTACCAGATACATGAACAAAAATTGCTGATCTGTGAACAGCAGTTTGTCAATCATATTATCTCCTTATTACATATATTATACCAAATGCTATCATATATGTGTTATTCTCCCTCTCTGTCCCTTCTATCGATATCATAAACTGTAGTTTCTCTCCCCATTTTTTCTTTTTCTTCCCCTTAGTAGGTGAAACCTTTCTGCTTCCAGCTCTGTATATATGATAAATAGTTAGGAATGGATTTCTCTTTTTCTATGCAAGAAGAGCCCCTTGGAATCTGCAGATGCCCTTTTCTCTATCCATAACAAATTAATCTGCTAGCCTGGGTTAATTAATTCCTATGATAGCCATTACTCAATTTGCTTTGCACGTGGTGTTTTTTGGAACCTTTTTTTTTTTTCCATTTGAGGCTTTTTCCACTTTTGACAAAGACTGAAACTTCCAGCCTGATAGCTCTTGCAATGATGTTTTGGTGGCCAGCTTTATGTCAGACTGATTTTCTATGTGAAAACAGTAATTTACCAGAGCAGTTCTCAAACAATTAAAGTCACTTGGCTTCTGAAAACACTCACGGTGTGCACTGAAATCCTGCAAAAGCTCCCCCTGCCATGACTTAGTACTTGGTTACACAACTGTGGAACAGCTTTCTAGAGAAGGCACACCTTGAAGGAATGAAATATTCTTGCAGTTATTAACAATAAAAATCTGCAGTGCAGCCTCTATTTACAAGGTTATAGTTTCTTGTTATGGCCTTATTATAACATTGCAGTGTTTAGCAGCCTAAGATCTAAAACTAATTTTTTTTTGGGTTCACTGCTTTCACTACAGCAATTATGTTTATAATAGATCAGCTAAATTATGCAATTTTTTCTTCTCTGTGTAACTCTTTCACACGAACATAATTAGCAAGAAGCAATAGCAATGAGAATAAAAGCTAACCCACTTTAAAATACTTTAAAGAATCCAATATTTAAAAGGAGAGGCTTAAAATCACGCTTGCATTTTAAATTATGATTACTAGGATTGCACTCTCAGGTATGGATATGAATGTCTGATTTATTTAACGCCCTGCTTTATTTATATGTACAAGTCAGGAGTTTGGACACACAGACAAAATTACTGTAATCATGGGGAATATTTCAATGCCCCAAGCCAAATAGGTTGTTGTAAAGTTGGGTAATTCTTATGCAAAAAACACTGAAATGTTCTTATAAAATCAGGCATTTGGCCTTTGAAATAGAGTCCATTTCGATGTGTTCACAGAAAAGCTCACAAGCTTGATTTTTAAAGGCACCAATCACGATTAGTGACTCCCAGATTATTTCAGTTCTGATTTACCATTGAAAATGAAGTATTCATGCCTCTGTGAGAACCAAATACAATTTTCTTTTGTATTATCTCTGAATATCCACAAGCTCACAGGCAAATAATCTTGATTATTAAAAATTATTTTCAAGCCATCTTTGTGTCTTCTACATTACTGTACTCAATTTTATGCAATCTTACTCTATTTTGTTTTATGGAACAGAGTAACACAATGTGATACTTGTGAATAAAAATTCTGTCATTTATGCCAGCAAGTAACACAGTATTCAAATACCTATTTTGCCATGGAACCAACACATGAATTTCTGTAATTAGCTCATTCAGGTTTTCCTTTTCCTTTCCCTCACATCCACGTAAAATTACTTGCAGTGCTTGCCCCAAATTATAGTAACTATTGAATTGTATTTACACAGGTACAGATGACACCAACATTCTTGTAATTTTTAAAATTTATTTCATAGGCAATCATTGCCAACTTCTCCAAACCCATCATCACTGCAGGATTTAGATTTATGTGAATTTCAATGTATAGACAATGCCCTCATAACCCACGGGAAATACTGAATACTGTCTCAAATATTCATCTACTGGCCTTCTAGGACAGGAATAAATCCTTTGAGGATGCAAATCCAACTTATGAAGCAAAAATCATGAAGGTGCCCTTTAGCTGAACAGGGTTTCTAATTTGTGTTTCACCAAAGCAGTTATGTGGGATAAATCTTCAATCCTTGTCTCTGGAATATTTCACATGACTGATGACAAGAATCAGAGTTAAGTATTTCTACAGATCACACTGATATTTCACAGGAATCTCACGGAGATGAATCACAACTTTAATATGAATTCTCAAATAATCAGGTTGTGAGCAAAAATGCTCCCTCCAATAAGACTTCAAGTATTGATAGAGACATTTGAGCTTAGGAACACAAGAAAGTATTATTATAAAAATATACTAAATTTGCATAAAAGTGGAATCTTTCCTGAAAGTGCTGAAGAAGTACCAGAAAGGCTTATTTGTAGTCTTCAACTATACAAGATTCACACTGCAGTGTTAAGGGCTTTCCAAATGAAAAATCTTTCCATCCTGAAAAATCCCAACCAAAACCTTAAGCTTAGAGAGGTCAATGTGAATTATAAAAGATTTCCTAGCAGTTAATTATCCTGGCTCCAGGTGCCACAGGCCAGGTGGGGCTGTAGCTCTTTAAATGAGGAGCCAAACAGCACCATTAGCTCATCCTACAAGTGAATTTACTTTATTCTTTGCTCCCCACTTTTCTTCACAGCTGCAAACACACAATCAAACAGAGATCTGGCATGAAATCAACCTCTTAGCTACAGACTGCTTAGCTCAAAAATTAGTTTTTAGAAGTTATTAGCATCACCCTAGTAGGACTGTGTGAATATGGTATCCTGCTATTTTTAGGTATGTAAATTAACAGGATAGTTTTTTTTCCTGAAAGAAAAAATGTTTGAAGATTTTGATATGCATATGGGGTTTTTTGTAACATTTCAGGGCAATCACACACTTAAAAAAAAAACCTCGCAACAAATTTTACATATAATTTTAGATATTTGACTGATGATCAGACACATCTGGAATAATCCCTCAACCAAAAGAAAAATAAAATTCAGCATTAGGATTACAGAGTCCACAAAAACCACAGCTACTGACGCTGCACTGCCATTCCTCACCAGACCGTGAATTTAATTCTGGTAAAGTTTAACTCCATTTTAGCTTTTAAATACGCACTAAGAAGTGTTCAGGACAGTTTGCTTTTGAGTTGATAAATATCTCTGTTCCAGCTGAGGTGTGGACACGTGACAGGAAGCAAGAGAGTTATGGATCTATAGACTCTGGTTGTGTCCAAGTCTTCCAGCAGTTAACATTATATTTATTTCCCACCTGGGGGTGGCACATTGCTTGTATGGGGTCAATTTTCACCTTTTTCCTTCACTTACACTCACGTTTCTCACACTGTGAGCAAAATGACTGCGAGACAAAGGTCAGGGGCTACAATTCTGACAGTAAATGAGACGCTGCTGCCTTCGTTCAGTATTTGGAACTGTAAAATTCAGGGTTCTGTGTTCATCTAAAGACTAGCTAAATATACCATTTGGCATCTTTTTTTATTTTACAGACTAATTTTTAACAGAAAACTCAAGGGAGACAAGCAGCCACTCTGTTAAACTCAGCCACAATAATATAACTACAACTGACATGTCCATTTTCAGTTACTGCATAGAGTCACATAGCCACAGATGTTTAGTTTTAGAAGATTTGATAAATAATATAGAAATATATATTTATATGTATAAAAGTTATATTTTTCAGCCTTTTGGCACAGCATTTATAGAGTATTTTAACTACAGCTTAGATATTTTAATTGGACTGTGTGGTAATTTGTAACTACCACTATGATCATTTTTTTTCTTTTCCTGCATTAGAGAGACTTTTTTTTTTTTTTTTTTTTTTTGCTTAGAAACTTCCAGATCTATTTTAAAGATCATCTATTTTAAAGTAACACCATGTATCATTTACTTGCTATTTATAACTGGTTTAAATCTAAAAAATCAAATTTTCAAATTTTTTCTTGTCTACCACCATAATCCTACTCACCTCTCAATCTGTTTCTCCTAGCTTTGCCTTCTGTATTATTAGCCCAGAATCTGCCTTAAAAAAAAAAATCTATTAATTCTGTTTTTGTGAGTATTGGGGCATAATATCCCACATATATTCTGTACTGATTTTTTTAATGAATTCACAAAACTATATTAATGTTACTTGAGAATAAAAAATATTTCTAGAGAGTCAACCATACGAGGAGTGGCTGAGGGAGCTGGGGGTGTTCAGCCTGGAGAAAAGGAGGCTCAGGGGAAACCCTTTCACTCTCAGTCACCTGAAAGGAGATTGTAGCCAGGTGGGGAACAGTCTCCCAGGTAAAAAGTGACAGGAAGATGAATTTGATAACTCAGAGAAAACAAAAAAACTGAAGGGTTTTCCATTAGATGATGCTTAATGCCATTTATGTGGTGCAAAAACTTTTGTTATGAAATGCAACACTGCTTAAAACAGAAAGATTATCTTATATTACTTAAGTAACCTAGTAAATAATCTTTTCCATCTGTAATTTTTACAGTGATAAATGTTTTAGGGTTCAATGGAAGCAGTAGCTTAGGTTGAAAATGGAAATGGATATGAAATGAATACGTCTCATCTCAGTTATAAATTTACATGTATACATTTCAAATCTATCACAGCTGATAAAGAGGAGCCTGACTGGCAGGGAAACTAAGAAAGGCACAGGACTGGAGTTACAGGTAATTTAATTTAGAGATAGAATTGGTCTGGAAAAACATACATCATCTCTGATATTGTGCTTGGTATCATCTTGGGCTACAAACCTATAATTTTTCTAATGAATAGGAATTAATTACACCTTCTCTTCATCCTCATCCCCCTTTCCTGCATCAGAAAGGATGGAATATTGCACTTACAGAATGGATCCTAATCAGTTTCTTTCAAATAGAATGGCTATGCATGCAAGGCATACAAAAATCACACAAAGAGGCCTTTCAGGTATATTCCCTGTCTCTTCTGATATTTGCAAGAAGAAAAGGACCTCAGACACTTTTTTTTTTTTACAGAAGGACCTAAGACAGCAATCAAAAGAGGAAGAACAAAAAGAAGTCAATACAAACTGGAGGATGTCCATGAGTTACTATGTTATAATATTGCTGAAATATAAAATTGGAAGCAATCTCTGTTCAGTGGTACATTAAGTGTTAGCCTTCTTAATGCCTCTAGTATCTCCTTCATTATCCCAATTAAGTCTTTAAAATTTCATCCCTAACACTCCAACTGCTTCTTTATAGACCGCTTTCTAGTGCAAAACTGAAGTACACACATTTTTAATGATGTTTGTGGAATAATGAGATTTGAATCAACTATGAGACTCCTAATCTTAATTGGCACGAGGTGTGGGAAGATGGAAAATCTCCTTTCCTTATAATCTAATCAAACCCAGCAGCATCAGCTTCCAGAATGCAATGTCAGCCTTTCCCCTGAAGGGCTGAGCAGGAGGTTAGGAAAAAATTAATCGTAAACATTAATGTAAATACCAAAAGTTCATGGTGGTCATGCTAAGTAAGCCACCTCAGCAACATTTGTGCTTTCTCCTGCACTCTCTCACTTGTTTTGCTGCTGCTGCTTTCAGCATCCCACCCCAGCAGGCTGAAGCAGGAGCTGTATCTCCCCAAGGAATTAGCTGAAAATGGAAATCTTTTCATGGGAAGCCCACAAGAACTCAGAACCACTACAAACTCGTCTTGTCAAAGTCAAAGGCAGGGGGAAATTTACATTCAATTCTTAATTCAGAACAAAAATATTTCTGCAAGAGCTTTTAGAAGATATTATCTAATATTGTTGCAGCAAGGCAGAGGAAAGAACCGTGGTGGTTGAGACAAACTGGAGTTTTGGGCTGTGCTGATGTTGCATTACAGCTGCAACAACAATGCAACAAGTCTCCTCTCCTTGATGCTAAAGCTCCTGACACTCAGGACACTGGGGAAAGACACAGATTGTCCCTGAGTCCTAAAGAGCAGCAGTCACAGCTCACCTGCAGCAAGGTGGAAGGGAGCTCACCTGAATTCCTACGCGCCCACTTGGACGTGGTATCGAAGGAGAGCCATGAAGATGAGAGTGTGGCTCAGTACAAAGTGGAAAATGTGAGGAGTCATCAAAATTCTTGGATTGCCCCTTCTTGTAGCCAATAACAAGGTGCTAGATTTAAAAAAGTAACTTGACTTTTCAAAAATGGGTATAAAGAAGGAACTCTCTTCACACCACAAACAGCAGTAATCCCCCTAAGGCCCCTTGAGTCTGCATCTGCATGTTTGCCTAGATTTGTAAAAACAGCCCCAAACCATAAAAAGATGAAGAGGTACCTTTTTGTGTTAATCTCTACACAGATAAGGCAAAATTCTAAAATCCCCAAGAAAATCCCCAAGGCAGGGACGTCTGTTTGCCCACAAAAAAATTTCAGTGACTACTAACAGGATCTATCATGCATCTCTCATCTTTTCACTAAAACATACAGAAGCAAAGGTGAGGGGTTTGATACACAGTGGAGTAAGAAAGCAGCTGGAATTACTGCAATTTATGCATAACCAGCCAGACAAGCTGTTGGAGCTGATGGTTATGCATTTTAGCACAGCCTGCTGTTGGCACATTGTTTAAATAAAAAATATGATGCCCACACACTCAAAGCAATGATGGAGAGCTAATGATCAGTTTCAAAGCAGTGGGCTGTTGCTTCATAATTTTTATTTGGGCTTTTGCGGTAATTTAGAGCTGGGTTTTGTTTTATTAAGTGTTACATTTGATGCAATATATCCTTTATTACATAATATCAAGCTGAAGGGAGGGATTTCAGCGGACGTGCCAAATTGCCACTCTGCTGGGCAAGCCTGGAATGCACTAACCAGAAACATGGGACAAAACTGATGTTTCTAGAACATGATGGCCTTCCCAGTGGCAGGGCAAAGCTGGCAAGGGTACCCTCAGGGTCAGTGTTAGCAGAGCAGTGGCCAGGATTTAAAATGCTGAAGCAAATTGAACATTATTTCATCAGGTGCAATGTGCCGTGGCTTCTGCCTTACTTTTACTCATCTCAGTGCACTAAAATAACTCAAAGGACATGAAGTTACTTTTCTTCTCTACTTCTTTGCCACAGTAAGTTCAAGCAAGGCACACAGAAATAGAACTGACCTGAACAAATGACTGGCGGTTTCTCTTGGGCTTCAAAGGCAAAAAGGTGTTACAGGAAAAAAGCAGCCTTTTACTGACTGTAGGCTTTACCCAGAATAGAAAGAAACAGAATTTGTTAGTACTTCTAACTGGAGAAAAACACATGGCAACTGCCAGCATTTCCTTTGTATGAGACAATTTATAGGAACACTTACAGAGATGATTTGGTGTTGTAAGTACAGACAGGGACATGGACACTTCATGTAAACACTGCACAGAATATTAACTGGGCACTGCTAAGAAAACAGACATCTAAAATTTAATATGGTAATTGGCAACCAGCCTGATTTAGTTTTCTTCACTGTATGCCCATATTTTTATTTTATTTTTATTACATAACCTAGTGGGTTTGGGGGATTATAACTCATTTTTTTAAGCACTCCAGTCCAGTTCTGTCCATCTCAATTTGATAATAAGTTAGCCAGTGGCATCACAGAATTCCCTATGATTGAAGTCAGTGCAGGAGCATTGGTGGCTTGCTGAGAGCTCTGTGTTGTTAAGAAAAGGATCTTCTGAGACCTGCTCACAAACGAAGCAGAACTAATCAATCCCTCCTGGACAAGCTGATTACCTGGAAATCAATCAGTCAGGGAGCTTGTTCTGCCGGCCCTCAGGATATGAGCAAAGACTAAATGTAACTTCCAGAAGAAGCAGCACAGAAAGCACATCTAAAAGGCAAATATCTGTAATGAAGGTGCAGAGAGCACTGAAGCACAGAAGTTCTTGTTACTGTCCCAAAATGCTCTGCTGTGACATGGAAAGCACAGACATTCCTATTCCATCAGTCAATGTCTCACAGCAACTAATTTTCCACCAGTGATCAGAAGCTCAGAGCACTCTTTCATCAACACCCAGGGAACTGAACTAGGTCCCGGTGCAGAACACTTTGCCCTTCTGCTAATGCAGTTTGTGTTTCAGATGCTGTTTGTGACAAGCTCTGAATTCTGTTTGGGTTTAACATGGCATTACAGCTGCTGGGGGTTTCACTCTGCTACTGCCAGGTCCAGAGATAGCACAACCTGGGGAAGGAAAACAAGTGCCTGCAGCAAATGACTGACAGGCCTGAAACACCTGGGAGAAGACCATCGCACGAGAAATAATGGCTCCGAGAAAAACAAATTAGGAGCCGATTTATATTCCAGGAGACATTTTATTGCCTGCCATTCTCCATCCCACTGAAGTATTGTGATGGATTAGGGTGACAGAAGAGAATTGCTAGGTGCTGGTAGTGACAATTTGAACAACGAGGTGAAGGAAACACACCATGCTCTGCCTCTCTCCAGAGCACAGAGAGCTTATTGTGGAGGGAATACAACCGATTAGTCACTGGAGGCACCTCAAGGTGTTTTGTCACACTGTGGGCATCTCTCACCCTCAACTATGGTGAACTTTAAGGTCTGTATTCTAAGGTAAAAATGCTGAAAGGGAATTGAGGACTGAACACATTCCCAATAGCATTAGGAAATAGCCATAGTGAGATCTCTTTCATTTGATACCAACCCCCAAAAAAACTTACCTAGAGCAACACAAACAGAGCTTTGATGCCAAAGGAAAGTGGTAGCTGAAAAGGGATGGGAAGACTGGGCTAGGCAGGTATAAATTGAGTCATGGCTTCCCTATAGTATCAGTGGCCTCAGGTAGTGTGTTACCATGACAACTTGTCCAAAAAACCTGAAGGTGGGGAAGGGAAACAGAAAAGAGAAGCTTTGTTTTACAGCCCACTGTCATGCACGGAGATGATTAGAAGTGCATCAGAACTCCCAAAGCAATGGAGCTGTCAGTGGCAGTCCTGAGAGCTCTCAGATCTATCACAAGAGGTCCTGGGACTGTCATGGAAAGGGAGTCTTTCATCAGACTGGGAGATTTCCAGGGGTTTCAGGGTGCTTCCATAAAAAGCAGCCCCTCCATCAGCCTGGCTTGCTGCACACCGAGTCTCTGACACCTGCTGGCTTGTCACTGGAGGGGACAGAGGTTTTTTCATGCTCAGCAGGCACTATGAAATGCATCTTCAAGCACAGGTGTTCAGAAGCAAGGTTCAAAATCTCATCCTTGAAAGAAATCCTCAAAAGCAGGGGGTTTGAAAAGGAAGATGTGCTTGTCAGGTAAAACTGTGGCAGCTGCTGATACACAGCAGCTGGAAAAATAAAGGGCATGATGTCCTACCCTCATCTCAGGGACCAACCCCAGCACAGTCCTGAGCTTGTTTCACTTCATCCTGCCAAAATTAGACTGTGAAGAAGAACAGGAAAAGAAATTCAGGGAGAAATCCAAGAGCCTTTGGGCACCCCTTCAGGAATCAGCTTTGTGTTAGGGAGCTGCCTGTTATGTTGCCAGGTTTAGCCCAACAATTGTGTTTTATTCTCTATAGTTACCTGAGTTGGGTCAAGCTACCAATTTGCCTTAAAACGCTCAGCAAAATACCGAACTGTTTTTGAGGGAATTCCAATACTGGATCTGAAAGCAAGGAAATGCCCCAAACACTTGGACAGTGGGGAAACATAGAATTTCTAATGTTTCACACCCATTTAAATCACAGTTCCACCTATGGTACTCTAGATGTTCACCACAGAAAGTTCACTATGATATTTTCATTAGGAGGTTGCATTTATATAAAAGAAAAAGATCCAAAAATGTATTAACTGAGTTGCAGGTGTGCTGTGAGGTGAGAGAGCAATTATCAAGATCATTATTATGGCACATTAGTGTCTAATGGTGTGTGATAAAGATTGTAAAGTGCCTACTGTGTACTTAGCTATCTTTCAGTTGGCACTCAGAGACAAAAAAAATTATCTATATTGTATGTATATGCTGAATGACTGGGAAAATAGAGAGCAATTTCAAATGCTTACAGGTGTAGAGCAGAAAACCAACATGTAAACAGAAAAAAATTAAATGTTCTTTCATTTTTGTAAACAGCAGTGCCAACTTAGGACAAAATGGCTCAAAAGAAGGTGCTGAGATGGTGTCTTCTGTAAAGCAATTTCTGTTTCCTAGGATCTCTTAAAAAAAAAAAAAGAAGGGATGTGTTTGTCCATGTGCACACATGTGCAAAAGACTACTGATTTAATATGCAATTTTTAAACAAAATGCATTTCTCTCACCACAACTGACTTTTTGAGCAAAAGCTGTTTGGCTGAATCAATTTAAACAGCAACATGGAGTTTGGCAGCAATCCACTTCTGCTGAGATTAAGCCAGCAGCCACCGAATCCATTGATCCTTTTAGTTATTGATTTGTTAATTTAATAAAAAAAATAAAGTTTTAGAATGTGAACAAATTCACAGTGCTGAGGAGACAGGATTTTGATAAGCTCTGCTGCCAGACTAAGCGGGTAACGCTGTCAAATGAGAAAATCACACATGATTTAAAATATTAAAGATTTCCAATGCGGCAGATCGCTTAAAACATGATTTTAAATTGAAATGTGACCTGTTAGGAAAAAGCTCTCATAATTAAAAACTTATAATCTCAAAACAGCTGATCTGCTCCCTTTGTCTTGTATCTATTAATACTAATGATTAAAGCCATTTTACTGCAGTTAATGCTCCTGTTTAATTGGGAAAAGTCAAATTACCTTTAGGAGAAAAGAACAGATTGTATTTTTATCAGAAGGAAAACTGCAACAACTTCTAACCAGGGATCAGGCTCTCCCTGAGACAGCTCCTGCACACCAATTCTTCACTGTGCAGCTCCCAGTTTTTATTCTCAGTCAAGAGCATTTCCACCCAGGCTGAGAACCCAGAGCTTCAGCAGGCCATGCTTTGAGTAGATACACAATCTGTATCCCTGGCACTGGGACCCTGCTGCTTTTTTCCCCTCCTTGAGGCATTGCTGCCATCAGGGTGCCCTCGTTCCCTCATTAATTCAATTCCCATCAATGAAGGCTGGTGAAGCAGAGGGCCACAGCAATGGCCGGGTAATGGGACTGCCAAAGTGACAGAGTGACCTCTCCTGCCCACAGTGTTTAGAGCAGATCAGCAATTTACCACTGAAATAGATTTCTCCCTGGAAAAATGCTAGTTGCAGAAAACGGATGGGTTGGTGGGAGGGGGGAAGAAGAAGCTGTAACAAATCTGTAACAACGAGCCTGTTTTCCTGCCAGCTGTCCTGAAGAACTTGCTGGGGATCAACAACTTCAGCTCCAAATTCTGCCGGGACAGAGGCACCTGACAACAGCTTTAAGCAGCTCAGATGTGAAATTCTCTGCGGGCTGCAACGGAGGTTCCAAAATACCAACAAAAATATCGAAATAAGCAAAATATGTGGGAATTAGGAAATATTGCTCTTGAGGAAAGCAGTCTCCCACTTGTATTTTTTTTTTCATTTAAAAAATCAGCTACAACATCAGAGATTGCTCAGTTTAGCCTCCTGTGACAGTCACAGATGGCCAGTGGCAGTTGCATCTACACTTAAGAATAAAGGTAGAGTTAGCATTAGTAAACAAAGCAGAATAAGGAATGGAGGAAAAACTAACAATGCATGGCAAACTCAAGCTTTAGCATGGGCTTTCTGAGGAAAAGGTCAACAGAAGCCTTGACATGGCCACACTTTGGTTGCTCAAACTCATCACCAAAAATCTGTAGCTGCCACAGCTGAAAAGCACATTCCAAACACACCACTCTAACCATACAAGCAGTTTCTATGGATTTTAGTTACTCATGAGGGTTCC
This sequence comes from Petroica traversi, assembly GCA_025920805.1. Lineage (NCBI taxonomy): Eukaryota > Metazoa > Chordata > Aves > Passeriformes > Petroicidae > Petroica > Petroica traversi. Next base: position 2,079,477 of record JAHLSL010000040.1, read on the forward strand.
TAGGCATCAGATGGGAAACACAAGTTTCTGTTTAAATGGGTTTCATGATTTCACTGCAGTCTCTTCTGAACTTTCTTCCACTGGAACCAAGAGGAAATGCACAAAGAATTGTAGAGAAAACTGGCAAGGATGTACATTTTCTCCTCCAAAAATTAAACTAGAAAGTGTGAAAACAGGGGGAACAGCCCATAGGCAACTTCCACCCACAAAAGATGTTTGCTTTCCTCGTGGCCTAACTATTGCTTTAGGACTTGGATCATTCTTACATCTAACACGTAAACTCTTCATATAATATATTATATCTATGCACTATTGTTATAAGGTATAGAAAATGTACACTTTATATATAAGGAAACATTAACATCTTCCCATTCTACAACATGCTAATAGTGCCAGAATTCAAAGAGTAGTCTCCTGGGTGGCCAAGTGAGCAGTTTGAAATAAAACACTCCTGTGCCACTCCAGCAGCTGAGAACACTATTTACTGAAAAGAATGGGCAACAAAGAATTAATACATCACTGTTGAGACAAGAGAACCTTGATAAAGGAACTTTGCACATTTTCCATTCCATACAGGTTTGCTCTATTACTGCAAACATGAACATGGGTAAAGAGCACAACAGACAGGTCAAATTCAAGGAAAGCTTCATTTTTGTAGAGGGATATGCTGTGAAATTATGGAAAATGCCAAAGCCCATAAAATCTGAGTAAGTATTAATGTAAGCCTTGAGGAAATCCATACACATACAAGTATTCACTGGCCATGAAGTTTCGGTCTCAAAGTAACCCAAGGTCAAAGCTATGAATGCTGTGCAGCCTGTGCAATAAAAATGTAAATATCCTTCATTCTATGGAACCACAAACGTGTTTAGCTGCACTGTGCAACTGGTCATCAGCACAGCAAGGAAGAGAGGGATGAGTTTGTTCTCCACAGACAGGCAGTGCAGACTCTGATTACCAGAACTGTAGAAAATCAACTCTTGCTGTTACAGTTTTTCCTGTAGATGTGCACACAGCACATCCACAGACAAAGAAATCTGCACAGAACAAAGAAAACAAGGAAAAATAAAACTAAAAGTAGATAGCTTATTCATAGGCATCAGTAGCGAATGGAGGATTGACAAAACACCTGAAATTATTTTGAACTAATTTTTAAAAAGAACATTTAAAAGCTAGCTGCTACTTTTCTATCTCAATTTCTTTGTTATTTTGTATTGGGACAGCAACAGGTTGGTAATTTGACATAATCAAAGCAGCTTTGCACAGGGCTTCAAGTCAATTTCCCTTCCTACTCCTGATTAAATTTAAAACATATTGTCCTTTCCAGTGAAAATCTACCTTACCATGAAGATGGCTAAAAATGACAGTCATGCCAAATCCTAAGTACTCCCAGACAGAAAGGTTTATATTCCAAAGCTCTGTTCTGCAGGACCTGTTCTTTCTGGGTATCTTTAAAGGATCTTGAATGGCATCAACTGATGCAAGACTGAGCCTTCTGCACATCTGCCTCAGTAACTCCACAAAACATTCAGCAAATGCCACTGATGGGATTAAATCAGACACAAGTTGGGGTTTATTTAGCTGCCCTCAAGTCTGATGATTCCCAGAGCCATCAACAAGAAAATAAACAGTGTGATTGTGAAATGACATAGTAGATGCTGTACATTTAACATGCACTTCCTATGACTCTTGGAATACTAAACTTTACTTAGGATAGGTCATTAACATGAGAATATTCCAATACTCCCCCATTCTTTCAAAAAAGCCATTGGTCACTTCTACCTTTTGTGCCTGAAGGAGATAAAACATTATCTTACTTTCTAAAGAATGGTGATTAAAGTAATGTCTTATCTTTTAACCCTTCTTTCCAATAATTAAACTGAGTTCTGGTGTCATGCCAGAAGATTACGACAGGATGATTCCTTTACCTGATTCTTTAGCACAGAAAAGTCTAGAACTAAACCTGAAGCATAACAAAGAATTAAAACTTCAGATATTTAAATTTAACACACAGTTTGCAGTAGAAGTTGTCAACAAATTTTCTTCCAATAGAATTGGTAACTTCAACAAATACTTTTCAGAATCAATCTGTGTAGTTCTGTTGTAATAGTTAATGCAATTACAATAATAGGCTTTAAATGGGTTTATATTTCAAGTATGATTGTGCTGAATTGAATTATTCCCTTCTTATCACACAAATATTGGATGAACATTCCTCATTTTCAACCCACACTTTTAAATTGATTTCCTTCCACTTCAGCACGATTAAATTTCTAAAATAAAGCAGGCAGATACTTCACACTCTCAAGTACTGTCACAAGTGGTAAATCTTCTTTAGAGTGTAAAAATAACTGCAGTAAGTCCAGTCTCTCAATACTAATATGCAAATCTCACGTAGTTGAGGATGTCTAAAGAAAATTATCTGTTGTCAAGACCAGAATTTCACTTACACAGAACAATGCCATTTATTTTTTAGGTTTTCCACTTAAGAGATGTTTAACTGTTGATGAAATGTTGTTAAACATATTTAAGGTGCTATGGAAACGAAGAGTAAAGAAGAGTACAAACCAAAACAAGATGGGTTGGATAACATGATTTTTTCCTCAAACAACATGCAGCTATCAGTTTTAGTTTTTCATTCAAGCACAACCTCCGGACGACTGGGGCTTAGAAATTAAGTAAGAGTCTTTTAATAAAAATGACCAAGGCCTTTGGATCTATACACAGAGATTTTCCTTATGGCTTTCTTTGTGATTAGAAGGAGAGACAGCATCAGAAACTGGGGAAGGCCATAACCAACAAGAAATAAAACTCCACTATCTTACAGTACTTGTACAGGACAATTGCCTGCATTCTTTGACAATCAAATACTGCTGGAGAATCAGACCTTGTAAGAAAGTAAGAAACAGAATCCTGTTTGGATCTGTTTTTAAATGCTCTGCATAAGCATTTGTAATAATAATTCTTAGTAACACATCTGAAATATTTAATGCACATGTTTCCTATAATACAATATACCTGTATCAGATTCCAAGAAAGGTAAATTAGATCTCCCATCTTTCCGATGAGAATTAAAACCCCTAAATCCTAAATCAATAAATCTTATTACATGCCAGAAACCAAAACAGGAATCATTCCTAACTCTGTTTCTGAGTAGCAGGAAGCACTGCAGTTCATTATCTTCATCTTGTTTTTCTCAGTCAGCTCCTAGAGGTTACACTTTTCCAATATGTTCATTCTTCCCTTACAGCTGATGTTTATAAGGCCAGAGGAAAGAGGGGCTGCTCTGCTGTGCTTTGGAAAGGAGCAGATGTGCTCCAGACCACAAAGATTATTGGTTACGTGGATGGAGGCGAGGGAGAACTAAAGCCAAGGCAGCACAACCCCGGGGTTGAATGCTGTTAAAACTTTTATTAGTTCCACATCCTCCAGAAACTCATTATCTGAAATAACATTTGATATTTCAAAAGAGCCTCATGGAGCATAGATGTCTCTCTTACTTTCTGTCCTTTTACATTTTCATGGGAAGTCTAAGTGCATTCAGTTTTAGTAATACATTTTAAATTTCGCAGTTTGAGGAAGATGGCTCAATTCAGTATTGCCTGTCAATATTTGGAAAAAAATATTCTTGATTTAAAGAATCCCCAATTAACTCAAGTTGAAAGGAATCTGCCAATCATCAATCAAGATGATCAGATACAATTTGCCCTTGATAAATTTATGATTTTTGTACCAAGCAACTTCTTGTTCTCATGTGCCTGATGGGGTTTTCCAGGGGGATTTCTCCACAGTATTCATTGTGACTGAAGTGATACTGATTGGCCTGGATGCTCAACCTTGTCTCTCTTGGAGATGGGTGTGGCATTTCCTCTCTTCCAGTCAGCAGTAACCTCCATGGAGCACTGGCACCTTTAAAGCTTCACCAGGACTTTGCTCAGCTCCCCTGAGTGCACCCAGTCTGGTCTCATGGAACACTCCCTAGAGTTTAAATGCTCCCTAACTCCATTTTCCAACACTTTGGATGATGTTCCATTCACACTGAGGCTCAGGGACTTGGGAGGCTAATGGGAACACGGTGCCAGTTAAGACCAGTTAGAAAAACCCCTGGCGTTGCTCTTTTCCAGGTAATAATGATATTTTCAACTTCCTATCCCATTTGAATTCCAGAAGTCCCTGTGTACACTGACACTTCCCAGGCACCTTAAATGTTTTACCACCGTTACATTTCCCCCTAATTTCTCATTCTCTCTGAATGGCAAAAACTCCTATCCTATAAGAACTCCTATCTATTATCACATGCACAGATTTGTTACCTAACCAACACACACCAACGTTAAGAATGAGCTTGTTTGTTTTCTTGAAAACTTGTCTTTTTCAAGCCAGTTTGGACTATAAATATTTTGGTCACATCCTGCCATCTGCACTGGCAACAGCAGCAGCTCACATCCTCTCTTCATGTTTGCCTGCTCAGAACCCCCTTGACACTCATGGCATTCCTGAGTACTTTGAAGTATGTCACACATGCCAAGTCTGAGATTCTCTGAGCTAAATTTTAATTATTTACTTCACTACCAGCAAACGAGAGGCCAGAGAAACCTCCTTATCCAATCTGTTAATTTTCTACTCCGTACTTTCAGTGGAGAATGTGTGATTTTTTGTGGCTGAGTTTCTTTGCCTAATCTTACAGAAAATCATCAACATCCATCTGTTTATGCCCCACATTGAAGTGGCTCCACTGTTCATTGAACGTGAGCCGTCTTCTGTGGAATGCAAAGCAGAACATTTTTTATTACCCAATTTTTTAAATGCCCATGAAGTTTCATGCTTATTCAAGAGACTGCAACAACTTCATTCTTCACTTTAATTATTTGCAACCGTGTTTTTGTGAGAGCAATAGTTGGCACTTCAATTCTGCTTCTGTAAGTGATATATATATATGCATGTAATATATTATATTTATATATGTAGTCTTCTGTTATTAACTTCCTGAATTAACTGAAGCACTCAATACACTTCAGATTCATGTGCTTTCAATATTTTTTAATGATTTATTTAGATTTAATTTCAGTGGTTTTACTTCTAGCAAATTATGCACTTAATTCCTATAAATTTCCAGTCAAATTATTGCCACTGGTAAAGCAGGGGTAACAGCTGCCACCCAAAGACAGATTCACTGTCCTCAAAAATACACACAGATTATTCCCTACCCTTTATTTAAACTATAAATTTAAATTCAGAGATGCAATTTAAATTCCTAAAATTACCTTTTAGAATCAGAAAAAAAGAAATGTGAAGCAGTAATGTTGGTGACGAAAACTCCAGAAAAACTATAAATACTTAAAGCCCCATTTTTCAAAACAAGTCACAAAATCTAAATTGTTAACCTATCTATCAAACATTTTGTTTTCTATTCTGATATGTGTAAGATGTTCTAAATAAAATATCAGAGTTAACAACATGTGAATAACTTTGATTCAGAAAGTCAACTACATATAAGAGACAAGTATGAAGTAAGCTAAGCTAAGATGTACTAATTTAAAATTATGTAAAGCATTAAAACATTTAAAGTCATTTGATTATAATACATTTTGTCTGTTGGTATCTTATAAGGAAATTTCACCATTTTAGCATGTATCCATTAAAAAACCATCAGTGAAAGCATTACTTTTATTTTTGCCACCTGATAACAGGTGGGGAGTTGATCCTTGCTGCACTGAGAGTTTTGACCAAAAAGAAGAGGAAAAAACAAAAAAAAACCCCAATAAAACTCCAAACTCTTTCCTCCTGGGGAGGATGGCACTCTAACCCACGGCAAAATTGGAAATCTCAGGAGCTGTCTGCAGCTTTCTGCCACATTTCTCCTTTATTTATGCCACCTGCTGCTGTCCTGTTGGAGCACAGGCACAGCAGGAAACAGCAATGAAAGGAGAGCCACAAACACACACCCGGCTGGATTGTGTTTTCCCACAGGAGCAGCAGGAAGTAAAGATGATAGGGATTATATTGCCACTTTGCCCTGAGGCAAAATGTTAATAATGGAGGAAACAGCTTTATGCTTTCCTGTCCCAAGAGGCAGAAAAAGGGATCTTTGATCTGGGGAAATTGAGCTTTTTCTGCCCCTAAAGGTGGCTTATAAACACATATTACTGCATGGGGTAGTTAAAACAGCAAGATGTAATATAAGAAATAGATTTTTGTCTCAGAAATGAGGTGCTCCTGCCTTCCAAGGCGGCGTCAAATAATTTTTCAGCTAATCTACAAGTGGAGGTTTTATTCCAGGATAGCTTTTATACTACAGCAAGTTCTTTCTTTGCCTTAATATGGCAAGATTTTCTCATCAGATAAGAGCTTAGAAAAGAAATACTATGGTCTGTTGTCTGGGATTTTTAATCCACAAACAGATTTCAAAGGAACATAAGAATAAAACTAATTTTTAGATGACTAGAGTTGATAAGCTAAAGTCTAGACACTGAGAAAACAGTTTGGGCAGCCTTGATAACTTCCACTAAAGCATTTTTTCAGTTGTCAGTCAGCTTTCCACAAATGGCACCAAAGTTGTAATTGTGAATTTTGAAGGAGGTACAAATAAGCATCATGTGTTCTTTTTTTGGGGATAAAACCAGAAAATGCAGCAGCAAAAGCATGTTCCTGCTATCATCCCGGACCAAACAAATCATCTCCCTATTTCACAACAGTAAATCTTTGTCTAATATTAATCTTGAAATACTAAAACATAAGAAAATGAATAGGATGTGACAAATTAATTTTCTCACCATTTAGAATGACTGGTAGAACATATCATGCTTTGCTGTCCTAAATAATCATTGCTGTCTTCAGTAAATCTGTTCATAGGAAATATTTTAGCCCCTTTGCTACCACTTTCTGTACTCAACAGACCCTTCTGAAATTACAGACATAAGGGAAGTCCTTAGGATCAGTGCAGTTTATGGGATTTTCCATTTCCTCTGCACAGCTTTGGGTTGTAGCAACTTCTTTCCTTATACTTAAACTATACTTCCAGTTTAAGAACAAGTGTACATCACTCCCTATCTGTATTAAATTGAATTTTGAATATTTATTGCTGAAAGAAAAGTTTCTTGACTATATTAATGCCAGTGAGAAAAGCTACTCACTTGTGTCCAGCACACGTTAAACTTGATTAAAGTACAAAAGGTCCATTTTCCTGACCAAGGAATCACAAGGATTCTACAACTCCACCTCCAAAACTGCAGTAAAACCTCCTATCTAAATTCCTTAGCAAGATTCAAACTTACTGGGGGGGGAAAAAGAAAGAAAAAACCTCCACCAAACCCAGAATACCTTTCTTTTAATTGTATTGGTTTTTTCAATCTTTTTGTTTGTTTTCCAAAGAAAGCGATAAGAACTATTCATTAAATTGAACCCAGGCTTGTCAAGACTAAGCCTTGACACCTGACTTGACACCTGAGGGTGGTACAGAAGTTTAAATTCTGCTCTCAGAGAATGAGGAAACACAGGCTGGAGAGAGCTGGCAGCAGCCCACGAACAATGTTGGTAATTTTTGTGAGACAATGTTGGTAATTTTTCATGTTTTCCAATAATGCTAATGACTTTAATCCTTATAAAGGATTACAAAAACAAAGCAAGTTATGGGCAGAGTATTTGCTCTGCTTTGTCTACAGCAATTAAGTTAAGCTAGCCAAATAATATAGAAAATATATATAGATATATTATAAAGAAAATCTCTAAAATAAAACATACTGCCCTTGCACCAAAATCCCCCATGTTTTCTACTAACTGGAAAGGCTCAGCTGCTCGTTCAGATACAGACACCTGAAGTCAGGCATGATGAATCTCACCCTGCTAGATTAGAAAGAAGGACTGGTCATTCAGTTCACCCCTCTGATAAATGACTATTCCAGAATCAGAGATATTCAGCACTCAGGAGCCAAATAATTACTGGCTATAGGCTCACGTCTATTGTTTAAGGGCCAGAATAATTTACTGTAGTGTCTCTGCGCATGCCTCTGATCCTAATAGTAAAAAAACCCAATAAATCTGTTTTCCCTGTTAGCAGCAGTGTATTTTCAAATTCCATTCTAACACAGGTAGAGCCCCCAGTGCACTCTGTCTCCTGCATCTCTGGAGTTCAAGGACAGGCTGCTCTGGTAAAAGGTGTCCTGCCCATGGGAACAGGATAATCCTTACGGTCCCTTCCAACCCAAATCATCCTACAAATCTGTGATCTCAGTAATCACACCAGTAAAGATGGCTGAAAATTTGCAGCTGCCAAAATAATTAAAGATCTCACTTTATTCTTTTACTTCTCCTGCAATACATGCCAGCAGAAAATCTTTCAGCAGCCAGACTTGTTTCTTTGCTCACCCCTGAAAACCCACTTAGGTAAATACATGTTCTGATGCTCAGTGCTATCCCTTACAGAGCTGCAGCACCATAAAGCTGAGAGGACTCTACTACATTCATCAGGAAATTTCGATTCTGAAGTGTGTAATTTTTTTCCCCTATTCCATGGGGAAAAAAACCCCCTGGCAGAACCACTTCTTTCATTTATCCTCCTGTACAAGTCAGAAGAGGTATTTTAGAACATTAGAAAATGTGGTTTGAAAAGCATTTTTCAGATCTATAGCTCATAATGAAGTGTGCAGAATGATGATAAGGATGAGCTACCCTGAATAAGTACTAATTTTATTCCTCCTTATCTGTCTCTTTTCCATGTCATGGCATCAATTTCAGGTTATGATTACCTAGATAAAATCCTGCCCTTAACACCCTTCAGCATTTTGCGTGTTTGTGTGTGTGTAAAGCAATTACAGAGAATATAATTTGTTTTCTTTTGAGTACAATCTCCATGCCCAAGGCACTGAACTAATGAATGAGACAAAAAGTTCGCAGAATGAAAAACTGCAAGAACTTATGTTGCTGACTTCATTTATTATTTTTTAAAAAAAGGGATAAAACATTGAGACAGAGGAGAAGAAATAGGAAGAGTTAAGCATATGTTGTAAGGCACCTTGAACAAAGGATCTTGGTTCTTCCCAGACAGAAATTGATAATGATTGCTCAGTTTGATGAGAAACCAAATAATTTCTAAAACACTGGAAAGCAGGGAAAAAAACCAAAAACATTTAAAACACAAGCTATTGTTTGGTTGATTTTTTTTTTTTCTTGCCAAGTGCTAGAAAATTCTGGATTTACAAGAAGAAAGGGATGTTGCACATGGATGTAGAATAATCCTATCCAGGACTGATGGCATTTGCAGCCACTCCAAGTGCTTGCAGGTCAGATAGACAAGGCAGATGCTGCCAAAAAGGGAAAGTCCTGTGTTTCTTTTCTTTCCTCAGCTTGGCCACTTGGAGCAGCCTTTTTCCTTGTGTAAGGTTCATTTATGAGTACACAGTGAGTTAAGATAACTGAAGAGTTAAGAGAAACTCCTGGGTTTGACAGGTTCATTTTGTGTCAGCAAATGGCAGAGCTGATCTCCCCTGCTGTGTGGTTGCCAAATTGCTGCTCCAGGTGGCCCTGAAGCTGGGACAGGAGCATGTGGCTGATGAGACAGGCCATGGCTTCAGGCAGACACACAGCTGGGCTGGAATGAGGGCACTGTGAAGTGCAATTTGAATTTTTCTGACCTACACAGCTCCTGTGCACGAGTCACCACAGGTATCCTCCCCAGGGAAGGCATCAACATGAGCCAGGCCAGGGGTACAAGCCCAAAGCTGGATCCTCCTTGTACTGGCTGAATTGTGACAAACACCTGAAATAAGAGCAAGGGCTCAGCAAATCCCACCAAGGGTATTTGTGGAGCTGTGGACTCAGATCCAATGTGCAGCCAAAGCAGAGAGGGCACAGTTAGGGCTCAAAGGGCAAAGACAAAAAACAGATCGGGAGAGTGGAGGAGAATGTGGCTGAATAACAATTTGCCTGTGGCTGGGAGCCAGTGGAACAGGAATGCAGAAATGGGGCATGGAGGGCTCATGTGTAAGGAAGGGAACTTTGATGGGGACAGAGGAGGAGAACTGCCTGATTGTGAGGAGAGGGATCTGGACCAAACATCCAACCTGAGATGGGAGACGGGCACTCCTGCACAGAGATGGGATTTGGGAATTAAGAGAGCCAAGGTCTCAGCTGGAAGGGCAGGATGGTGGCAGATGCTGAAGAGATCCAGTCAGCAGAGCAAGTGCCAGGGAATATGGAATGCACACCTACATGTGCACCTCCTTGTCCTTGAATGTTAGGATGCCACTCAGAAACCCACACCCTCCTTTTTTTTAGTTTCAGCAAACTGATGGAAACCACTGAGCTTATTTTCTTTTCAGAACATCCAAGAGAGTAGGGCAACTCCCTCTGCTCTCCCTTACTCCCAGAGGGAGGACAGAGAGGAGCTGAGACAGAGGGGACAGCAGGTCTTGGTGACATCAGTGACCTGAACAGGCATTCTGCTCTCCTGAATTTGCTTTCCACTAGAATTGATGCCTTTTCCCTGGTGTTAGGAAAATGAAACTAGACATGGTTAAAGGGGTTGGGGTCTTTACCTCAGTATTTTAATTAGGATTCTGTTTGATGTATTTACTTTATTTAGGTGATGTGTGGTAAAATGTTTATTTTTTGTTAATTATATATACTAGTTATAGATTTTATATATTAGTATATTTAATAAGGGGGTCTAATAATGAGGTTGGGGTGGGTTAATTTTTAGTTTATAGAATTTGTTTTGTCAGGAGACTTTGGGTTTTTGAGATAGGAGGAATGTTTGGTCTCCCTGGCTCTGTAGCTCTGGGGTGTTTAGTTTTAGGTTTGTAGAATACTTATAAAATATTAGGTACTAAATTAAGTAAAAGGTTCTAAGTATGTATATTGTTAATACTTGTGGATATAGAGAATTGTGTAAAAGATAAGACAAAAATCATTCCGGTATCAGAATCAGCCTCCTCCAAGCTTTACATGGAAATCAGCGAGGAATAAACTTAAAATAGCAACAGCACTGTGGTCTGGTAAAACATGACTTAAGAGTCATGTAATAAAAAGATTATTTATCCTTCTTGTATTTTTGATTACAACAAGAACCCCTGACTATTAATGGCAATATATCTGTCAAAGTTTGCCTTCTGTATTTCTGTAAGTGTAGATAATGAGCCTCACAGGGTCTTTTTGGTTGACATAAATTAAACTCCAATTAACTAGACATCTTTATTGTTAATAATAAAAGCTTTCTCCCACATAGTAATATAAATTTAAATTCAATAATAAATATGTTTAATGCATTATTAATTGGATCTTGCATTTTGATAAAAAATGCATATACATAAGATTACAGATTCAGTAAGCAGAAAAAATTAAAGTTTTTATATAAAATATAACCAGATTTTCTCAGTTGAAATCAAATGGCACAGCCAGCCAGAAAAAAATTACTTGTAACAAGCTATGCTCATCAATAGGAAACCCAACATAAATGGAAGGTCTCTCACTGATTTTACATATTCTCTGAAATATCATTAAGCAAACTGTGAATGCCAAAGTAATAAACCTAAGTACCCAGAACACTTTGTACACATAACATTTCTAGTTACACAAACCTAACAGCTCATCCAAGGGGTTTATTGCTCTCCTCTGTACATATTAAGGGGGAAAATTTGCTGTACCCCATACTCTCACTCCCCATGAAACTGTAAATGAGAGTTGCAATTATCCAGTAATGCAATGTGCAAAAGCAGACTCATAAATGCATTATACACAAATTGACACAACACATTCCCAAACACACTCAGAAAGGAATGGGAAAAGATCTCCAGGCTGTTTGAGCCAATTAAAACCAGCAGCATCTCCAGACACTCAAAGAATCCAGTGAGCCACAGGGATATTCTGCTCTACACAATATATGTGGCACAGCCCATGGAGCAGCAGGAATTTCCACATTCAGGGTGTGCAGTGAATGTAAGAAATCCCTCCAGCTGTAAAACTTTTCCAAAATCAGTGCACTGGGGCTGTAAACACCAGGTTTACAACACAGGACTGATCTCAAGCCTATTGAAGGCAAAAGGAGCCTTTCCATTCTTTATGCTCAGTCATTGGCTGGACAAGCCAGACAAAAGAAGCAGGGAACATGAGAAGATGTTAAATGTAGATTTCAAATATAAGATTTTGGGTTTTGGATGCCACAGAATGCTTAAGACAGATATCTTAACTTTTTAAAACCTGATTTTCTCATTTTTATTAATTTCAAAGAGTAGTTGTCATGATACTGTACCTATAAATAAGCCCTGTACCTGCTTTGTTGTTTGCAGGAGTTAATGCAGTAAATCCTGAAGAGAACCCAAGGAACAGAAAAATATATTTACGACTGGCCTTTTCCCCCCCCAAATCCATAGGGCTGAGAGTTATTTTAAAGTTCATGCTAGTAAAGGTTCTGTATTGATACTTTGGTATGGCTGCAAATGTTACCATCACAGGCTGTGGCTTACAAAAATGCCTGGTGATTTAAAAAATGTTCAGAAGAGATTTTCTGAAGACTTCTTTTCCTATGATTGGAGTCTTGATTAAAAATCATCAGGTTCATGGCCGTGTTTATTCCCGCTCATTTATTAAACAGACAAATCCTAATTGGTGTGAATGAATTCTTAAAGGATGTTATGAGGATAAACATTTTTCTGTGACCTGTCTCTTGCTGAACAGAATGTTCTGGCCATTATGTCCAGCTCTGAGCTCCAGGGCAACTGGCTTCAGTCTCCTTTCTGCAGGTGGCTTCAGCCAAATGACCTTGTCCTCTCCACTACAACATCTCCAAAGTGCTTCATAAAGATCTTGTAATTATCTCAATAATGGGATTTGCTCCTTGTAACAGATACATGGTTTTTTTTGGGTTTTTTTTGTAAATAATCAGCCCAGGAGTGTGCCTGCACAGTCCTGATCTTTTCAGCTGCTCAGAGGTAAACACACAGATGGGAAGAAAGAACAGGCTGCTGTAATAATTAGCCTTGGAAATTCTGAGCAGGGAAAATGCACCAACAGCATGTACTGAAAATATAAACCTACAGAGAAAGTTCAGCTCCTCCTGGTGCTCCTGAGAATTGTGTCGAGCATCAGTCTGCACCTCTAAAGATCTGGCTACTCAATAACTGCTTCCCAAAGATTTTTAGAAAGATTCACATACATATCAAAGCAATTTCTAAAAATCAGACTGGTGTGCCTTTGGCAGTTTTACTCTGATCCCAACTTTTACACCCCAGAAATTGCATAAAATCCATGTGCCAACTGACTGCTTCGTACAGATTTCCCATTTTTCTTTCTGCACGCTATAGACAATAACTTCTCATGATGATGTGTGCTGTGAAATTGCAAAACCAGCAATAACATTTTCAGAAATTATTTTAATTTGAAAATTGAAATTCTGAATACCATGGGATCTTTAATTCAAGGAACTGATTACCTTCTAAAATGGAACCTGGTAACCCATATTGGCTTTTTACAATTAACCAATGCTGTAGAAGTTTTTACACCCATAGTACACCAAAAGGAAGAATATACGTTTGTGTATACATAAAATAACAATGGGATTTACTGCTGTTCTTTGTCAAAATATACCATGAGGTGTGCCAGAAGTGCAAAAGCCAAATGCTTTAGGTCTTGGATAAATTACAAAGAGATGTGAAATTCTATACTGGAGTTAAACTGGAATCAATAGTGAGGAATTCCTCATTATTATCACAGTGTAAGCTCAACAAATTCAGTCATTGTTTCTTGAGAGCCTCTGCAAATATTTATTTAGAGCCTCCAGCCCTTTCCAGGGGACACCTGACCCCACATTGGGTGTTGCTCAAACTCATCCTCTTTACTGCAGCCCAACATTTATGTCAAATCCCTGAGCTGCTCGAAACTCTACTTTGCATCCTTTTCCTGACAAGAACTGCTCTTCATACGACTTTAACTTTGATTCCCCAAACCCAACTGCTTCTGGCACAGGTTAGACAACCTTTAATCTATTTGATTTATGCCACAGTGCTCTGCACTGCTCCAGTTCCTCCATCAAAATTTTGTGTGGTGTTCAAGGCAACACAGAAGACCACAGTAAATATACAATAAAAATTAATGAGGTAAGGAACACTAAGGGGTGAGAGATCTTAGAGATTTAATTTCTTTCTATTTTGTAACACAGTCACAGCCAGTGGATACTGGACATGAAGTGAAATAATAGGTGAGATGCATTTTTTCCAAATATCACATGGCATGTAGATAAATGCTTGTTGCTGTAAGAGTTGAAATAAGCAAATTAGTCAGTTTTTAAAGAAAATAATATCTTTATATCAAGCATTTTTCAGAATAATTTATAAGAAAAATTCTGAGATTCATAAATTCATGTTCAGAAAGCTCAGACCAATTTACTTATTAGATATCCAGACAGCAGCTACTCTCTGGCTGATGATATCACATCTGTGGAGAACCTTAACTTCCCTTTGAAATGTTTGGTATTGGTTTTATCAAAGAAAGGAGGCTGGAGTGGCTGGAAGTTGTCTGAGTCAGGAGGGCAACTCCTATTTTTCTATTAAGTGAAATGTTGTGACTCAGCTACTAAAAAAAGACATGCACTGTAATATAAAAATCAAGTAAGTAAAGTATTACTGTAGATAAAGACAGTTTTTCACTAAAATGGTTTTAAAATAAATGAATGTGTAATAAAGGTTTTGTTTCTTGCCCAAAAAAAGTGCTAAGAACTGTGACAAGTAAATTTGCATAATAGCTAAAACAGTCATCCAGCAGAAAAAATGGAAGAAATTTAAAGCTTAAGTTTCTTCCTGCAAACATTTTTTTTCTTCATTAACAGACCAGGTATTAGGTTTTTATTTAATGCTATCTTTTCATCAGTTATTTGTAGTCTCAAAAAGCACTAATTGCAGCATTTACTGGATAAATAGCTCTTCCTCCCCTTAAAATTCTCAGTATTGATTTTCACAGCTTCAGCTTTAGTCTGATGAAACCTTCGTTGACTAAAATGATTCTTTGTTTCATCTGACTGTTCTTTAAAGATGGGCAGTTTTCTAAAAACTTTTTTTGCCTCTCTGGTAGTGAGGCACTGAATTTACTGCCAGCAGACACCCAGCTCCAGATTTTCAGAAAACTACTGTGAATTTTAGGGGACTCTTGAGAAGATGTTATGGTTTGGGTATGAGGGAAGCCTCCCTTAAGCTGGCAGCTGAATATCAGGGATGGGAACCACCCATTAGAGTCCTTGCAAAAGACAAGAAATTTTCATCTCTTCTGAGAATCCCTGAAGTTTAAATTGATCCTTCACATGCGAAATGTGAAATTTGAAATTTGCCACTGACTCTGCACTCATGAGCAGTAAACTCTTCATAAAACACAGTGACCACTTTGAGATTTATCACCTGTAATTACTTCTGGATAGAACAGGAAAAAGAGTCGCTTAAGTTAAGGAAGATCATAAACAATCAAAATACATTTTGGCTTCTAAAGTTGAACCCTCTTGCCTTCAGTCCTCACAGTATCATGCACTGCTTTCTTTACATTCCACGTGCTTTGCAAAACAGCCTCACAGGCTATGTCAAAAATCAGGATTGCCCTGATTTTTAGTAACAGCCTTTAAAATGGACATATTTATTACATTTCAGCTGAATTCCAGTTTTTAAACCCATCAGAACATATAATAAATGACATGCAGGCATCACACATTTACTTCAGCAGGAGCAAAGAGGAACTCTGAACACTCAGAGGTCACTTAATTTATTACCTGCACATAAAAAGTGAAGTTCAGTCCTTGCTATGCAACTAGAAAAGGAGTGATGGATGTAATGGATTTAATCAACATGAAAAGCATTAGAGGACTAAAACAACTCTCAGGAATCTTCAGCACAAAACAAATAATGCAGTTACTAAATGAAATGCCTCAGTCACGTAAATTACAAAAAGTAGTAGAAAGTTTTACAACCTGACTACAAAATGATCTAACTTTAATTAAAAAAGTTAGTCTGCAAGTTATACATGAGGTTTGTGATTTTCACTTATTTCATTTTTGACTGTGAGGCTTTTTATATATTTTAAAATATAGCAAAATTCAAATGACACTACACATTTTAGGCTGATGGAAATTGATACAGCTGAAAGAAAATCTGTGAGAAAAAGAATGTAAGCAAGAGTATAGTACTGGTGATGGTTATTCTAATACTACCATAATGCAGATGTTACAAAGGAAACTTTATTATATTCTCATCTCTGAATGTGAATCTCAGAATACTGATCAAAGCCATTAAGAGCCCTGACAGAATTATCCAGAAGTATGAAAATTCTGCTAAAATGTCTCAATTTCACAGCTCAAAACAACTGATTAGAAGCAAATGGCTTCGAATTTCAAAAAGTCTGCTATACTTTTTTTTAAAGAATGTATCATTCCCTGCCCGTTGCTAAAGTTTAGAACATATTTCTTCTTTTATTATTTAAAGCTCTCTTATTTATTTTGCAAATGTTCTCTTTTGCAGTTGTGTTATACTCTAGCTCAGCTAATACATGGAAGAGTTAATTTCATACTTAGCATAATAATTAAGGAAATAACCCATAATTAAGGAAAATTCTAAAGGAAATTTTCCTTTAGAAGAAGTCTTCCACAGTCTCCCTGTGTAATAGGTACATTTAGAAGATTTTAAAAGCTGTTACCTAAAACCAACAGAACATTTACTGCAGCGTTGCAATGTGCTGCATCTGTTCAATATTCAGCCAGAAGGTGCCTGCTTATCTATAAATATGATATCACTTTATTTCCTTTCAGTATATCAACATTATCTTAGAGTTTCAACTCATGGACAAGAGACACTGATTAGAAGAGCTCAAGAAAAATATGGAAACTTTCTTGTTTATTCTTAGTTTATTTCAGTTTAGGGTTGTGCAACCAGAGCAGAATTTGACTAATTATAAAGCTCAGTCTTCCCTTTCACACACAGTTGACATTTTCTCATTTCTAATAATTCTAGGGTTCCCTATTTCAGTCCAATGAAGTTCCTGAGGAATGGTCTTCAGATAAAGCAGTGTTAATTCCAAAAAAAGCTGCCTCAAAGTAGAATTTCATCGTGGTGTGAGAGGCTGGTAAATAGGGAGGAATCCAAAGAAGATGCATCAAATCTTCAAGTAAGTAAGAAAGAAAACAGCAAGAGGAGAAAACAGCCATTAAACAACAAAGCTGATGAATCCCATTACCAAAGCTTCACCCATTAAGCCATTCCTTCACCTGAAATGACTCATGAACCTTTGTCTCCTAGAGGGCAGAGACCAAAAATAAATGAGAGGTTTTCAAGATGTGCAAGAAAAGCTCCACTCTTGTGTCAGCCATCCACAGATATCTGACTGTAATGAGTTTCCTTTGTGGGAAAGGATAAAAGAAAATGCAGGTTGGATGTCATTTGCTAAACTTCATCTCATGCCACAGAATAGTTTGAGAAAAAACCCCTATGTCTATTTTAGTGAGGCAGAAAACAACCTCCAAGTGAATCAAAGTTTTGAGCAGTGAACAGACACAGATGGTTTCCTATTGCCAGTTTTTATTCATGAATTCCGTTCTGGATTCAAACACTGGCGTAACCATTGGCAAGAAATGTTCAGACTTCATTCTACCACACAGTCAGTTGTAACACTGTAATTTATTATGAAATTCTTACCAGGAAGAGTGAATGTGCTCCTAGCAAAGTTAAATTAACAGGGACTGAAATGGAGAAGTAAAGAACTAGATGAGTCTCGTGAACTTAGGAGGAAGTGTGATTTATGCTAAGTGAAGACCTGGATCTAAATCATTATCAGAACCAACTTCATCATCTCGGTCATCCTAAAAGAAAATCTACATCACCTGTCTTTAAAAGATTCTTTGCATTCATATTTAGGTTTTATGCTTCATAAAGCATAATTGAAATTAAGCTTATATCAAAACTAATAAAAATAAAGAGGGACAACTGAGGGTCCCTTCATTGATTATTCAGTCGAAACTTCAGAAAGAGGCCAAATGTTTTGTAATAGACTCACACCATAGTTACTTCCTTTAATAATTACTTTTAAATACAATTAATGCTCAGTGCCAGAGCAGTTTCAGGATGAACTGATTCTGCAGAAAGTGATGATTATTCAATAAATGCCACTGTCTGGAATGAGGACTAAATCATTATCTGGAATTAGCATTTATTAGTCAACACCATTTTATGAAAAGCATGCTGAGGGGCAGGAACAGTATTTTACAGCTAAGTGTTAATGTAGCAGAAAATGCAGCAAAATTGAGAGATAAAGGCAATGAAATAAAATGCACTAAAGTAGGTTTAGGATGTACTGACCCAGTGGCTCCAGCTTCACAACACAGCTTCTTGTCCTAATCAAGAAGTATAAGCAGATCTCATGAAGGCTGGTTTTTTTTTTTTCATTCTTAAGTTCAAAGTAATTTTATTTCTGTATCCAGATAAACTGAGTAAAATAAAATTTCCATTCAAACACGGACCTTTCAGCTTAATTCACTTCTGCTTCTGGATTTACAGCTCAGCATCCAAAAAGGACTCACTCAGTTGGCTTCAGATATTTTATGTTCTTATAACGATTGATAACAATGAATTTTTTTTTTACTTCATCATTGAAGTAGAAATTAACAACTTTTTTTCTTTTTTTTAAGCAAGGCTGTGAAGAGTTCTGCCTAAATATCAAAATTGCTGTCTGTTTATAAATGTATAAATACAAATGGCAAGTTACAATTGCCTATCAGTGAGGAAACCAAGCTGTCACTATTTTTGTGATTCAAGCTATTTAGTCAATGGCAACTTGAGGGGTTTATTTTCTGCATCTTGAAAAATAACATCTTGATGCTTTGAGGTATTGCTTTGTAGGCTGTAAAAAAAAACATATGCTGCTATTTTGACAATGTAATGAAGCAGGGATGAAAAACACCCATGAGTCCTTGGAATATTTATTGCAAATAAAAATGTAGGGTTTTGTTATTATTCATTATTATTTTAGAAAGCCACATTGCAGTGGCTTGTAAAGATACAGATTTAAAATCCCTGTTCTTACAGAATTTTTGAAGCAATACAGGGCACATTAAATGCCCTCAGTGTTTCAGGTTTAGGTTTCTGCATCAGGGATGCAGAGATCTTCATGTTTTGACAAACTGTAAACCATAATGGAGAAAAAAAATCCATTTTCATTATTTAAATTTGTAAAGTTTGAGTTTTACCCCTTTGTGGCCAGAAACGTAGCTGCTTACTAATCTTAAATGGCTATTGCAAAATCGATAATAAAATAGGAGTAGGTACAGGAAATTTCTTTTGAGAGAAGAGAAAGCACAGGGAAACAGACTCTTTAATGCAGTATGGCCACAGAAAAACTGAATAACTGAATAAGATAGCAAATCAAGTTGAAAAGCACTGGCTGTGGTTTTGTGAAGCAGGAAAGAGTCAACAACATCTTCAAAAGGAAAGAGTAAAGCTGCCTGTGTGTAGAAAGGAAGAGATGAATCTGGTGTGAAGAAAAGTATAGTAAAGATGTCAAAAATAAAGATAATGGAAGCAACTTGAGAAGACATATATAGCCAAATTTGCCAGCTGTGTGGGTGAAAATTCAATTAGTGAAGCCTGGAACAGCCTATGGAAGAGAAGACTCATCTTTGCAAGGAATTTTACAGCACCAAAGGAACTGAAGAGAGTAAAGATTTCTATAAGAACCTGAAGAGGAAGGAGAAGGGAAGTAAGAACTGATTTTGTGGTTAGAACCTGAAAAGAATCATCAAGGAAATCCAAACTGTCTGCCCTCTCCTCCACATGTGCTGTGACAAAGACAACTTCGCTGAATGAGAAAAGTTTCAGCTTTAAGGCACAATCATCCTGCAGCAGCACCACCTCCAGTTCCTGCACCTCCACAGGGCTGGAATTGCCCTAAAACCCAGAGAGATAAAGCAGGGGAAAACCCCACAGCAATACTGTGGCAAAAAAAGGACACACTTGATAAGGCTGCAATATTTATGTTGCTATTTTTTGGGTAGCTTTTTAAAGCTCGTCAGGGTCTGGTATCAATGATATTGTCTTTGTTCTCGTCTCCAAACCCAAGCCAGGCATGCCAGGGCAGGGCTGTCCCCACTACCCCTCCAGCCCCTCACCTCACAGCTGAAACCCTACAGCTTTTATTCCACTCAGTTCCCTGCTATTTATTCACTATCCCCAAGTGTGCATTTCACAAAGGTTTTCTTCCCCAAAGTTCTCCATCCTCCCTTATCCTCAAACTTCCTTCTCCTTGCAGTTCTGAGTTCTCAGAGGCTTCATGCTCCCAAAGCAAAACTTCTGCTTAGGACTTCCATATTTTCTTCCCTCACATCACCTCCCATTAGCTCCAACATGATTTCTGTCCATTTTTTAACTTTCTGCACCCAAGCCAAACCCCTCTCTTAGAGGCCCCACTGGTGCTGTGTCTGGACAACCCCAAAATGCAGTTGGTGCTCTCCACTAAAGCAGCACCCAGGATATGTTTCTGACACAGATTTTAAAGGTTTTAAAAATAACTATTCTGGACAGGACAGAAAAAGGGAAAACAGCAGAAGGTGTCTTTTTGGAAAACCCTCATCCAGTCCTGCTGGTGTAAAAAACCAATTTCTATTGTGTATTCATAGTCCCTCAGACATGAGCTCATACATTACTTATTTAATTCTTATATAAAGACTAGATATAAACTAAGTGGTTAAATGGATGTTTCTAACTGCTGATCTCCTGCAGTAATTGGCCTGAGAGTGAAGGAAAGCTGGAATTCTGTGCAATATATTCCAATATTTTAACTAATTCCTAACACCAACTGCTACAAAGCTTTACCAGAAGTGTGAAGGCACTTTTGATGGTTCACTAGCTGTAAGTATACAACTGCAGCAGTGAAATGAATTAATCAAAAAATCTTATTATCTTAAAACCGTTTTCATTCTTTCTGTGGCAATTATTTCACTGTCCTTCAGTGATCACCTTTTAAATGTTGAGCATGGAAAGAGGAAACACTTTTTTCCTCATCAGACAGCAAAATGCCACCTGCAAATGCTGCTATTGCAGGGTTGTTTCTTTATCTTCTGATGCAGTTGTTTAGCAACTACAGAAGAAAAACAACCTGACTTTTGCTCACTTGCACACTTCACTTAGAATGTATTGCTATCATTATCCAGGAGTGATTCTAAAGCCTACTAATTGCACCTGCTTTGCATAAAAAAAAACAAACCCAAAAACCCAAGAAACCACTCTCTGGCCTGACTGAATCAGGACAATCAGCAAGACAGGAGCTGCCCTGCTTTCCAAAGATCCCTGTTCCAGTTATGTCTATACAAACAAAATTACACTGCAGGATCAAAAACTACCTCAGAGGAATTTGTCCTGACATCCAAACCAGGATTGAGTATCTGGAAAAACACTAAATACATATTCACACATCAAGACACAATGTATTACAAATTTCTGATCAAAGTAACTCCTCTTACTATGTAAGATAAAAACCTGCATATCCCAGCCTTTTGCAATGAAAATGGAAATTGCCACTAATAGAAAAAGTATTTTAAAAAGGACACTGATGATCTCATCCTCCACAAAAGTATTTTCATTATTATTGACTTTGTTTAGTCCTCACAGAATTTGTTATTGCCATCCATCTGTATATTTAGTAAGTATTACAGGAGCTTAGTGTGGTGTACAAATACTACAAGAAAGTATCTGCATTTAGCACAAAAAGAAGAACCTAAACTAATTTAAGATAGGTGCTTCATGCACAGCAGGAAATGAAAAATTAATTCAGATTTGCTGTATATATAAATATTTTTGATTTCTCTTCATACAGTTTCTATATGTATGCTTAAATTAAATAGACAAATTCAAATTTAAAACAGAATTTGGCGCACCCTTAAAAAGCAGCTCTTAGATGTCACATTTGTGCATTGTTAAGTTGATTTTTCAAGAGTCTTAACCTCTCACAGACCCCAGTAACAGAGATGTGAAGGGGCCTGTCCTTGACATTACAGACAAAAAGGGTCTGAAACTGCCTCTGTGGGACAAGGAAAGTCCTAAAAATTAATTGGTTAATATAATGAGATAATGACCTCCTTGGGAAAATAAAATATGTTAATAATCCAAGGTCATCCAGTTCCTTTCAGGAGCTACATGTCAAATTACAACTCACATTTATTTTATAAGAGTAACACACCAATAATTTGTAATTTCAACACTAAAATCCTCTCAGGGCTGAAACAGAGCATCAGAGCAAAAAATACAATTTACTTTTTCCTTTATGGTTCTGAATATTATGGCTTTTAGCTATGTGTGCATATTTAGGACATACATGCTTACACAAATCGCTGACATAATTAAAATATAAACTTTTACAGGCAAGTAACTCACAGTGTTATTAATTTTCACCTCAGTGTTCAGTTACAATTTTTCTCTACAGCCCCTTTCTCCCATTTTCCATTTTTCCATCCAGACACATGTCTGTGGAATATTCTGATAATCCAGACTGTTTTACTTATACAGCTGTTGGAAATGAACCAGACCTCTCAGACCATGAAAATATTTGTACTTGTGACCATGCTGAAAACCTCCCAAAACAACACCATTCCTAGTGAGTTTTTGGGATTTGGCTCTCCTGAGTACCCTACAAAAAAACACTGGAAAAGCAGATCTCCACCACTCAATTTCTGGTGACCTACCAGGCATTGAAGCTTACTTTTTTACTTATTAAAAAATTCCACCTGAGGTTCCATTTCAAGTCCTTCAAAGCTCAGAGAGAGGCAAATATCTTACACCAAATACAGATTTAAGGTATTTTCTTACCTAATCATATAACAGCGCATGACTACTAAGTGAATTTAATAAGTATTAGCCAGCATACATTAAAATTTAGCATTCTTAAACTGCTCAAATATAAAAATATAAAGACCGAAGTGCATCAACAAGAGACCCTTTAGCCAAATAGAATTAGTCACAAAATGTAACCTTTTTTTAATTGACAAATTAAAATATGCTGCCCCATTTTCTGAATATGACTGAATTCATTTTTAATGACAAAGGTTTTCTAAAATTTAAAAGCAGAGATGCAAAGAAAAAAAAAAAACCAAAAAAAATCCCCAAACCAGTGGTCTGTTTTGTAGCTGATATATCATGATATAGATACCATTATCCATCTGCCTGTTTGGGCCTTCTTTCTGGAATAATGCTGCCAGTCAGGGCTCTGCCAACTGCACTTGCAGTTTTCTTTCTGTTTTAAATAGCAGGCAATTTCAGATCCTGCTTACATTACTCATATGATTTTCTCCAACTGAAAATCCTTCTGTTTCTCTTTTCCATTGACAGAGAAAATGCTGTTTGATTTGCAATCTGTTCCCTGCCTTCCAGATTTCAAATTTAGGGTCTCCTCATCAATCAGTTTGCTACTTTATTCTAAGAAACAAACCCTCACCTCAGCCAGAGAAAAACAGAATGAGAAATTTGAAGTTACTGCCATCCATGCATTCATATTGAATATCAGACAAACTGTACCCAAGAGGATCTGCAGAGGGATGGAATTAAACAATGTTTAAGCAGATCACCTAAACATTAAAAAGAATAGCTAAGAAAAAACAGAGAGCATTAAAATCCTCAGGAACAAACTAAAGCAGATACAGAGTTAAATTTTTATCACTGTTACAATTCCTTTATTTTTTGAAAGAAACAATAGCTAAGTTTTTATCTTAGTTGCCACATTATTAATCTTTTTCTTTCTTTCCAATATTTTTGTGAACCACTGAGTAATATGTTATGATCTATAGGTTGAGAAACTTTTGGGAAGATTTTTCTGACTTAAGCAAAAAGGCAGGAAAGATTGATTTTGTGTTTACTCTTGAAGGGACAGCAGCTGATTTCTGCCCAAGGGTCTTATTTCTTACTTTAAATGAAAACTATTTAGTTATGTGAATTAAAAAAACAGTAGTCTGAAAATATTAATGACTCCTAAACTACTTTCTCCCCCTCCTAGCTGGAGCATGAAGCAGGGATACTCAGGGGAAAGTTTTAATACTCCCAGAGGTTCATCTGATAAATAACTATTAAAATGTTTGTATAATATAATTGCCACTGAGAGATGAATCTTTTGCAAATCTCACTAATAGAAAAGGGTGTATTACCTGAAAATACATTTTTGTTGAATGTTAAAAAGAACTACCCCTTCAAATAAAATGCCAAACTTAAATAAATAAATAAATGTTTTGCACAACTTAAAATAAGTTTCATGCGTTTTTTGTAATCATAACTGAGATAACATTAGTTTCCCAGATGGACTGTGACTTTGAACTTTTTCATTCATGGAGATTCAATCTTCAGGGATAGAAAGCCCACAGAATTTTAAAGCCACTTTATTACTCCAGGGAGAAAATAAGAAACAGCTCAGGTTCTTGATTTAAGACTGCAGGAGCTTAAAGTTCACCAATTCCAGCTGCTGCCACCATGCTCAGAAGCCACCAAGTGACACAAAATGAGCACTGGTGCAGTCCAGTGCAACACTGAGCTCTCCATTTCAACGAGTTTCACTGGGAAAAGATTTGTTCAACCAGAAAAAATAGTGGAAATATTGGCAAAGATAATTCTAAAGTCCTTTACCCTTCCCAACAATTGATTGGGGGTCCTGCACCCCCTTCAGCCTCTCCCAGAGTGGACACCCCATGAGGGGCAACTGGAAAACAGGGATACAAATCAGGCTGGAAATGAGCTGTGGAATTCCTGTGGCTGGCAGGGTATTTGGTCATGTCAGTGATTTAGTAATTGTAATGATTTCCCTGTTTGTTTAATCAAGGGGCAGCTCAGCTGCAGCCAAAGAAGTCCATGTTATTACCAAGGTGAGGAGAAATCCTGGAAATGAGGGCTCTTCTCTCATTATACCAAAAGCAGATTAAAAAACTCCAAACCAACAAAAAAAAATTCTAATAATTATGACAGCCTAAAATATGCTACATTTAGAGTTGAGAGAAAATTCACAATCCCACGTACGAAAATACTGCACATTTTTAAAAAAGAAGTAATAACACAAGGCTGGCCATCCAAATTGATTGAATCTAGAGGAGTAACACCCAGGTCTCTGGCTAAATTTAAGAGAATCAAAACAATCTTTTAGATACACTCTGAATTTTAAAGATAATTTTAATACTTGAGCTTCTACACTGCCTGGGATCACTGAAAGTATTAGTAAATCAAATTTTACTAGTAAGTGTAGATGACAACTCAGTCCTCACATCTTTAACATAAACAGCTAAATTCTAAGGAGAAAATACATTTGTTACAGTTTTTCATAGGCACAACCCTGATTCTGGATTCCTTCATGGCAACTCCTGAACAATGAAGCTGAACAAACCCTGTCATAAACAAACATAAAGGACATTGATGTAGGAAGATTTTATTTCATGAGATGTCCAACAGGATTACACGGGGAAGTAGTTTATGAAAAAATTAACATATTTACTTGTACAGTAATTTTGAATTAAAATATAATAACTCAAAATATTATTTTGACTGCAATATAAGCACAGCCTTTTACAGAAAAAAACTTAATGACATTATTCTATAGCTCAGTTCAAAATTCATTAAGAAAACCCCTATTACTTTACAAAAGCACCTTCAGCTGGGAGTCTAAAGTTAGTGTTAATAGAATAATGTTTATTTTAAGGAATATCCTCAAAAATGAACCTGTTATTTTGGCAAACATGGAGGCTGTATGATGTTGTTCTAGAAATAGGTATCCCAATATCAATAATGATTATTCTGAATTGAAGATTATACCTGTTGACTTCTGCCTTCAGTTCACTGGAATAATTCCTCTCCATTAACACAAATCAGCAATCAGAGTCCCTCTGTAAAGCCACCTACTGAAATGACTAAAAATGTGTTCCATCTTAACAAAAATCACACAGCTCATTATATTTTTACCTGACTATTAATTTTCTAATACCATTACTACATAAAAATCCTGGCCTGGTTTGCTATGCAGTCATCTGTTCTTCCAACAACACCTTTAAAATAAACAAACAGAAATACCCCCAAGAAGGCAATTTTGTTAAAATGTGTTTAGCTCTGACGCTAATGACAGAACAAAAACCCACACACATTTAAAAACACGAAGTATTTGGCCGGCGCTAAGTGTTATTAGCTGCTAATTTGCCTTTTGTTTATCTCTTTCACTCTGTTTGAGATGTTTATTTTCTACCAGATCATCATTAAATGCCTTTCCTGCAACCACTTCCAATTGCTTTCATTGGAGGTAAGCTTAATATCCCAGTGCACTCAGAAGTATCCTTTCTGAAATGTAAAAAGCTCACTACACACTCTGATCTAGAAAATAAATATATGTGCAAATAAAAATAAATGTAGGAATTCTCAGAGAATTTTCTTTTCTTCTTCTTTAGTTTTTTTTTAATGGGGTCCTAGCTAAAAAATAGAACTATTTTGAAATTAATTTTCCTACCACAGGTACCCAGTTTCAAAAGTGTAACTTGAAAAGAAACAGCCCCAGGTGGTTACTGCCAAAGGTGTACCTGCAACTTCTATTTTTTAAATACTGATTTAAAATATCTGTTAACTTGAAAAATAATGCTTACTGTGAGATAATTTTTATGGAAAAAACTATTAGTATGGAAATGAGAGCTTTGGGTTTTGCCTGGCAGAGATTCATTCTCCTCTGGGAGCACGACCGCAGTGGGATAATTAGTCTGACATTTAAACATCAGTTTAAATCCTTTTGAATTGTTTATGCCCTTCAAGGGAAAACAGCTGATTATGAACTTCAATATTTTTCATCAGTCTGGGCAGAATCCTAGGTTTCCAATATGCAGGTAAGTCACCAAAACAGATCCAGCCATACTTAATTTTAATAAAACCTAATAAAATTTAAGTACTAGTAGATCTTTCTCCTTTGACAAAGCATTCCTTTATTGCCTCCAATTTATCTTGTAATGGTGGGGAACAGTCTGTCAGTGAACACTGGAGGAAAGGTAGTTTAATAAAACAACTTCCATTTAAATGAGCCCCCTCAATTTAAGCTGTGTGATATGCAGGCTTTTGGCACAAGCGACGGAATGCTGAGTATAAAGGGAAAAATGCCAAAAATTGAGAAATATGCTGTTTCAGGAGGGAAATAAGCGATATTTGGTATGTGACTGGAAGAGTTAAGTGAGGTCTTTAACATGAGGACACAAATTTTTCAGTTTCCTCTGGTCCAGATGGGTCCTGTGCTCATCTTTACCTCAGCAAGCAGCACTCCCAGCCAGCCTCAGCAGAGGAAGCTGCTCCTCCTCCTCCCGGCTGCTGGAAAGCCTTGGAGACACTTGGAAAAGGAGGAGAGAGGAAAACACCCCAGTCTGTGACACCCCACACCTCAACCTTGTCGATTCCCAGCCCTCTCCATTCACTTGCTGGCCACCCCAAAAAGCCCAGGACAGGAAGGAGGTTATTAATTAATGCAGCTCCTTCATTAGCCCTGTCCAGCTGCTCTGTGAAAGCTGCAGGTACCTGCAGGAGTTTGTGAAAGCAGCTCATCCAACCCTCCAGGACCTGTTGAGCACCTGGCAGGGAGGCAGCTGCCCTACCCTGACCTCAGCAGCTGGGCAGCACGGCTGGCACTGCACTGCAGCCAAATTCCTGCATCTTGAGAGGTGACATTTCGTGTTGGTTTGTTATGCTGGCAGCTCTCAACTCAGCCATGTGCCATTTGAAGTCTTTTAAATCCAGGTTTTGCAGACACAGAAAGCAGCAAGGCTTTCCACTGCTGATGTGCAAGGTGATGTAATTAGCAGGGCTCTTTTCATCTCCGACTTCCATTATTTCCACATAGCCTAAGGCTTAGATTGCCACTGTTCTTGGAGGTCCTGCATACTTTTACAGTTAAAACTTTTCTTAAAATGATGTTATGTGAACTCTAAAAAAACAAACCCCAATACAAACAAAAAAAGGGAAGAAAATGCTGTATTCTAATATTAGTTTCTTTTAATTCAGAATTGTAGTGCAATAGGGGAAACACACATGCACTGTAGTAATTCTTATTCAATAATATACAACAGTTGTCACCTTTCACATAACCTGTCCCAGGTGTATTCCAAGATCAGACTAAAGCAAAAATATTATGCCTTGGCACTGGAAAAAAAAAATAAAAATTCAGTGCTCATTTTGAGAACTCTTCTTTGTCCCATTCTCCTTTTCTTCTACCCCTTTTTGCCTTGCAAATATCCCACCATGCGTCCTTAGGCAGAAGGGACACATATTGAGAGGAGCAGAATGCTCTTCAAAGTCTGAAGACAATTCCTCAGCCCACACAAATTAAGGGCTACGTTGCAGAAAAACATCTTAATTCACCAAGATGCTTAAAAGTTATTAATAGGACAATTTCAGAAAAATAATACACAAAATATCAGGGTTTTTTAAAATTAGTATAACAAAATAGACACAGTAAGCCTCTCCCTTATTACACTCATTTATCACTAATATTTTTTAAAAATAGGCACGAAGTTACTGAATCAAGTCTGAGAAATAGGATAACTGAGAAATACAATTTTGAAAAGGACTTTGTTTCTTCAAGGAATGGTTGGGTTCATAGGGTCACCCCTACAGCTACACTGGTCAAAGTTCCAGACACAAAACTTTGGCTTGGAGGAGCACATTTGAGGCTGCCCTACACCCATCACCAATTTCAACGCCACCTTGGGAAGCCCTCCTCAAACTGGTAAAATACTGTGGAATTGTGGCTTCTCCTAAACACTGACACAATGAACATCTGGGACTTGCTAGGGTTAATGACTGAGTGACACAGCAAGGTGGATTCACTCACACAGCCCTTAATTAACACTTTTATAAATATTCATAGGTCAACTAGATTTTTAATTATTCCCAGAGACTTAGAGTAGGCTAATTTCTATTAAAAAATTAGCTTTTTATCTTTTCATCTGTGAGAGGGCTTTTTTGGACCAAATGTTAAATCTGTCAATTGAAAAAAAAAAAAAAAGTGTGAATCGGGGAGTGCTCATTAGGATTTGGAAAACTCATTTCAGTGAGAAGTTAATTTAATTAAAACAAGTGAAATATAACAGCATGGTGCAACAAGATGAACAAGAAATAGTAAAAACATTTAATAGATTATCTTATTTCAGATGTAATGTGAGGATTCAGGTGCAGCTGCAGAGATTATGGAAAGCTGGCCCAGGCAACAGGACTGCTCTGGGTGTTCTAATTCTGCCCTCTCCCAGCTCATCTGCTGCTCCCTCACTCTTGATCTTTACTTGTGCAGGAAAACATGCGTGGAGATGAACTCTGATTAGGAAAAAAAAAAATCTTTCCAATTTCAGCCCAAGAACTTTCAGAATCACACCTTCAATGCAGCAAAGATCTCTAAAACAGACTCATATCCATTTCCAGTAAGTGCTGAATGCCCAGAAAATCAAACCTGTTCCAAACCTCCTCATTTTCAATTTTTTCTTTCACCTCTTTCCTGTTACGATCTCTCCTTTAGCAGAAACAGCTTTGCAGAGCCACAGCTGAAATGTCTCCTACAGTGAACCCAGCTTTGTGAGATGGAAGATCTGTAACTGCAGAAATCCAAGTCCCAGCAACTTCTCTCCTTGGAAGGTCTACAAGTCCAAGGTGTCACTGCAGATTTCATTCCAAGAACCCAATGATGAAGGTAAGATGGGCTGGAAGAGCCTCTGGACACAGTGAAAGATCAACCATACACTGTGCAGGAGACAGTTAGGGACACATCTACTGTGTAGGCAATTCTTGGATGACAATGTGCAGAGAACTTCTGCTCAAAGGTTAGAAAAGAGACGAGAAAGATGTAGAAGAACTACAAAAAATTCAGAAGTGTTAAAAACTATACGACTTCGATATCTCTTGTATAATCGGGAACTCTCAGGTCTCTTGTAGAATCAGGGGAAAAAGTACCTGAATTGCAAGCAATTTGCACTGGAAGGAACACTGCTGAGCAGGAAAGGTACTTCAAAAATCAAGAACTACAGGGGATGCACTTGCAGTCGGATGAAAGTTCGCAGGACTGACACTTCAGAGTTTATTTTGGGGACAGACAACTTGAACACAGTTCAAGACTGAATTGTCTCTTTGCCTGGACCTTATATTGGAAAACGAAGGCAAAACAATGTAAGACTGGGGGGAAAATCTTCAGGATAAAAGGAAAACATTTGGTAAAGTATAATTTGATGTCTGTATTCATACAACTTGCTGAGGAGAGTTCATTGGAATGCTATAACCAGAAACTGATGGCTTGTGCTCCTTCCAGCTTGTCATTAAGAGAATACCGAGAAAAAATTAATTATCAGATTTTATTATATTAGTACAACACCTGAAGAAATAGACATTAAGAGCCCTCCTTAGCCTATCTGCAGTTAGTGTCCTTTCTGGAAATCCTGCATCTCAAAATTCCGATCCTTGAAAAGACAGCATTTCTTACAACCCTCCTTGGTTTCTTCAAAGCCTTTTCCATTATATCCTGCTCCCAATCTCACTCAATATTTCTTTTTACCTTTTTCCCATTTCTTTTTGTTTTCATAATCTCAAGACTATACAAGAAATACATTATCAGCCTATATGCATTTTACCACCAAAAAATTGCATCCTATTAAAGTAAAATCAGCTTCCTAAAAATACCTTGGTTTGAAGACTTCAGGAATTACACTATACAACAATGACAGATAAATATAAAGGCATAGAGAGCGATTTTAGCCCCAAGTATCCAGTGTGCAGCAATTATGCCTTTACAAAAAAGCATGATCTCACAGAACCTATACTGAGGAACCTAAGTTACTATTGAGTGCTACACTCAATTTTATGCATGCTAACATAAATGAAATTTTGGTACTGCACATAAACCCAGCTTGAACCGTTTTGAACTTGACTAAAATATTCCAAACACAATTTTAAATCCAGAAACGATGTCTAGACTCACACTGCTAAGCACACCCTCTCCATGCCAACAAACACAAAATGACACCTTCTGTGTCTGTTGTGGCTGGTTCCCCTCATTGCAAACTGGCCACGTTCCCATCACATGGCATTTGGTGCTCTGGTTTTAAAACACAACTGTTCTTTTCTGATGGTTCTCCAGTTCATAACAGTTTAATTACTACAAGGCTTGAAAAAATGAATCCAATCTCTCCCAGTCTAATAACTGATGAAATACTAACAGCAAACCATCACCAGATTCGCAGTGATGCTCTGTTTCATGGGAATTTGGCTCACTTGATGAAAGAGCTGAAATGAAAATGAATATACTTGTGTACTTTCTTACATCTCAGATCCATCAGAAGCACAGCGAAGCACAAGCACCTCTTCTGTCCAGCTCAAAAAGGCAGCTGTGCACATGCTGCCTTGCTTTAGCACAGCTTATTCCCATCTGTCACTCAGCTATGCACACTTTTTGCCACTGGATTTTAAAGCTTTTGGAAGGTTTAATGCTATGTGTCAATACCCACTTGATTTTATAGTTTCCAGTCTTTCCACAAAAGACCTTGAGTCCCCCCAAAGAGTACGGTACCTACTATTTAGCTCTCATGAACATCAAAGTGCAAAACACTGTGAATAATGATCCAGGGCAGAATTTCAGTCACATCAAGCACCATGATCCATTTAGTTTTAAGTTTCTGGGAGGAAATGATTCAGATATACCTGTAGGCAAGCAGAAATCCACTGACTACTTCTGAATATTTAGTTAGTGCTTTTTAAAAAGAAAACCACTTTCCTTATACAGTATGTGGAATAGGAACACCATTGATATATATCCCACTTGCATAGGTTTTATGACAAAACATGGAACATCTGCTCAAACACCAGAAGTAGTGAACATTGTATCTTAACTGCCTGCTCTGGATACCAATTTAGCAAAAACCTTGGTGAATGTTACAAGTCAATCAGCACAGATCGTGTTTAATCACTGCTGTAATTGCAATCTTGAGAGTACTTGCTGATTCTTTTTAGAAGTGGGTTGGGGGGGGGGAAGATACTTTTTTGGATAAAGTTTAAGACCAGAAATAGGAATATCTGGTGTCTGTTCCCAGTTTCTGCACTTCCATTTGCACAGCCCAGGAGGAAAAGCTGTGGGCAGAGTTCTGGAAAGCTGATCTCAGTTTCACACTGCAATGGACACCTACTGCAAATTGTAGTCCCCAAAGGAAGCAATCACTGGGACTGTTTGTCTCACAATCCACAGAACATTCCCTATTCATTTCTCCCCTGCAAGATGGGAACATAACAGTTCTGTGAATAAGGCCCTTAACATCTCTCTATTAGGACAGGAGATATGAGTAGCAATTATGATAATTAAATGTAATTACATTAAAAATAATTAGCACTTTAGCTATCAATTGCTGTGCACTGCACGGCAATTAAAAGCAGGCCAAATTTCAGCATAATTTTTATTACTCTCCTCCTCATTCAAAACAGTAAATGGTAGGGAATATTTTCTTTTCATGTGTGCTGTGCTCTCATTTTAATGGGCACTATCATCATCTAAGTAGAATAAGCACTACCGGAGGTGACATAATTGCCAAAACATTACAATTTGGACTTTTTCCCAAAAGACTCAAGCAACTTCCTTTAATACATATACTTATGAGACCATGAATGAAAGGGATCAGCCATCTCACTTTAATAGATCTCTCCTCATTAGAGATATTGGAGCATAATTAAAATGGGTGATAGAACCAAACAGAGTAAACAAACTTTTGAATAGGCTTTATCAGTGATGGGCTGGAGAATCAGGAATACTTCAGGGTGCCAGTATCTTGTGAGAATCCACTTGGGCTGTTTGCACATATCAAAGAGGAAAACACACTTTAGCACTCACAAAATGCAGCCAAACCCAAACAAACCCAACATTATTGTTACTGATCTGTGAAATTCTACTGACAGATGATACAGAACATGAAGGGCTCCTAAGAGGGTCTCTGAGAATTGAGTGTGGCTTGAAGAGCTCAGAGCTGGGAGTGATGAGAGACCTCTTACACACTTGGCTAGAAGCAATTTTCAAAGCCACCTCAGTGACAGATGGTTTCTCCAGATTTGCTCATGAAAAGACACCTCTCCCCCCTCCTATTTTTGGAGCAAATCCCTCTTTTCTGCAAAATCAGACTACTGAAAGCGATTTGACTTGAAAAGAGATTAAACTTTGCTTTTCCTTGTCTATCAACTACCCAGACCAAATTGTGGGTAACAGGCAAAACGAATTACTTACTTGCCAGTTACCAGTTCTCTGTGCATATATTTACCTCTATTGATCTGCTCAATATTCAAGTAGAATTTCTCAAATAATTTCACAAAAAATGGCAACAAACCTGCCAGATCCACATAGCAAAGCTGGACTGATTTGATTGGTGAATACAGGAATAGTAACACAAGGAAAATAATCTATTTATGCAGCATTTCCGATTCAGATATGACTGGACTGAACAGAATAAATTAAAAACTATGTGGAAAATAAAGCTTCAACCATCACTGCTGAGATGACTGCAATGACAAAAATGCAGAAATCAGTAGGGGTGTCATTTTCCTGGCCACTTCATGAGGTATTTACTATCAGCATCACAGATTCTGCAAGTAATTTGCAATCTACTCATTAATGATTAATATCTGCTGGTCTAGTGGGGCAAGTAGGAATCCAATGTTTGGAAAAATCCACTCTAAACAATGGGTAAACACTTGTGTTATTCCCCAGCTTGTGCCACACAAACATTCCCACACTTGGCACCACGTTCTCTCCGCTTCAGAAAAACCTTCTGAGGCCAAAGCATCACCTGGTCACACTCTGCAACTTCTTTAGAAACTCCAGCAGCATTAACCACAGGAGTGTTTCGAGATGATTTACAGCTCATACTCCATTTCTAATGGAGTACTTACAGACTGGTGCTTTTAAGGGCTGCAGTACTTAAAGGCGTTTTAAGGAATATTAATCTTTTATCTGTCGTTTCTTCTGTGAATCACATTCAACTTCTGCCCTCTACAACCACAGTTTTTAGAGGCATCCAGGGGAATTCTGGCTGATTGGCATAACAGGGCACAGATGGAATTTCAATCATTTCATACAGACATGCACACACACATGTAATATTAAACACAGATGTGATTAAATAAAGTCAATGAGGTATCATTTGCTTTCCAAGCCAAATTTTCACATGGTAGGTACTTATGAATCATACATTTGCAGGCTGGGCCATTAATCAAAACCTTTATATCTCTCTCTAAAATAAATCAAGCCACCTTTAGTATTTTATGTACATGGGTATCTTTCAAATCCAAAACAATGAAAAGAAAAAGAGGGGGTACATTTCTCTAGAATATTATTGTTGGGTAATGCTGTTTGACAACAGCATTAGGGCACATTTTTAACTCAACTTCTTCATTTGCCTGAGCACTAACTGGAACAAAACATAAGGTGAATGAACTAAATTAGAAAGGAATCAGAATGTATGAATATATACCTCTAAAAGTATGAAAGAAAAACACCCAAAATCCAAAACTAAGCCTTAAAAACTCCACAAAAACCCGGCCTGCAAGAAGATAAGAAGAATGAGCTGAAATTCAAAAAAATATAATGTGCAACTGAATGAAAGGGTTAGCAGGATAGAAAAAGAAGAGGGACAGAAGAGGAATAAAACCCTCCATCCTGCTGTATGATAAAGAGGATGCCATCCTATAGATGATGAGTTCAAAACAAAAAGCTTAAACTGCAACAAAGGGAATTGAGCTAAATAACAAGGAAAGCTCCCCTGTCTTGCAGTGATGAAAGGCAGCAAGAGGAAGCTGGTTGTCTCCTTTAGTAAAATTTTTAAGAACTTGAAATTTTTCAGCACATCTTCCAGGGTGTGTGTCAAGTACAGTCATCCTACATTTCTGCCAGCAGCTGAATTAAATAACCTCGGGAGGTCCCTGCAAGGCTCACATCTCCATGAGTGCTCTGATCACTGCAGGTAACACATTAGAATATGTTATTAATCCCACTTCATGTTCCACTTACAACACTGCCTGTGGGGCAGGGGAAAAGTAAATCTTGGATTTAGGTGACAGCCAACAGCTATAATATTCCTGAAGGGAGTGGGGGGAAAAAAACAGCCAGAAAAGTATTAACCCTGTAACCTACACCTGCAGCAAGGTAACACAGACTTAGGGCTGATATCAGCAGCGGTACTGGCACTGGGTGTGCAAAGGAATGTACAGATATTTTGTGGGGCTGGGCTCCAAATAGGAAGAAATAGAAATGAGCTGCAGCCTGAGAGGGCTGCAGGCCATACACAAATAATCAGCAATTTATCAGACTGTGCTGCTGAGCGGGCTGGGGGTTTTCATGCATAGTTGCATGTATTTGCCAAGCCTTCTTCCTGCAGGAGCAGTAATTGCTGCTCTTTCAGAAATCGATAGTTGTGTCGCACATTTGTTACAAGGAGTGATTATCATGTCCCTCTTTTCAATCAGGAAAAAATAATTGATGCAAAAGGTCCATTTGCTGCATATAAAGGAGATTGAAGAGTTTACAGTAATAGCCTGGGCCAGAAATGAGCTTTTCAAGAGCAGCTCTGCAGAGAGAAGGAAAAGCCTGAGGAGTTTCATCTTGTAGGGCTGCAGGTGAATAGAACTGAACTTGCTTACTTCTGAAACTTAATTTGTAACAGGTACAGAATAAATAAGAACATTTACAAAACTCTCAACCTCCTGTGGGCAGCCCATGACACGATTCATTCAGCTCAACTGTGCTCACTGAAATAAAACTGAAATCACACCTCTTTCACTGAAACAAAAGCTGCGAGTTTCATAGCCCAGGACTCTGCACTTCTTTTTTTATTAAAACTCACATAGTATTAACCCCTCACTAATACCATATTAATTTAAAAATAAACTAGAAACCATGTTAACCAACACATGGTTTCCAAATATTGTCTTGTTCATAGAAGATACCCTTCAGTGAACTACTTCATCCTAAGAAAATGAGTATTATTGCCATTCTTGCAACCTAAAAGTGCAAGTGAGCATATTTAGCTAGGACATTTGAATTTAAAAGACTATATATCCAGGAGAAAAAGCCATCAGGTTGTCTGTTACCACTGCCAGCCAGCAGGGAAGTCAGTGCTAATAAAAGATGAAGAATCCCTCTCCAGCAAAAAAAAAATCTGTGATGAGGATAAACTCTACTTAATAAATTTCCAAATGACAGCAGTAGGTGAATGACTCAATGAATTTCTGATTTTTTTCAAAAATTCAAAAAGAAAAGATAAAAAAATATTCATTTCAGTTGGAGAAATCACTCTCTTCTCTCATGGCAAAGATTTACTATTTTGTCATTGAACTAAACCAAAAAGCATGGTTTATAGTGTTTTGCGTTCATTTAATGATTTCATTCTTTATTGTCAAAGATATTTTAGCCCAGAAAAATTAATACTCATGTCATTCCAGTCTGGTACACGCAATCATTCGCCAATCATTTTGGAACTGATTGAATACAACAAGCCAAAAAAAAAACCAAAACAAAAAAAAGAAAATCCCTCAAAAAACAACATTAATCATTTGACTCTAACATTTCTTAATTTTTTTTCAAGTTAAAAGCTTAAGAATCTACTACACTTGAGAAAATATGTGAACATTTATTGATTCTAGGATAATATATCATTGTCCTATATATTAACTTAACATCTACTTCTTAGGCCCAATGGCATATTTGAAATTCCAGTATCATCTTATTCATTACAAGAGAGCAAAATCGTCAGCAAAACTCCCAAGTGAGCTAAAACCCAAAAACATGGGATAACATTTAATCTTCATTTGACAAAAAAAAAAAGTCCTCTCCAAACTTGACTGTGAATGTGGTTTCAAAACTTATTTGGTAATACATTAAAAGTAACTCTGTATTATAAAACACAACTGTGGAACTTGGCAAGTGCAGTTTCCATTCACTGCAGAACTGTGCCTGCTCCCAGACAAGGATGAAGTAACTTAAATAAATTTTAAAATGTCATCTTTACTTTGTCAGGTAAATGAATCCACTTACTTCCTTTTAAACATATAAGAGTTATTTTTACAGACAGATTAGAAAATAAAGTTTAAGATAAAACAGACAAGTGTATCACCACCTGTTCCATGTTCAAAACCATCATGAGGAGAGCAGTGTCTTCTCAGCTATCCAACATTTTGCCCTCTTCAAACTGTGCTTTTGTGAGGGGATGGGAAAAAAGTAAATCTGACATTTTTCTGCATCTAAACATCGTGTGTATATGGCAACGGGCACATATGGCCATACAGCAAATATTCACATGATCTTTTGGGCTTTATTCACACTTTGGAGTTTCACACAAACAAATGTGTGCTAACAGAAATGCAAGAGTATGCCAGAGAAAATAAACATGACACAAACAGAGGAAGGAATTTGTGTTACCCTACTGAGTTAGTGCTATTATCATCTGTATTATAAGACATTATAGAATGTCTATACTGAAACACATTAAATACTTTATATTATAAAGTATTACACAGCTCCTGCTATTTTCTTTCTGGAAGCATCTAGAATTCCTCTCCCCAGTTTTTAACTGCCCCCTTCCAAAGCCAAACATCTGGATTTTTTTTGCAAGTCAAGCTGCTGCCAAGCTCCCCCAAGGCCAGCCATGTATCAGGAGCAGCAGACAGCATTCTCCAGCTCTCACTCAGGAAGCAGCTCGCCCCAAGGAAGGTCACAGTCCCTCACTGCAGCAGAGACTTTCTGCACGAGCCTTGCCTGTGTGCTGTGTCACTTCACGTTTGGAGCAGCACTACTCCAGCTCTGATGCAAATTTGATGACCCAGAAGGTTCTAATCGCTTAGGCACTCTGTCACACATCTTCAGCCCTGTCAGTCAGGCCACGTTTTGAAAGAATAAAGCCAAGCCTGTGTGCAGCAAGAGGACTGAAGGGTCTCTGCTGCTGCTTTGGTGTGGTTTTTCTCGGAAGGACCGAGCCCTCCAGCTGGTTTGGTTAAGGATTTGCTGGAGCAGCGTGCCCAGAGCACTCGGTGACCTTCTTTGGGAAGTCACTGCCCAAAGCTAAGGCACACCTAAAGGCAGTGCATCACAGCAGCTCCAGTTTGAGGTGATGCCAAGTGACAGGTGTGCATCCTTTCTGCCACATCGTTTCACCACTCAGCTGCTGGAGGAACAGGAATCACTTCTGACGCTGGCCCAGGGCTACAGAAGCACTGCCTTCCCAGTTCCCCCTGCCAGAGGGAGGCAGAAAATAAATCCATGTATTCCTACAGACTCAGGAAGCCTTTCCCAGCACACCAGAGCCATAACTGGTTCACAGGCCAATGTCAAGACAGATTCCATACAGAGCTGGAAAGAAAGTTCACCCTACAGTTCATAACAAGCACCTGATCACAAGATATTGAGAATATGAGACTCTTACGCAAGCTTTTCCATGTGTCTTTTACCTCATTTATGTTTCTGTACTTTTATCACTGGCTATCAATTCCTCACCACACATAAATTCACAGGTTTTTATGACTCTGAGAGACAGGGGTTGTTTAGGTCTAACTCAAGACACCACATTTGTGTGTGCACACCAGCACCACACTGGGAAGTGAGCTCTTTGTACCACAGCAGAGGAAAATACAGAATTTATCATTTGGGGGGGAAACTGCCTACTGTGGAACACTCCAGACACCCGCAAGATGAAGAAGGGTTGGAGGCCCTTCAAGCACAGAAAAGGCACAAAGCCTTCCTTTCTGGGTGCACTTCTGATGGATTTTCAAGCCTGTGTGACCAACTACCCTGAAAAGCCTGCTAGGACATGTTAAATAAAATAAATGGTATGGGGTGGAGCTCTTGTCACAGGCTGAAAAACCTCAAGTGGTACTGATGATCTAATAAACATCAGAGAACAAAGACCATATTTCTGGGTAAAAGGTTTTACTTTACAGATATTGAATGCATGAGCACTTACCCTTAGATCTGATTTTAAATAAGATTTATGGCTAGAAAAGACAGATATCAAGCAAAAAGCTGGGAATGCTGCCCTGATGCAACAAAGAATCCCATAAAGTAAGATATTCTTCATGAGGAGTAGGTTTTCCTTAACCTGTGCAAGTGATTGGCCATTTTAAACAGAGACCAAATAAAAGGTGACCTGAGAACCAACTGGAATGAAAACCTGCCAGCACACAAACCTACTTTTTAAACAATAAAAGAAGATATGCCTCTTTACAGGAAAAGCAGTGACCAAAAGTGATAAAAATGCTGGGAGCTTCATCTCACTAATTAACAAGAAAAAGATTTGATATACACGTAGCAATTAAAATTCTGGAAAAACTCTCAAATCCACCAGTATTTAAATATAGTTATATTGAAACTATAAAAGCTCCCCCCCTAAAAAACCTTAAATCTCTTTCATCTTAGACTGGGTGACCACAAACTTCAGGTGCTTCAAGTCAACTTCTCTTGACAGAGAAATACAGAATAAACTGTGTTTATGACACAGATACATTTCTCTCTATTAGGAGCATGTCCCATAGAAACTTTTAAATGAAAATGTAATTATATAGATGTATTTTTGATAAATGCAGCTCCAACTAAATTGTTCACTCTTCTCCCATTTCCTTCAAATATTCCTGTCCTTCTTGAGCTATTTTCTTTCCACTTCACGAACAAGTAGCAGCAGACTCAAAATATCTTTTGCTTGATATTGCTCTGCTGATTCATTTCCGTTCATATTTAATCAAGACTCTGCCATTTGCAGTATC
This sequence comes from Petroica traversi, assembly GCA_025920805.1. NCBI lineage: Eukaryota > Metazoa > Chordata > Aves > Passeriformes > Petroicidae > Petroica > Petroica traversi. The sequence continues at coordinate 2,119,226 of JAHLSL010000040.1, forward strand.
AGTATTAAACACTGCCCTTTTCCCTTCTGAGCACAATTAGGGATGATTAATAAGACTCGCATTTAATTCCAGACTTGTATTATAAGCTATTTTTCCAGTGGTCTGTTTTGTGCATTCAGCATTATGCAAGGCTGGTGTGGTACAAAACATTTTTGGTATTCCAACTTTGCTACTCCTTAAATGTCAGCAATTATTGGCAAATATGAAATTGATGAAGAAATATGTCGAAATAATAGAGAGGATGCAAAATGGAATCCAAAGGGCTGTTGCTAAGTACTTCTTTTTAAATATCATAAATTTAACCATACAGCCTGATAGATCTGGAAGGACAAACATCACATGGAGAGTGCACAGTTGGTATAATCAATGCTCATTTCTGATGGCACTTAAAGAAAAAAAAAAACCAAAACCATAAGCCTGACAAATCCACACGAGCTCAGCCTCACCTTCCCACTTCTCCCTCAAAAACAGCAGCTGTGTGAGGAATATTACAGCTCAGAGCACTGAATGCTTCCTTTGGAAAATTTTAGTTGTGGCAGAGTTTCTTGAAATATTTGAAGCTATTCCGTATTCTCAAAGCATTAACACATTTAGTAACTTGTTCATCAGGTAAGAAGGTAGCAAAGTAGTACCTCCACAATAATCAAGGCTCCTTCCTTTATAAAAGTCAGGTTTGCTCAACTTAACTGAACTGTGAAGTGTGGTGCATCTTCAGCAGCCTCAGAGCAGGGCTGGTGATCCAGATATGGATCATTTGAGCATTTGAAGAGACATCAGAAATGTGCCTGGCTTCAATTATTCCTTGTGAATTCAGTAATAAGCAGCGAGTAAGGAAAAGCTTTTATCTCCCCAAGTGCATGCACACCAGGACACAGAAGGGTCCTTACCAGGAGGTAACTGCAAAAAGCAAATAGAAATTTCATTGTGATGCAGGTGTGGAAGATGCATGCCTCAAGAAGAGGAAACACTGGCAAAATGTCCCACCCAGGACAGCTCAAGCCTCTAACAGTCATGGCCAAATCAGTACCTCTCAAAAGTTGTTTAATATGTGTAACACCTAAAATGCCAATGAATTAATGGCACCAGATAAAGGTATTTCCCCCAAAAGAGTGTGCACTGGGAGGATGAGGCGCTAAATGTAGCGGGGATGAAGTGGGAGAGGAATAAAAACGCTGCTCTTCTGTAAAGGCTTCCAGGTACTCAAACTTCCCTTCAGAAACCTGCCAAGCATTGAGGACAAAGCCGTGCTTATCAAATATCACCTCTCATTTCTTTTACAAGCTCAGATACGAGTTACACTCTTCAGAAGTGTCAGAGCACTCGTCCCTGGCTGTTACATTTCAGGAGAAAGGATGAGGCAGGGATTATGCAGGCACAGCATGGTTCACTCAGACACTCAGATTCTACTTACAGCTACCACTGTGTAAATAATCTCTAGCACCTGGGAAGAAAAACACAGACACAAACTCATCCAAGCTTCCTAATTTTTTTTTTCCCCTATTAAAAGACTTTTGAAATTTGGTAACTAAACTAATTATTAATGTAAATAAAAGTAATTCAGATCCTTACAGGACTATTTAATAAAACACTTCTGAAAATGAAGACATGAAAATAACAATCATTTGTGTACAGTTAATACTTCCTTTCTGGCTGATAGGATTACCTCCCTAAGGCATCTGAATCACTCCTGAGCGAGATTTAGCTCCATTTTCTAACAATCAAAGAGCCTTTCTGCAGGAATTTGCTAAACTGCTCGACATCTGCTAACATCTCCTGAACATCATCTAAACAGCTGCTAAACTTTACGACTCCCCCACTCCCACGGTCGTTTCTAAGCCCGGTCACTGCTCTCCAATCTGCTCCAACAGATTGTTCTGCTATAAAATGAGACGTTGTGTAAAACAAGGAAAGGGCTTCAGACAGTTCCAGGAGCTTCGAGTGGGGCGGTGTAGGTGCGCATCCTCATTTTACATAAAAAACAGGAAAGAACAAGTTGGCATTTACTGAACAGTTCCTGGCTCTGCACTGCTGGAGTGTCCTGATTTTGGGGTAATTTGCTGGGTATGGAATGGAAGGTGCTTGTGCTTGCAGTTTTTAAGCTCTCCTGTTGGTGATTGGTACTTAGGAATGAAAGAGAGGTGAGAAAAGAGCGTCAGAGAAACACAAAATCTGTTCAGCTGTCACAAAATCTGAGCGTAAGATACCCAGATGCAACCCAAAATAAAACTTCCATCATACTTTTTCTCTTATACAGCAATCACATCATTCATTTATAGTATTTTTAGAATGCTTCAATTTATTTTTAAACGTAGCTATGAAAAAAAATTGAATTGCTTGGGGTTTTTTTGAATCCCTTTTAAAGAACTGCTTTCTTAGAAGAACTACACCCAATACTCCAGATGAGACCGCTACCTTCAAACCATATGAAAATTAAGTCTAAATCCATTACCACTAAAAAAAATAGAAAATTGGAATATTATGAGCAAAGACAGGCACAGCCACCATGTAACTCATGAAATCTTCAAGTTGATGTGACTTGACTTGGCAAACACTGGGTATGCAATAAAATAAATAGTGGGACAATTTAGGTTTATTTTGAGTACTACTGCAGCAACGACATATTTCAATGGGATTAATTAACAGATTCTAGCAGTAGCTGGAATTTATCTTAACAAAACACTCTTTTCATTCTAGCCCTCAGCTACGTAGAAACTTTACAAGTTAAGAGTATAATGGATGTAAGGCACTGCAAAAGTAAAATTTCAGCATTTCTGCTGTTATGTTTCATCCTTTAATGAGAGCACAAGGAATTCTCCTAAGTGATACAACAAACCTTGGTATCTTAAAGGCATTACTCTGGAACTGGTCTAACTTTAGGCTCCTTTGCAGTCTAATTCAGGCCTCCAAGAAACACCAGTTTTAATGCATTCTTTTGTCCCCTCTGCACAAACCTTGGAAGGAGGGGGGGTGTAAAGGAGGAAGCTGCTGACACAACAATCAGAATTTAAACAGCTGAGAGATCACAATCGGTGACCAGCGCTGTTTTCATGTGGATGTTTCAGTTCTTGAGAGCAGAACCCCCCCCAGTAACACCTGCCTCAACATCTGAGCCAAAAATACAATCAGCTTATCTTCCCTTCCTGCCATCATAATTCAACCATATTCAACTAAAAGTGAGGAGTCCCCCAGTGATTTGACAGCGGAGTCGAATTCCTGGAAGATGACAAATCTTTCTAAAACCTAATGACCCAGTCCAAAAGTCTTTCTATAAACAAGATACTTGAGCTTGTGGATATTAATTGATGTAGACTATCAAATTCAAATGCATTAGCTGTTTCTAAAAGCATCCTCTGTGCATCTACTGCAAAATCAGTAATTGTTGATGTGTCTATACGGTCTGCAGCATTAGCTGTACCAGGAAATTTCTGGCAAAACCAGAAAGAAATTGTTTCTCAGCCTAGCTAGATTTTATTGAAGAGTTATAAAAGCTGATCTTTATTCTTTGGAAGTTGGAGAGAACTAAAAAATAGAAGTTTTGCATTCAAACTAAGTATATTCAACTGTGTAAATAACTGTATCCATGTGTCTTTCACTGCTGTTTCTGGAAAAGTCACAGAAAAAAATTCCTACAATAAATTGAGAGAGATTAATTTTACAAGAATGTAAGAGAAGTCAAGCCTGCTGTCTCGCTCAGCTTCAGAGACTTCCAGTAGCTCCTTCAAGCATTTGCACAGAACAAATGGCAGTTTCATGAACTACAAATCCTGCCTACTGATTTGGGTCATTTTAAATTCTGAAGTGCTCACAGAGTGCTGGTTATATAAAGAGAACAAACAAAAGTATTATCTTTGACTTTTAGATTAGACTCCATAACCTGATCAGAGAGAGAGAATACTACTCTGACTGTAAACTGACTGACTTCACAGTAGATGTCAAAGAATTTAATTTTTTCCCTTTTCAATTCTTCCCCTAAGGATGCTTAATTTTGAGGCAGCCTGCTTATTCAGAGCATGTCTTCTCCTTTATTACATTACAAGCTATACTTACACAGTGCCCAGCTGTGCCAGCCTCAGGCCAAAATTTGCCCCTCTGCAAAAGGGCACACCTGGCCCTGAGCTCTCCCCTTCAAAAATAACAGGATAAAAAAGGTGTGTGCAAACTGGGCCCGAGATAAAGATGTTCACCAGAAGAGAACAATAATGATAAATGCACAAAGGGATGAAAAAATCAAATAGTGGTTAAGTACTGGTGCAGGAGAACTCATAATGCAAAGTTTAATATAGTGAGAAATGTGATTAAGTAGATTTTTAAATTTGATGCAGAATGGCAGAAGGGAGATTTAGCAAACACCCTTCCTGTTCTTCCCTGTTGAAAGGAGTACTGAATTTGTATGGGTACCTTACAGAAAACAGACAAAGTTTGGCAAAGTTATGAAAAGCCTTTCTTTATGATAAGAACTGGCAAGATTTGCTTGGGGTTTTTGAAATTATTATATAGCTAATTGAAGAGTATTTAACCTAAACAGCTCCTATGAAATAATTAGGTATAAAAGCATTTAACTGAAAAAAATTACACACAACTCTCAGCATCACAAGAGATTTGTATATCCTTCCCATTGCTTTTAAAGTAGTAAGACTTCAAAACTTGCTCCCTAGAATGATTATAATATTGTTATTCTTAGGCAATATAAAAATTAAACAGGTGACAGAACAAAAAAACTATGCTCTCCCCTGGTGTAGTCTAACTCTGAAATAGAACTTTGAAACTGAAACAAAGTGCTGAATAATCAATGCAATCCTAATGGAAATTTTTCTGTATCTAAGGCAGCAGGTTTGTACTAAAATGTTCACTGAAGCATCCTCCTAACAAGATTTTGATAAAAAAGGTGTTCTAATTTTCTACCTTACCTCAAGGAATACACTCGAGAATTAATTAATGGTTTTCAGTGCATTAAGGTTTTAGACACACATCTCAGATTTTTTGAAAAGAAGCTCAATTTTGAGGCATAGGGTTTGATGTTCCAAAGTATTATTTTCTGACATCTGGAATTTCAGAAGCTGGGAGAGAAAATCCAGAACTTGCATTATTTAAGATACAATTCCTCAGATCCATGATTAGGAATAAATCCTAACAAAACTACTGACCTAATTTCCATGTTTTGTGAAAGTAACATTAATGTATGTTATTAATGAGCATTCTCTAATTTTTGCTCCCATGTAACCCATGGTATAGTTCTTTCTTGCCTTAAACGAGATATGTTCTATCTCCTGAATTCACCTTTTAGTTCACTCCTACAGGGAATAAAATGTGGTACTGGACACTTCTAAAAAACCTCTCATTTACTGTGTAAACTACTATGTAAGCTACTTCCCTGATCTTGTTCCTTTTGTTTGTTTGTTTTTCTTTTTGGTCTGTTGGGTTTGGGGTTTTCTGGCGGGGTGGGGGCATTTTTGGTTGTTTTTTTGTTTTGGGTTTTTTTTTTGGTTTTTTTGTTTGTTTTTTGTGGGGTATTTTTGTTTTGGTTTTGAGCCACTCAGAGTCATTATGAATTAAAGTAATTCAGAGGTTTTATATTAATTCTGAGGTGGAAAATCCTACATGGAGCCAAGAAGAGAAATATGACAACCAGATCGTGTTTGGATGTTGCACAGCAAAGGGGACACAATTTGGAGCTTTACCAATGAAAACCCTGCTCTCTTTTCCTCAATACAGTGGGAAATGAAGTGACACAATCAACTCACCCACATTGTTGTGAAACAGCAAAATTAAATCAGGATTTCTAAATTTCCTTTCTTTTTTTTCTCTTTTCAAGCTAGACAAAATCCTTTCCTTTTAGATATCAAACCCTTTATAATTTAGCAAGAGAAGCAGCATTTTAACCTGGTAATATTTTTACATGGGTAGATTGCAACCATTCAATGAACTATGGATTTGAAACATGCAGCAGTGGGTTATGTTCAGGATGCATTAGAAAAATGAGAAATTTTTTTTTTAACTTTTTCATAGTTCTGAAAATTCTTTCCCATCTATCCTACAAGAAAGCTGAAGAGGGATTTTTTTAACAGGACATGCAGTGATAGGATAAGGGGGAATGGCTTTAAACAGAAAAAGGGCAGGGATAGATTGGATATTGGGAAGAAATCCTTTACTTTAAGGAAGGTGAGGCCCTGGCACAGGGTGCCCAAAGGAGCTGTGGCTGCCCCTGGACCCCTGAAAATGTCCAAGGCCAGGCTGGACAGGGCTTGGAGCAGCCTGGGACAGGGAAAGGTGTCCCTGCTCAGGGAAGGGGTGGGACTGAATGATCTTTAAGGTCCCTTGCAAGACAAATCACTCCATGATTCTATGAAGTAATATTATCCTAATGCTACAGAAGGAAATGCTCCCCTGTGGGCATTATAATGAAATAAAGTCTTTTAGTGGGATAAGTTTGCAAAAATTAAGTAAATAAGGAACACTCTCAAAAGCATCCTTCCCTTGCTTTAGAGGGAGCAGCATTAACAGGCAGAAGAAAATCAAATCAGTAAAAATAATGATGAAAAATAAATCACTGCACGTGTCATAAAATTTGAGATTAATAAAACCTCTGGAATATATCTGAATAATATCCCACTGATGTAAAATTTTTGATTCCAGTACAATAAAAATACTTCAAGCCTAGGACAGAGATAATGACTACCCCATAAAGTATAAATCTTTTAAATTGCTCTCTGGTTGTATTAAATATTTTTACCCAAGAAGAACAGAGCAATGCCTGTGTGAGGTGTACACACAGAAGTGCCTGTTTATATCAGTATATAAATATAGACAATTAGACATCTATGGACACACATTTAAATACATACTGGTGTTTTTAATTAGATTAATTCCACCCATACTTAGAAAGTCCATATTGAAAATAAGGAATTAAGTCATCAGCAAATGAGGACTAATGGTAAAAGCTCGGGCAAATCATTATCTATTACATTGTGCATATTTTTAGCACAATAATGATCACAGTGTTGTCTCAGCAATTCCTGAATCAAGATGGTTCTGGAGCCATAAATACACAATGCCCTGGCTGTCACAGGTTCTTTCCTGTAGGATACACATGGAAGAGGAAATCCTAAGTACAAAATTAACATTTTCTGGCAGCACTGAGGTAGCTCCTCCCTCTTGGGGGTGAGGACGAGACACTGCAAATACAAAGATTTTATACTGTCCTTTACATTTTTAGACATTCTCATGACTCTAAACAGTCTCTAAGCAGTTTTAATACTATTACTTTTTAATTTCTCCATTAAATTACTAGTCTGTACTTGTAAACTTAATTTAAATACAGTTTTTAGGATGTATTTCCTAACTGCTTTTTAAAACCTAATTAATTTACATCAGAATGCTAAAAAACTCAAAGAGAGGAATAAAAAAACCTGGGAAATAATTGAGAGGCATCATCAGTACTCACAAACAGTAACCACAGTACAATAACTCAAGTAAGGGGGGGTTCACAGCTGCTCTCTGTCATCAGTGGGATGCTAAACCACTTAAGTATATTAATAAATACAGCACTTCATTTATAATCATCTAATTGGTCTGTAGAATTCTGCTGTTTTGGAGTGAAGTAAGGGCAGAAACCAGGCTGACAAGTCTTCATTCCTGAGCCTCAATATCCCTTTTTACTGCTAAAAACTTGAGTCAAAGCCATTCAACCTCAGTCAAACCCTGCATTTTATGTTTCTGTCATATAATATTGGCAGTTTAGGAACAAAAGCCATGTCAGCTGACAGAATTTTAACAAGTAAAGCTGTTTAATGATTGAAACCCAGCACAATGTACGTGACTGGTTCAACAGTTGAAGAGTTAGGAGGGAGGTGAATAAGGGAAGGTCACCAGCAAAATTAGATAAATGTATCTTCTCACCTCTCTATAAAGGAGAATTAAACATAATCCAAAGAGCACAGCATATCTGAAATCTGGGTGTATCTGGTTAGCACAAGTTATATTTATTTTTCCCCTATTTTAATCCTCAACAACTCTGATTTAGCCTAATGGAATACAGATGGCAATGCTGGAAAGTTTAACAGAAGTGAAAACCAAAATATTTTCAAGATGCTCATCAGCAGTTAATTCAATTGCAGTTTCTTGTTTTTCATGGTGAAGAATTGCCTCCTTCTTCTAGAATAAGATGAAAAATTACAATCTTGTCACTGCAGGATCTGACAAATACAATCAGGATTAAATTATTCTCACTCCAGTGACAGCCCAACAGCAAGAACTGTGTCTACCTGGGTCACTACAAATTGGTTAAAATCAATTAGAATTGATAAGTGATAATAATTTCCGAAGTTAGCAAAGAAGAAAACTGCACTAAGTACAGGACTACAATATTGAGAATATTCTACAAAGCCTTTCTGATCCTAAGAATTCAAATCACTAAGTACCTCATTAGTTTACTCTCTGACTTCACTATATTGACTTTTATATGTCAAATTATGTACTGGTCAGGATGTTCCACACGATGCTTTAATTAATGCATCTATAGATGACTATTTTTCAAAAGTAGTCCTCAAATTAAGGCACAAATTAGTTATAGATTTTGTGCTCTGCTTGAAATATTAGCACATTCCAGCTGGTACTCTGCAGCAAGCTCTATTCTCAGACACTTGATAGTTTCACAGGAAACCCCTAAAAGCACTTTTAACATCTTACTCTGCACAGTTAGAGCCATGGTATTTCCATGTTTTCCATGGATAATCTGGCTCAGAACTCACCCCAGTGCAGAGGTTGGAGGACAAGTCGCATCACAGTGACAATGAGGTCTGTAACCCCAGAGTTATAGTTTCTTTTCCTCTGTCTTCCCTGTTCCTGGAGATCCCCTAACCAGCTTCAGGTGATTTCCCCCATTAAATATTTCAAAATGGCAACACTCAAATATTCTTAGGCTTGGGGCTGGCTATATCTACACAGCCCTCTTTCTTCACTTCACACCAGATTATTATAAAATAATCTTTGGTCAAGGTAATTTCAGTGTTTCTGCAGGGCTTTAAGTACAAGGTGTGTGGGATGCAGTTCTGCAGAAAGTGGCACTCAAAACTCCCAAGTATTAAAGGATCTGATGAGGCATTTTGTGAGCAAACATCTTCAGTCCAATCTGAGCGTGTAAATTTTCTGGGGACACTGAGGGTCCTTTAAATAATTTAGTTCATGATAATTAATGACATTACTGCTTTGGTCTTCTGTTTTGCTTTGGATCTTAAGTGCTTGTTTAGAAGAGAAAATGTGAAAAATACTTAACAATGTAATGCAAATATGTTTATACATTTTCTATAAATACCTTTCTATATGGTGCAGATACAAGTTTTGTAAGATTTTGCAATCAAACCATCTGAGATTGTTCAGTCATAGAGGCAAGACAAACCCTATTCTTATTTTTCATGCCCAGGACACTGCTTTGGAAGCCTCCATATTTACAGTCACATTACAGACTGCATGGATGGACCTGAGAAGAAAGCAAGCACCAAAGCAAGACTCTGGCAGACTCGGTTAAAACTTTTCCAGGCTGCACTGAAGGAACACAAAGTGGAGCAGCAGCTGTGCCTTCCTTTGGGAATACTGAAAAACAATTCCTTTGGATGATGCACTGGATTAACTTTGATAGTCGGTGGAAAAACGACAAAGGTTCCAGCAGTTTGGTGCCATAATTTATATGCACTGAGTCTTTTCAATTGGTATCAATAAAAGTTTAGGTAACCCCAGGAGGACCAAAGATTGCAGTTTAACAAATACTGTCCTAGACCTAAGGGAAGGCTCTGTGTGATCTGCTCTCCCCTTCACACTTGACTGGCAGCAAGGAATTCTGGTGAAGAGAGCACTTAAAGCTTTCCAAATCAAGCAGTCTTATTCAATTTCCATGAAAATCATCAGCAATGTCTCTGTGCAATGATCTAAAAATGGAAGATGCTGAGATGCTCAATGATTAGCAACAGTACAAATGCTAAGGCAGGTACCTCTGCAGCTCAATCATCACCCTCCTCACACACTCATTGTTTAAAAACCCCAACAAAACTTATGATTTCTGGCTGTAAAATAAATACAGGGGACTAAAATAGTCTACAGTCAATAGCCTCACTCTTAGCTAGAGGTAAATAATGCCCTACAAACTCTTACGTGGTTTGCCAATGCTCCCTCAAGGGATTCAGTTCCTGTAGTTACAGCCTGTCCTGAGAAAATCCAAGGACAGCACAGAGAAATCTTCTGTTAAAAGAGACTCCACGTGTGCCCTGTCAGGTGCCAGAATCATCATTGGGAGTGATGATTCTGCATTCCCTTTATTCAGCAGGACACAGACTGCATGAAACACCCATAAAACACCGAGCCCCACAATACAGGGCAGGAATGGCACTGCAGCTCAGAGCTTTGCTGCAAGATGAAAAATTAATGCCTGAGGTCAAAAAAGGAAACTCTACCACAGGATGGAGCATTTCAGGAACAGCTCTCATACTGGGATTTAAGTTCATCAAATAACAAGATCTTTTTTGGAGAGGCTGATAGAAGCAGATGACAAATCTAATTAAGATCCCTGCAAGTGTGCAGCTTATTCCTGGAAAAAACATAACTTCAAATAAAAGGCCAAGTGTTACACAGCAAAACTAAAATAGCAAGAAATATTTTTGTGCTGCTATGTCTTTATCTTGAAATAATATTCATTGTTCTCTCTATCCAAATCACATTTGTGTGGAACAACTCAGTCTTCAGGTAGCAGAGAGAAAAAAAATAATAATGGTTTGGAAAGAAATTATTCCTCCTAGATAAAGTTATGTAAAATCCTAATAAAAATAATAAATACATATGTTAAATGCAGTATACTGCAAAAACTTCTGGCAGAATAACTGAAAATATTTCCTTTTTACCTTTATTCAAAGCAGTATGAAAGCAAAAGGAAGTTTTAACTGCACGAAAAGTGACAGGTTCAGTTGAAAAATAACTGGCATTACAACAATGCTTAATGGCCTCTAAAATTTCCTAGACTTTTGTCAAAATGAACAGTCTGGGCCTAAGACAAAATGGCAGTGCTGGAGGTATTTGGAAAGCACTGGAGACTATAAGCATATGTTCTGAGAGCATTAAACAGTGAGAATGCTTTGGCAGAGGTTTCACAAATATTTGAAAACATAATTATGCAGAAAAGGCCCCCAAAACACAAGCCTCAGACTCAGAATCATGTCAGTTCTGACTCCATCAATCTAAATCACCCAGTATCCCACGTGAAATGGAACCCAATCTCTTCATCTAATTGCTATGATAATTATCCTCAGACACTGGAGGAACAAGAACAGTCCATCTGTGAAGGAATTCAGTGCCGCATCACAAAGTAATTCTGGAAAAAATAAAGAATAGCCTCTGTATGTGGGAGACAGTAAGTGTGTGTTTATCTAGCTGTGTATGGAAATGCATTTTTAATATACTTTAAGAGGATCAAAATATCCACAAATGTGTCTGAATAAGAGAAAATATTAAATAATAATATATTGTCATGGATTTCTAGCATATGTTTTAAAATAAATAGTAAGGTAAAGGAGTACTAACCAGCAATTTATAAAAATTCACCTTCCTTTGGAGTCATATTCAAACAAATTACAACCTACTATTTCAATTATATACAACAGTCTAAGGTTGGAAGTCACTCTTTCTGGAAACTGCTGCTCTCATATTAAATACTCAATATATTCACAGTTTTCTATTTGCTACTTAATTCTACTAATTAAAAATAAACAATCACCATCTTTTGGATGATCCAAGGAAGCATTTATTGATAAACACACCAGGCCATTGAGAGTTTCTTTCCAAATGGACTTTGATCAACTTAATTCAAGCAAAGCTTTAAAAATACTGTTTTTAGCCACTTGTGCAGTAGATTAAATGACCAAAATCCTATCAGAATGCTGCCTTCTCCTCCATGGAGACAGGTGCTGGCTGTGGTTTTTTATTACAGCCCCAACATTTTCAAGTTCATTTATTAACACTGAATTACTGAAACTCCCTCGCTCTTGCCTTGACAACACATTTTGCTCTGCTCATTCTTGTTCAGAATATTACTGCAAAGATCACCTCTGCATGTTTTTGCATCCCATCTTTTTCTCTTTCTTCTTTCTTTATAGAGTGAAATAAAAGCCCCTTGTCTTTCTGAGAGCTGTCTACCCAAGCTCACTTCCCTCAGCACCCCAGCAGCTCTCCTCTCCCTCACTGGCTTCAAACACCAATCCTCACTACCACCTTTCCACTTGGGCATTGTTGTGCCTCCCTGCTTCAAAAATACCTAAAGAATAATTTAATTATTCCTACTGAGAAGCTCCCTCACCTTCCAAAAGTTAATTCTCAGCTAAGACTGCAGACACTGCACTGCCCAATGACCACTCACTGACTCTGCATTCACTTGTGGGAGCCAAAATGGGCTGGAAGTGCATTTTTGGGGAAGTTCTTGTGACAGCTTTCAAACAGCACTTAGACAGACATAACATTCTGTTCTACCATTAGAGCATTTGGCTAATATAAGTAACACAACGACAAAATATGGCAAGGGTATTAGTTTGTAATCTATTTACTAGATATTGATATATCTCTAAAGAATATCACTGTTTGGTTTGTTTCCTGACAAACACAAAGCATCTGTTATGATTACTCAACCCTGCTAACATAAGCCATCGTTCCTCCAGCACTGATCAGTTTGTATGATCTGAGTATCTTTTCAAAGAAACCTCCCACTAAATATGAGATTTACAATCCTTGTCCCCCTTCAGCTGCTGGCTGAATCGATGCTGTGATAGATGTACTCTCAGTAAAAAAAAAAACCTTTTCACTTTTGACACTGCAATTGGCCAAACAAATGCAGGCAGCTTAAGGCAGTTTAGGTTCCCTCTTGTCTAGCCCAGTTCCACAACACTGCTGACCTTGTACAGCCCGAGATTCCTGGAGCTATTTTATGATCTTCCCTCATTAACCTCCAGGCTATCAATTTATGTTAAATTCAGCCAGGATGGATAAGATCAGTTTGAAATGTTTCACTGTTTGAATAATCTAGGCAGATCTTTTCTACTTATTGCTACAATACCATTCCAGTGTCCTCCGAGGGGCTAAAGACTTTTTAATGTAAAACACAGAACTCCTTTAATTAAGATGCCAGTCTTGCCAGAGATTCTGTGGGTTATCCTTCTGATGGTTGGAGGGATGTAAAGAAATATTTTTGAGAAATCTTACCTTACAGCTTAAAAGTAGCTACACTGAATGCATTTTAATCTAATGTGAAACTGAGAAGAAAAAATGGATTTTGACTTTTCCATTATCAACAAGGTAATTGATAAAATTCCCCTGAAGTTTAGCAAATGTACAAACCACTGATTCTTCTGCCTCAGCAAAGCATTTAAAATTTACAAATCATGTTGAAGCTACTATGTACCATTAAATTTTACCAGAATTTGTTATGTTTTTCACAGCTCAGAAGCTGTTCAGCCCATGTGTCTCTGTTTGCATAATGTTTCTTGGCTTTGCTGCCACCTGCAGCAAAACACAGAATGAAGGCCCAGTAAAGATATTTCTGTCCTAATTTGCATCATTCATTTCCAGTCCCTCTTCATTACCCAAATGTACTCAAAGTTCATGACAAAGTAATAGCAAAAAGTGATTTCTAAATTAATCCAGACCTTCCAAAATGTTAAAATGCTTTGTGTATAAGAAAAAAAGATAAAAAGGGAAAAGAGTGTATTGAGAGACTGATATGTCCCTTTCTTTCATTATACCAAAAAAAGACTTGAAGTCATGTGAAACTCAAACATCTATACCTATACATTTAGACTTTTTAAACCATCATTTCCCCTTTCAAATTTCTAAGCACTAATAAATAGGATGGGAAGGAGCTTTATTATATGCTCAAGTTTCTTTTAAGGTAGAAAGCAAATCTCAAGATTTTCTTTTTTTTTTCTTGGGAGTTTTGGCACGTGGTGGCTTCTGTTCTCATTTTTACAATAACAAATATAAATTTGCCCTCACTATCTTGGAATATCCAGTTCAAAACTAAAAGTAAATGTTTAGCAGAACGACCCATTCAAATATTGCTGATCAGAACAGATGGGAAGTACAGCAATCATCTAATCCAAATGCCAGATATGTACTTCTGAAAAATACCAATGTATGTCTTTTTAACTATGAAGTCACAGGTAAAAATCCTTATAATGACAGAGGGTTTTACACCTTAAGTCTGAACACAACAAAAATTACGACCTCTACAAATTAAAAATATGGTGCAAGCATTAGGGTGGTTTTCACTGGCATCGGTTAGAAACTAAGATTTGTTTCCTCTATTCTCAAAGACCATCATTTGTAGCTTTCAAAGTGCAAAGCAACCAGCTAAAGTGAAAGAAAAGCAATGTATCAGGTTGTCACTGAAAGGGACAAAGCCTCGAAGAGCTTGCCAAAAATTATGTCACTTTTATGAAAAGTCTACTGGACTTTTGATAAAAAATACTCAGCGTCTTTTTGAATTATATTTTTTTTAACTCAAATAATAACTCAGTTTTTCAAGCGGCCTTGTAGGAACTGGATGCCACTTTACATCACTGTCCTCATTTACAAAGCAATTTATATGAAGCAATCTTCATACTGGGGCACTTGTGTCCCCTTCAAGCCACGCAGAGGACAAATTTCAAGTTATGGTATCCAAGACCGAAAAAATCCAGTTATGATACAAGTATCTGTCCTTAGGAAATACAGGCATCTGCTTTTTAAACAACAATCCCTTTATAAGCCCCCCTGTTTCAAGATCCTACCATGAACAGTTCAATCAGAAAAAAGCTCTACAAACCAAAACCAGGGAAAAGAAATGCCAAAAATCTGACATTTAATAATTTCAGTACTGCTGTTGATAGAGAATGAGAAGCGCAAGTAAAATGATGCAGAAAACCAGTAAAATGTTCTCAGATATTCTCCTTGTCATATTAGAGACTTATTTTTGGCATGTTCGTCCTAGCGCTTAAAATAAAGTTTGCTGTGTTGCATCCCCACATGTCAGAAGATAATTCAGTTCAGGAGCTACACCTGTTCACTGACTGAGCCCATGCAGTGGCACAGTGGCTCTTGCCAGATTAATTTATCCTGTGAAACTTTTACTGAGGGGAAAAGGAAAACCTCCAGCTTCGTTTAGAGGTCTTTCACAGGAGCTTTTTGTTCTTACTGGACACAAGAGTTGATGGATGGCATTTTGTTGAATATTTTTCTTCTACACTAACCTCTGTCAAAAAGACAACTTCTAAGGACAATGGAGAGTGAGGCCTTTGGCTGCATCCAGCATTCTGAACTGCCAGGCAGATGCCTTAGAAGTTTATAGCTTTAAAAATACTGCTCAAAGAACCCAGTAGAGGTTGTGACCCTACTGGGCTCAGTACTGTACAAGTTTAAGTGAATATATGAGCTCCACGCTCCAAAGAGTTTGTGAATTCATCCTCTCCATCAAAGATAATAAAACTCTTTGGCAGCAAATCCAGATTTGGTTTCAAGCTTCAATGAAAAGAAACTTCAGATGATCTTCTCTTTGGTCTCACACAATGAACTCCTGTCAAGTGATGAACAGCAGAGCTTCAGAAATGAAAATGGAAAAGAGACCAGAAAACTCAGCTCTGAATCTGGATTTTTCATCCTAAAAACTCCGTGATGCAAACTGAAGGGGGAGATGTGTTTCTTCAATGGAAACACGTGCTGGGATGGGGGACAGCAGAGTCCCAGCAGTGTTTTCTCTGTTCAGCCTGTGGAGACCATCCCAGGAGGGGTCAATAAGTAGAGGAATGATTGTTCCCTTGGGATCCTGATGCTGCTCACACCAGTGACACCCTGCTGGCACCAGACTTGATTGGGCTGGGCAGAGATGTGACCTGGGTGCTCCCCTAAACTCCCCCCCAAATGAATGAGTTCAGGTTTCAAACTAACCTGAATGCACACACTCTGAATAATGGCACTTTGATTACTGATGGTAGCCTCTAACAGCCCAAATCCCGGTTTATGGACAAGTTCATTCCTTGAAGTTACAAAGAGAAATTTCTGTTTTGAACCAGTGCAAGAGAAGTGAGAAATGAAAACAAAATCTGATCTCATTTCCTAGATACTGAAAAATTATGCCTGCTTTAGAAAACAACATTAAAAGCACTTAATTTGCAAGAAGATAAAGATGTGTAAAGTCCAAGTTCTATTACTGTACAAAGACTGAAGATGTTCTGAGATTATTTCTTTAGTTCCTTTTTACATATTAGAAAATACAGAGTTAAAAAATTAAGAATGAACATGGTTTGGTTTTGGTTTTTGGTTTTTTTTTCCTCAGAAGTACCAACTTTTCCAAAGAGTACTGATTTTATTTTTAGGGTAGCTTTAGTCAGGAGACCTTAACAGAAAGAAACACAGCTATGGAAAACTGCATCCAGGCATCCTTCATATTTCAAAGCAAAATGGTATAGAATTAAAGAACAAAAAAAAAAAAATAAACCTCTTGCTTGCTACACTGTTCCCGTTCTGTGTCTCAAAGGGAAGGGAATGACAGATGGAAGTATAAAGTGTGTTTACTCCTTTTGGGCCTTTGATATGCAAATGCTTGTTCTGAAAGAATGAGAAATTCACTGACCAGCAGACACCCCCTCAGAAGAGGAGCATCACAACCTGAGGGAGCAGAGAGAGATAAACAAGCCTTGGCAAATGCATTATGAGCACTGACTCTGGCATGCTCTGCCACAACACCCTCCCCAGGGAATTATTATATTATCTTTTGAAATGTAATGTCCTGACAATATTTAAATGTAGAGAGTGAAATATCTCAGGGATGCTGCTAATAAGTGAAATACATTCATTTATTTGTCCCTATTTATAAGTCTCACAAATACGCCCGTTGTAATTCTGCAGTGAAGCCAAAACCATTTTCAAATGCACTCACAAGCTGTTTTCCACAGGTTTTGCCCCTTTTCCACATTGCTACAGCACAGTTTGGATGCAGTGAATGCTCCAGTAAGAGTACAGCAGTGAAGCAACATTTCAGAACCAATAAAAACTGCTTTATGAAATGTAGCAAGGGTTAACATTAACATTTTTAAGCTGATGATTTTATCAGGGTATTAAGCAAGATGATAAAGCTCAAAACAATACCAGTAACCTCCTGTATATTCAATACATGCAAACTGCAGAGCCTACTGATTTTAAAAATATTTTGAAGTATTCATTGGATTTTTCCCACTGTCACTAGAACAGAAGTCAAATGAAGAAAAATACCTGAAGGTTTCTTTCACATTATCCCTTTTCAAGATACCTGCCAAAGCTAATTGCACACAGCAGAATCAAAATCATGCAATTCTCTCAGGCACCAGTCCTTTTTGAGAAAAAGAGCTACGTATTATTATTTCAAGAGCTGTATCATGGACTTTTCTCAGGAATGACAGCCATTGTAAGCATTTGATTGTTCCTCAGAATGCCCATGGTTTACAGCTCATCTGAGTCCTCTTGAAAAAGAAAATGAACCCCACAAAAGCCAACAAGAGAGCACAACATCACTCCCTTCAGAAAGGGAAAAAGCAGCTGCAGAAAGACCCAAGAGAAACTACGTGGAAAAGAGAAAGTGCTGATGTTCTCAAAGTGACAGGAAAAAAATAAACACTACTTGAGTATCTTTACAATTACTACCACTCACTTCTACATTAACAGGAGAGTTTCATTGTGTCCTTGTCCTTGATTTTCAGGTTAAATTGCTCTGCTGTTACTATTAACACTGAGGTAAAGAGGGATAAGGTGTAGGTGTAAAGAGCCAATCAAGCACCAATTACTTAAATTGCTTCCGTAGTAGCTACACTGTGGGCTTTTTTGGATGCAGGCAACTGTAAAAATTACTGAAGACAGAGATTTAGTCAAAAATCAATAGGTTGTTTTATAGCTACTGAGCCTTCAGTTCTTTCAGGTTTACCTAATTTATTCCTAAAGTGTAGCAAAGTCCATAAATCAGAAACAAAGATCAGTTTTACAGGTTTCTCTTGAAGGAAAATCTTTTATTACACAATTCCTTTTCTAACTAACTGTAAATATTACTGCCCAGTAGATCCCACCATTGCTTGTTACTCCTTACAAATTACTTTCATTGCTAAAAAGACTGGATACTACTTCAGGGGGAAAAAAAACCAACAAAAAACCAGAACACACCAACCACAACTCACAAACAACAATAACCAAAAAAACCTTTGAAAATTGGAGAATTTTGAAATGAGAACTTTCACATCGTGGATAAAAAGATTTCTTTCCGCTCACGAAATTGCAGCATGCAATAGTTCCTAACCACACTCAAGAGTCAGGACCACATTTAGAAATCCTTGCTGGGATACTGCAGCACTGGCAAAAAGAGGTGAAAAGGTGATTAAATGGTATTTTATTAATATAAAAGAATTCAGGCACTGGCACAAGAGTGGTGAGAAATTGAAGGGTATTTCATCTGTGGATCTTTTTCCCTTACAGTATTATCACACATACATTTATTTCAATTTAACACTCATGGGGTTAGAGCAATCTCAAGGCTGCCTTTTAAAATGATGTAGTTAGTTTGGGATCATGAGACTGTATTATATGAAATAATATTTTATCCATTTTTACATTTACAGTTAAAAAAAATTACTTCTCTCCATAGGCTCTGCTGAGTAGCATGACCTGCATTTTTGAAGAAACAAAATAAGTCCACAGAGAACAATCTCAAAATTAGTTGCTGATTTTTACATTCATATTGTCATTACTTCTTTTGCAACAGCTACCTTGAGCATGAGTGGGTTGTTGTAAAATTTATTCTCATTTAGTCAGGCCACCTCCTCCCTCAGAGGAAGAACTCAGTTAAAGCAGTGTTTCTCTATTCACAGGAGTTTGTGTTAGGGCATTTTTAGATTTAGGCACATCAAAGTTATTTCTAAGTTTAAAAAGTCACAATAATTCATCTGCATGTGTCAACTCCCAAGCATAAAACAGCTTGAACTCTTAGAGTAGATTTTTCTGGCAACTTTGCTTCATATATTGCACATTTATACTCAAAAAGCCAACCAACAAACAAAACCCTAAAAAAAAATACCAAATAAACTTTGAAGAAGAGCTGCATAAATATTAAAACACTGTAGTGGAGGATTATGGAGCTATAAATTTGTGACTAGATTTGGTTTTTTCCTGATTATGTTTGCACATATGTATGGACAATTACTTAGCCAGGCACTGACTTGTTTCTGACTTGCATGATCCTAATGGAAATTAGCCACTATTTTCCTTTGGAAACTACAAACCTTTCACTCACTTTGCCCTAAATTGCATCATCTCCTCATCTCCAAATTAATTTAAGAAGTCTCATCATGATCAGAAGCCAGAGCTGCTAATGATTAAATGGCCTGATACTGAAAATTCTGAGTTTAGTGTGCAGTAGTTCCATGAGCACAAATTATTATTTATCACTGGAAGTCCCAAGACCAGAAGTACATGTCAATAATTATTTGCAAGTCTTCCTCATGTTTAACTTGAGAGAAATTCATTATTTGTTTCATATGGTCTTGCACCACCTCACTCCTATCAGGCTAATCCAAATTAATGATTTCTTGCCTCTTCCTGCATTTTTAATTCTAAAATTGGTGTTGTCAACTGACCAGACATGACTGCAAGATTTGGTGGTAGCTATGAATAGGTCAGGACAACAGTTAATAATCAGTTAAACACATCAGCTGCATAAAAAAGAAGGGTGAAAATTACTTTTTTCCAGCTAGTCTGAGCCATTGATCAAAGGGAAAATCAAAGAAAGTTCAGCAGGAGAAACACAGGCAGCCCCCACAAACTGACCAGGAGCCATCCAGAGACATCAACCATGGAAAAACACTGAAAAAAATCTCTGTAATGGGATTTTGACAATGTAGTGGCCATTTACTTTGGGGTATTAACTATATATACAGACTTCATCCTCTTCTGCTATAATTGTTTAGCAGTTGTTCAGTTAAACATTGTACTTTATTTGGGAACTTTTCACTAAATATGGTGATTTTCATCAATGATTGAAAAGTTTCAAAGATGAAAGCTGATCAAGTTAAATAAACAATGCAGCCCACACAACCCAAAACAATGCATTAATTAAAGAAAAAACCCCACAAAACTCAAGCCAAACATGAATGCCTCAAACCCCAAATCCTAATCCCTTGTGATTAGAATCTGATTTTCTGACAAAAGTTAAACATTTTACATGACTGCAGTAAAGACATAAAAAAACCCCCAACATATCCAAAAAGCCTTTTAAAAGGGAGTTCTTAATTTTCTACACTGTAAAAATCTGTAATTTTATTTTTTTAATTTGCACCATCAGTTTACTTAATGTTTCTTAAGGAAAGAATATAGAAGAAAAAAAATTCTAATCAATCTAAACTTTCCTCCAGAACTTTCTTTTAAAGGAAGTTCAGGTCTTTATTAAGAATTGAAAAACACTTTTCACAAAATGCAATTCCTTCACAGAATTTCTCTCACTAACATGATCTGGTAACTGTCATAACTGGGTATATAATGTTAAACAACTGAGATGAATAGGCAAAGTGGTAATAATTTGTCATTTATAAGGAGAAGTACACACAGAAGTAATCAAATGTATTATTAATTTAGTGCATTTCAAAGAACCCCTATTCAGATCTTGAAAAGAACAATGTACATTTCCTCATAATCTGGGATTTGCCTTTCCTGGTACCCTAAATGCTACAAACCAGCCCTGTCTCTGGCATTCCCCGTGGACTCTCCCCCAGGGTCTTTACCACCTCCTGACTTTTTACATTCTTCTATTTTTTTCTGCTAAATGTGGTGGACAATTCATTTGGCCTTAAGAAAAAAAAATACGTTTATATCTTTTATTCCAGTCTCTCATCACCCAACGATTCCACATTTAAGTTCTCACTATCCTTATCTAGGCATCTTGAACATAAATGTGTGTAAGTATTAAATGACATTAAAAACTGTGGTTTCTCAAACACTGATTAAAAATACCTGCAAGAAAAACTATGAGAGGAAAATATGATGAGGAACATGACCACAGCACAACCTACAAACATTCACCAAGTGAAATACATACTTCAGGACACTGGAATGTTCATTAAATTTGGGAAGGGTTGTTGCCTGCCTGTACTTCCTCCCTCGCCCCAATTTCTTTCTAAACTGCCAATGCACACAGATACTGGTACATAAAATCCTGCACATACCAAAAGAACTCTTTAATATGATTTTTCACTCCTTCTATCTTGACTGCTCAGTTTCTCCTTGAAGACTATTTTACAGCAAAATTGAAATCTACATTTTTGACTCTGCATAAAAGATAGACTGCTATTAAATTCACTCTTCCACGGGGACTTTATTAGGGCTGCTACTGAACTGTGCATCATTTTAATTAGAATTAACACTTTCATCTTGTTTATGAATATATGTAAGATAAGCTTTGAAATATTTAGCACCTGGGAATACAGTCAAGCTGTCACAGCAAAATTAAGACATTTCACATACATAACTATTATTATATAATAGCCAGATACCAAATAGCTAAACATTCATTGTTAGCATTTGGAGTGTAATCTCTCTATGCATACATTTCCATGTCCTTTGGGAATTTATTCATGCTTTGATCAGTATCCCTTTGAAGCAACTTTCCTTTAAAGAGAGACATTTCAAGTGCAGTCCTTGACTGTGTTAGATGTTTCCCTGGTAGGTACGAGACCTGTTTTACATAATTTATTCTGCTGTTAGCACACATATCCCCAGACACAGCTAGAACAGCACAAGCTCACTGCAGCAGGCTGCTTCCCAAGGATCACTTTCCCTTGCTGGGATATTTACTTTGCAGGAGAGAAAGATTCATAGAAAAATGACTGTTCAGTAGGCTACAATCTTCAGGTCAGGCACTCTCCCTGTGAACTCAAGGTTCTTCCCAGCAGAATATTCTCCTGGGGTTTGATGGGACTCCTAAGAGCAAAACTAAGAATTATGGGGGGTGTGTAGAAGTTAATCCAAACAAAAAAATCCCACAAAAGTCTTCAAGAGAGAACTTTCAGCACACCAACTAAAACAGTATGGTTCTGTGAGACATATCTAACTGTAAATCTTTGTTAATTTACATCTAAAGTTTCTTTAGATGAATTTGGCATCCAAAACTAAGGGAGCAGCGGAAATTTTGAAGTTCCAGTTACTGATCCTCCCGTCCTGCCAAGTGACCTGCAAGAGTCCTTGAACAGCACTGCAGCTCAAAAGCCAATCCATCTCCATGACTTCTCTTGAAACTACTGAGGATGGGAAAAAAAAAATCTCAAAGTGGTACCTCCCTTTTCATGGGAGGAGTTTTTTTTCCTTACCCTTTTCTCTTACACAAAGGTGTCAGTCATAAATTTTGCCATTAATTTGCCATCGCCTTTGGCATTCAATTTTTTTTTTTTTCCATTTAGCAAGACTGTATGCTTCTAAGTGGCCTCCAAATTGCTTTGCCCAAAAAAGGCCTCACACAACACAAATTTTGGTTGTGTGGTTTCCGAGAACCTTTTGAATACCATTGCCCTTAAAATCTAAGTTATTCTATGACATGCAAGTTTTCCTGTCTAGGACAACTGATACTGATTTTTTTTATACTGTTTCCCACCTTAAGATTTAGGAAGAAAAGGCAAACTGTTGGCTGAAGGAAATCTTGTTTCATTTGCATTATTAGTGAGACTTGCAAAAGGCAAATATAGTTCAAGTTTTCAAACCCCACACACACATCCTTTTGCATTCAAGACAAACCTCCTCAGAAATCCCTCTGTGCATTCAGTCCTGCTTGTGATTCCTCAGCCACACCACGCCAGAGAAAACTTCTTATTGATCACTTCTGAAATTATATTTCTCAGCACAAATGCTTTAATAATGGACTGAATAAAATGATGCTAAACCTCTATGGGAACAGTTTCATTACAGAATGTTTTATGGTTTATTTGTGAATGTGTTACTGATTAATAATCTGCCTCGGAGGAAGTACTGGTGATTATCTTCAGATTTTGGATCTCTGCTTTATGAGTTCTCAAAGGGGACATAATCTATATTGAAATAATAACAATATTCCAAAATGTTTCAATTATTTCAAAGTATAAATTTAAGTGCTTGTGCTCAGAAGCCTAAGGGAAAAAAATCTTAAATCTAATTCCTAGATTTTGAGAATCTCTGAGCCATGGTATTATATATATTATAATCTGTAATATATATATTATTATATCATTATAATTACATATATACTACAAAATTTGAGTCAAATTTCTTACTGTTACTGGAAAAATCCACAATTTACCACAGTGCAAAAACTTGGAAGCCTTCACTGAGCATTATGACTGGATTTTTTTCTCTTATTTTATATTAATTTTCCAGAGCTCCAACAGGAGAAACAACAATTATGGAAACTGATACCAAGACAAGGATACCAAGCCAGAATTGTTATTCTACTGCAAGAAATGGCCATAGAAATCCTTAAAACACAACTGAGCTGTGCACTCATTTGAGTTCCTTTGTAAACTGGTGGCCGGGGTTTGTCACAGCTCCCTCACAAAGGATTTTTCTTTACCAACTTTCAACAAATTCCATGAGTAGCACAAGGCAGTTTGCACTCTACAAGTGTTATCAGGGCTTTACAAGTGAAACATTATGGTTTTACTCTGCTCTGCTTGTTAGTCACACAAAACCTCTTCCAAACTCAAAAGATGGACATTTTCAGCACACTGAGGAAGCCCCATACTGAGGAGATACTCAGCCCTAAAAAACCCCACCACACTTCTCTTCCAGCTGTAGGAAAACCTCCTCAGCTGTAGGAAGATGCAAGGAATCAATGCTGAAATTTTGCATTCAGTAAACACAGCAGGCCCAGGGTTTCACTCAAACAAAACTCGCTCGCTTTTGATGTATTTGCTTGTTGAAACAGTTGAGGGTTGATCACAGGTAAAGTGTAAAGAACATCTTCCAAAACACAAATTAATGTGAAATGTTTGAGCTGAAGCTTCAGCTAATGACTCCCAGAAAAAGAAAAAACCCCCCAAAAAACACAGCAATGAAAAAAAAAGAAAAAGCTGCATTACCCAGGAATAGGGAGAGACAGTTTCTGTCTCTAAGATGTGACACACATTTTGAGGACAAATCCTGTGACAGTGAGGAACACAGGACACTAACACAGAGTCAGTGCATTCCTCCCTCCCCTCCTGCCACACCACAGCATCCAAGCTGTCAGTCTTCATTTTAAGCAATACAGGAGAAACATCAAGTTAAAGAACAACAAACAACAGATTTACAGTGTACTTAGTCTATATACAGTTGAACAGATGTACAGGTGCATTTGTATTTATATTTTCTGTAGAAGTTAAACAGCTTGCTCCCATTAGTACCACGATTTTTCCATGTGGCCATCACTTCAGTGCACTTCATTCAGCAGAGCAGGAGCAAATAACTAATTTACTGTGGGCTGCTGCTGCTGGCAAATCATGCAGCTCTGTTACCAAGTCACACACAACAACAAAAAAAAAAATCAATCCCTGCAGTCCCTTAGACAATTTTTGTCTACTGTTTATCAAGGATAGCTGGTAGGATCAATATCCAGCAATATTCACTAACGCAAAACCTGAGGCAAGACACACTTGAGTTATCAGCATGCTTTTGTTGCTGAAGTTTCATGTCTGTGTGTACAAACAGAAAATATTGAAGTTTTTTTCAGTCTGAAACTCACTATTTAACCTCAGTTGGCTTCCTTGTTTCACTACCAAAGCAGGTTTCTATTCAATGCACATTTCAGCACCAGAGTGGAAAATAGCAATTTCCAACATTAATTCAGTTTGCAAACAATAAGTTTTCTATTTATGCATAATTTATTTAGGTGCAGTTAGAAAATCAAGGCTTTTATTCGCATTCTTGCAGCAAAGTATTTTGGAAAACAGGTTTTAGTGGCTATTGTAAGGGTCTTTATTTGCTCCAAATAATGTAAGTATGACAAGACAAGAATGTGCAAACAACTTTTGTTCATTTATTTTCACTGGAGTTTCTTTACTATGTAAAATCAAATTTAAAGGGTTTTTTTGTTCTTTAAATCTTTAATTGTGAAGAAGCACCCCTTTCCAGTGTTCTATCAGACTTTTGGTGTTACAATTTATCAGGCTGAACAATCTGCAGGTGGCTGTAGATTAAGTAAAAGGGGTTGGTTTTGAGTTACAAAGTGATTTGATATAACACTGAGATTTTTCTACCTGTTAACTCAAGCACTCATTGAAAACAGGTGCCCTCAGGTACTTAATTCCTACCACTTTGTTACAGTAAAAAAACCAAAACCAAACCCACAAAAAACTCAAATCGAAACCAGTAACCGACCTAAATATCCACATTTTTAAGGCACTGAAAAGAAGATGCAAAAATGCTACAATTAAAAAGAACAATCCAAACAAATGAAAACACAGCAAATTAACCCAAAACCAGAAACAGCCATCAAAACAACCTGAAAGTGTTGAAAAAAAGGTGAAATTACTCAATACAGCCAAGTCAGACCTCTCCAGATTGGTACAACTCAGTAAAAATTCAAGTAATATCCCATCTATGGCACAGGTCACCATTCCTCATTTGCCTCCTATTTCAGCCAGGCAACAATGCTATTTTTAATTCACACTAATTGCAAGCCTTAAGGACAAAATGGTTTTTGTTGTGCAAGTGAAAAAAGTACAAATGAAAGAGAGATGTAGCCTGAAATAGCTTGGCACATGACCTGCCATTTAGAAATTAAAACCAGTATACAGGAACATAAAAGTGCTGCCAGTAGCATCTGCAATGTCCCTTCAGAACAGAGAGTAATTTAAATTTTCACCTACAGTAAAAACCTTTTTTTTGAACTGCTTGGTTTCCCAATAACAAAGCCACACTACAGGTACATATATGAAGAGGAGATTAGTTAATATTTGAAAAATGTGAGTAGTTTCCAGTTGGATCAGATGGAAGGGCTGAAGAACACAAAGACTGGCTGCCAAAATACAAATCCTAACACTGAAGCACTACCACAAATTCAAGTGATGAATCATGGAAAGACGTGTTTGTCCAATTAAAAACTCCATGTGTTCAGGCATCAGTATCCCTGGGAAGTGTTGTTCAGTCAACTCAAGGTCAGAGAACTTGAATTTTACACTTTCACTTACTCTATTTGTCTCAACTAAAATAAACCAGGTGACTCTGTCAGTACCTGTTGTTTTACATTTTTAACACTTTAAATTGTGTCAACTGTACCAAAAATACCCCACTTCGGAAATGGTGCCTTCCTGAGAATATTCCTCAAGAAGAATCAACTTATTATGGCTGGTGAAAGACACTTCTGCACTGTGTTTCATTGGTTAAGACTAAAGTAAAATCTGAAATTACCATAATAATCAGTATTTGCTATGTGCAATTGAATTTCTCTTTTCAATTAATTCCTAACCTTGAGTAATTCCGATAATTTTTGGTAAACCATTAAAAAGTCAAACTTCAGTTAACAGTCATCCAATTATTTCTATATCATGCCCAAACAGAACTAAACTTTTACAATTAAGTTTATATATAGTGCTCCTTGTCATGATTGTTTGTTCCTGTGTAAAAAACCCCACCACGAAGTCCTGATATGACCTTTATTTGCTAAATTTAGCAGAGCTCTTATCTTGGGCTGACAATCAGAGAACACAGAGTATTGAACATGCCAGCTTTAATTGATGTTTACCAGAATCCTGTGCAGCATCTCCTCCTTTTAGGCTGCAATTTGGCAATGGGGCTGCTGTCGATGAATTAGCAAAGCCAGCAGTTCATAGCAGAGCCATTTATGATCAGGACTGCAAAATTATTGGTTCTAATTTATTCTTTAGGCCTAAAGATGCAGAAGAACATGTGAATGACGCTTCTATTTCAGGATTTTGAGGGGAATATCTTGAAAAGCAGATTCAAATCCAAGAGTGAGGCATTGTTTACATAAAAAGTTTAGAGAAGATTGGTCTATTCCAAGTTATCCCATTAAAAATGTACAGAACATACAAATCCCTGGGACTCTCTTGCAGACAATGCTACTTTCCCCCCCACTGACTTCAGAAAAGGGAGACAGTCCCAAATTAGTGAAAAATTCCCTAATAATATGCCTCTGAGCTAACTAGACACATTGGGGTATAAATCTAACAGGTATGGATATTCTAATCCAATTGGGAATTCTTCTCAGACACTCGGGCTCTGAAATTATGCTTTTAAAAGAAAATATAATGGATAGGGAATACTGTGAGATCCACAGACAAAGGGAGAGATGCATAAATCTGACATATATTGAAATAATTGAAATGTTGCCAGTTAGGGAAGCAGGTAAACGAGATTTAGGCAGCTGAAAATAACCTATGATTTCTAACAGCAGCAGTAACACTGATCAAACACTTTTTATTCCATTCTTGCTGCTTTGCAAAACGATGAGCAATGACAAGGCAGAATATTCTTCCTTATGCCATTTCGTGTTTTGTGAATAGAGACTCTGTATCTCCACAAATATCAAAATAGAAATTTATTCTTTAAATTTTGTAACAGATAAGCTGTATATGCCAGGAAGGGCTTATTCCTCACTGAGCCACAGGCAGGGCTGTACAAAGTTTGACACCTTTTGTAAGCATGAAAAATCTATTAGCAAATATTGCCCACCATCCAGTTATTGGTAGAACCTATTTCAAAATGCAAAATTATTATTTTGACTGTTATTTTCATGCAGAAGAAAGAAACAGTTCTCTCCTGAGTATGTCACAGATTATGCCTGCACAAAGTACTGACAGAAAGGTGCAAAACACTTTCAAGACTCAGATTTGCAACTCCAGCAGGGGAATGGGAGGGTCAAACGGCTTTGGGCTGGGGTTTGGGGGAAGGACCCAAAAGACATGAAAAGACAAAGATAAATATCTATCAGCTCTTATCAGGCTAAGACAGAGTGGCTTCCACTCTTCCCCCACCTAGTCCCCAGCCCTCTGCTTCCCTGAAAACAAGCTCAACATCAATTTTAAAAATTTTCCCCTCAGAGAGTCAGTAATGTTCAGGTATTCTTTGATTTAATGGGTCTTAAAAGAGTTAGCTCAGGATTTACTGACAAGCAACGACTCTTTTAAACTCTGAGTTCATTCATGTCTCAGCCAAGAAGCAAGGACTCAAAACAGAATATTATGGCTGTCTGAAAGATGTCTCTCAACACACGGATCATGGTTCTGCTCACAACACTCAACAGCCACACTGAAAAAGTCCCGTTGTACAAATGCCTTCCCAGCTGTCCAAAAGTGCATCTACAGCACCAGCTCTGACACAAACAGGGCCACAGGACAGGAACCCTTCCACTCACGGTTTACACACTGCAGAGTAGGAGCTACTGAAACTAAATTGTGCTCTTTAGTTATGAAAGCATCTCATGCAGTTGGGCCTGTCCTGGGCATGACATTCACAAAGCAACACAGGACAAACGTACTTTGAAAAACTGTCAGGAAAAAAAAATACCACAAATATTTAGATTCATCGTAGAAGATTAAATTGACAACATCGACCTATGAAAATTATTTCATAACATGTGGAAGCTCTATTAGATTGGAATTTTCTAAAATAGGGATTTATAATTCCTGGGGTAAATAGGCAAGAATGTGTAAAAACACATGGGCTGCCATACTCGAAGGCACCTGTTCAGCAGATCAAGCTGTCAATGGGATAACCCAGTGGAATCAATGTACTGCAGAAAACATTTCTGGTAGACTCTGGCTGCTGGCTATATAGCTCATGTACAGATCTAATGCATGACTCACTCACATAATAGACAGGAATTCATTCAGCATTAAAGTTTCAGAGAAAATCCTTATCCCATTAAGAGAGAAACCTTCTGACCTTATGTACAAAACTATGCTGGCTTCCAATAATGGCACTGTCAACATTGTATCTTTGCAACGAGTGTATTTTGATAATTAATGCCAGCAAGATCAGACAACAAAGTGAATTTAATTTTCTGATTACAGTGCATACTGCTTTTAACGCTCTCCATTACCCAAGGGCTGCTGTGCAGCTTGCCTGACACCATTCAATCTGAGAAATCCTTGAGCAAAATAGCAGAGTCATTCGTATAAAGGATGGGTATGGACTCCCTCTCTCCCTTTTTGCTGCAAAGCAAATGTTGAATCACAGCAGACAGCCTCAGCAGCCACTGAGATATTCATTGTTCACAAGCATTTCTACTGAAAAAAGCACCTAATTCACAAGTAAATTTGAAACTCTTATGACAGTGGAAGAGAATGTATAACATATGACAGTGTAAGATTTTTTAAAAAATAAAAAAAAAGGCAAGCAAAAAAGGAAAAAATTAAACTGTTTTCTTACCATGGCAGGAACCATCCAGCTCTTCATACCCCACGCTGCAGATGCATCTTCCCAGAGGCACCAGCCAATCCCCATCTGCCCCACAATACAATTTTGGGGTGTCCCGTTCCTCGGCGCTCTTCACGCAGGAGCCCCGTACTTCCACCAGCGAGGAAGAATCCACCCTGGGAATGGTGTCAGGAAACATGGCCAAATTTCGGACCGTGAAAGGGCACTTCTTGTAGTAGACACGGACTGACACCAAAGCAATGCACGCCCCAATGTCCTGAAAAGCAAGGTAAAATCCCTTCTTGTTGATGGGCCCAACTTCACGAACTTCCGTGTTGAGCTTGAGGATGCGGTCGCCCAAGTCCATCTGGGTGAAGCTCTCGTCAGCAGCTATGGTATCAATTTTAGTGTACTGGTTGGGCTTGAATTTGACTCCGTGAGGCTCGTCTGACTCCATGTAGTAGAGATTGAAGGTTTCCTTGCAGGTCCCCAGCACCCAGGGGATGCTGTTGCAGTCCCTCAGGGTGAACTTCATCTCCACGTAGATTTTCTGGGCGGCGTCGCGGGAGACCCAGTTGGTTTGCAGCCAGTTGTTCTGGTTGGGTTCCATCACGTTGCACACCTGGTAGGTGTGAATGGGACGGTTGTGCTCGTCCATTTCAGTTATGGCATCCCACTGGAAAGAAAATAAAAAAACGGGAAAAATATGTATTATGCACACACCCCATGTATATGCACCTATGGCTTAATTACAAATAATCATTTACTTCGAGTTTAGTGGAAAGGCAGTTTAAAGAAGTTAACTACAGAGCACCACACAAGTTTGATTTGAGAAACTCCACAATGACTCTACATAATAATATCTGAATTAATAGAAACATTAAAAAATGACTGGGGCCTAGCAAAGAAGGAAATAAGGGCTGTGTTTATATTATATAAATATATATATGTATGTACATATGTATATCCATATACTTTACATCAAAGGCTCACTAAATGTTTAATTTGTTACATAACCTGCTACTCCAAAAGATTACCAACACTCTAAAAATAGCTTCAATATAACTGAATCAGCTTTCTACTCTGCAGTCATAATATCAATGTAGTGCTGGAGAGAGAGGTTTCCTTATCAAAACACAGAATTATTTATAGTTCTGTATCCAAAAATATTGCGTCCCACCAGAAGTTTTAGCTTGGTTTTTAGATGTACCAATCCACTGGGGTAGAGGCAGCAGGAACAAAATACCAAACAAGAACCAAAACAAACCAACATTCAAGTCACATTAAAAGAAATGTATGCTGTATGCTCCAGGGAAGTCTCAAAAAGAAAAAAGAAGCAAAAAAACCACCAAAAATCTCCCCACCACACCTAACAGAATTAAAGAGTAGGTGGGTGGTTAAAAAAGCAATGTAGCTTTTAAAATATAGAAGAGCTTTCCAAGCTGGCATAGGCTAGCTTAAAATAAAGCCTCAACATGCCTCTTAAAATTATTAAGGAAGAAAAAAATATCCAAAATATCCTCTCTTACCAGGGGATTCTCCTCAGAAATATTTATATATTCACTCTGAATCAATATCTCAATTTGAACTCAGCAATTAAAGCCCTAAAGTTAGCTGTTAACTGTGCAGTTAATAGTATAAATCTATTTCTTCTGTAGGAAAGTAAAGGCTCAGCACTTCAATAAATGGTTTCAAAGAATAAAACAAAGTGGATTGATCAAACATGGAACTGCTTTAGTCCATTCAAAGCAGATCTCTCATACTTTGTGCCTATACCTTTCCCCTGTGCTCCCAGACACCTCTGACATCTCCCATTGTAGAAAAATTCATCTTTGGGCAAGAAAAATGTTCAAAATCTGTAAAACCATTTAATAGAATCAGCAATCTTAACATCATGCATATAAAATACTCGGGAAAAGGTAAACACTGAACATCTCAACCAAACCATTGCAGTGGGCAATGCTGGGTAAGTTCTGGTTCTAAATACAGAATGTGCTCTTAGGTACCAGTCCTAGATCCTGAGTGCAAACAAGGTGACTTTCACCACCCCAAAATGTCCCTTTCAGCGACTGAAAAGCCTGACAGAACTCACTCTGTGATAGTCCCTGACATGGTCACAGTCTCCTTGCATGAAATACGACCTGCTTTTAATTTTACCCAAGTGCTGCATTTCTCTTCTGATAAAAACAGTCAGAAAAAGCAGTAATTTAATTTGGTGTAGATAACAAAAAGCCAAACAATTTATCAAACACACACAGGCTTTCTTCTGGGTGTATTTCTTACTATAGCTCTTGTTTAATCAAATTTTAAGTTTTTATAAACATTTAAGCTGTGCAAAACTTCTGAACCAAATGAACAGAAGCATTTCACTGATGTCTGCACAGGAAGGTGGTGGCTCCCCCAAAAATCCTTGACCTGACACACGCAAAAGCTGACAGTTCTGATCTCCTTCAAACTTCAGCCATCCCAATATGCTGCTTTACCTTCAAAATATTTGGATCCTTTCGAATGAGGAAAGCCTCTGCTAATGCTGACGGAAGCAGCAGCAGCATAAAGCTAATTCTTATACCTGGAGGTTCCAGGATTTATGGAGAAGACATGATAAAAACATCATTTGTAGTAAAGACTCCAAAATCCTAGTTGAACAATGGAATAAACAACAGCATGGCTAAGAGGTTACGTTTTACATGTAGCATAAAAGAGGAGCAAATAATTAAAATAGAAGAACATACAATTTGAAGATTGGTAGAATTAGGATTCCAAGATTACTCGTCACATCCAAGTACAAAATATGAGATTAGGCTACAAACCCCACAGGGAATTTAGTCAGATAAAATCTCAGCTGTTTCCATATCTCTACAAGCTACTTTACAACCCTCTGGTTCATTTTTAAACTTCACTAATATCTAACAGCTGTACAAAGGACACTATTAAGAGCAAACTACAGAACTTTAATCTTGTGTTAGCTATGTAATACTAAAATCTATTTTCATTAATACCAATTTTTTTTACTGTTATTTTAAACCAAAACACTGGAGATTTTTAAGAAAATCAGCAAGAGCCATTTAGTACAATTCAGCAATGAAAGCTGTTCCAGTTAGTAGGGGTAGCTATACCAATCAGCTGAAAATGTCTGTTTCCTAATGAGCTGATACTGAGGTAAACCTCACATTAGTGAAAGACACCTCTCCCACAAGCTGTCACACTGATTGATGGATTAATATTGGGTTCTTAATTTCAGATAACAGTTAGTGAGGTACTGAGCCTAGAAGCAGTTTGGTAACCTGCTTAGAATCTTGCACACCTCACAATTCTTTTCATCGATATTTTATCCCATTTTAAGAAAAAATGGGGGGGGGGCATTGGTTACTTAAGCCCATGCCTTCACTCACCACTTCATGGAAGAAGCCATCTGCTTTAACAAATTTTGCTGCATTTGTGTCTCAACCAAGAAAGTTCCCCTCCCCCTTCTCATTTTACTCAAAGGATAATTCTCTAAAAACGAAGCACATACCTGACCAGTGTCTCTGAGCTCACCCCTGAATATGAGAAGGCTGTGGCAGGCTTACCATCAACACATTTGGATATCAGGCACACAATGGCACCCCTGAGTACAATATTCGACACAAATCATTTGTTGTTGAGCAAAACACATGGGGATAAGCACTGGCTTTCCATGGAGAGAACTGCAGGAAGAAGTTGGGCCTGACAAGAACATGGGACAGGAAACTGGGGAACAAAACCTGTTGACTTGAGCCATTCCACATTTTACTACCTGCTAAGACACATCTGTTAAGGTAAATTCTCAGTGGTGATAATTCTAATTCTTATTTGGCAACAAAAAGAAGGTTTCCACTTTAAACTGAAGAACAAAATAAGTAAGGCTCATGGCACAGAGATCTGGTTTACTCTCTTGGCTGCAGCAAGCAAGGTAATTTCAGAAATGGAGTTGTCACCTACTTCTTGCACACAAACACACGCTGACATTTGAAAATTCAGTGAACCTGAACTGTAGAAATGCAATTTTCTGTCATATATATCCCTCATTTCCCACAAGCATCAGACAGCCCAGGTCACTGCTAAAAAGCCCATCCTATAAAAGGGATGGACTGTGTTGTACAGAACTGCTACTAACCAGAAAAAACAGTCTGAAGAAAGTTGCAGGCGTGTCCATGCACCTCATGTACCCCAAAACAGTTAAATAAGCATTTCCTTACTTACCACATCCTACGAGGACAAAAAGAATGTATACAGTGTTTTCTCTAAATTGCTTCTTTTTTTTTTTCTTTTACCCCACTAAATGGTTTACTACTTATTTAGGTCATTCCAGATCTCAGCTGGGAGTCACCTAATGAAATCTATGCATGTAGAACACTCAGCTGTTCACTCCTGACAGTCTCACAGATCCCATTTCCATGGAAACAAGCAGAACAGACAAAGTGAAGAGAGTTTAAAAGTTTTTTTTTTAATTCCCTTATACTAATCTCCAGTGAGATGATTTTTAAAAAATTGATATCAGAAAGGTCTGAATGAGGAAACACCAGAGGAAGACTCACACTTGGCATGCACAGCTGCCATCTGACAATGCACATTTACACATCCTGCTGCTGTAGTGACATTCAGCCAAAACCAGCTACACACTGCATAAAAGAACTACAAAAAAATAAATTTATCTCAAACTAATATGTTAGGAAGTGGACATTTTAAGGCACAGTTGGCATTTACGATAACATCGAAAACAAAGAATATTTAAAAACTACAGAACTGCTGTCAGTTAAAGGTGCTGAGTTATATTTCCCCCATTCCCACTAACTCATTTTTCTTTGCCTTCACTCTTCCCAAGATCTACAATTCTGTGTGTGAAAACAGGTGCTCAGATCTCCAAAGATGAGTGATAACACGGAACTCACAAAATGTGCCTATTTAAAAGGAGGGGGAAAAAAAAAGTAGACAAAATTCCCCAGCTATTTGTATATTTGTCTTAGCAAGTACAAGCTGACATAGCTGGCAAAATAAAACAAGAACTAAACTACTTCTGTTCTTGCACTTAACATTGAGGTGGTTTAAAGTTGCTTAGGGAATGAACAGCAATACATGCTTTTATTAGTCCTGGAGAACTAAAATAACTATCACAATGCACGTTTAGAGGAAAATGTTGCATCTGTTTTCTATATAGGCACAGAATATGTGAATAAGAGGGCAAACCCTTCAAAATCTGTGGAAGTAAACATGATTAAAAGGAAACAACAAAATCAGAATTGAATAAGTAAATGTTAGGGCCATATAAACAACAGAACCGAGAGAAAGTTGTTCATGCACTCAAAATAGAAATTCAAAAGCAAATTCCCTTTCTGTTATTTCTGAATGACAGAGATGAGCTGCTCCAGGTGATCTAACTCTGTTCTGAAAGCGCTTCTGGTTCATATAAATGTTTTTTACAGGCAAGCAAGACCAGGATTTGGTGAGACTTGGGGGGATGAACCCTGGAATTCAAGCGAGACAAACTTCAGATACATGAAACAATTGACCTTCACTTGGGGATTAGCCAGCATAGAATTTGGGATCAGCAGGGAAAATAAGAGAGATGTGATACAGTAGCTTTGGAGAGTGAATTGTGACTATTCCAGAAGGAAAGGGCATCAGAGGTCTTGAACAAAGAATTTTGTGCATCTACTAGAAAAGATCAAGATGACAAGAACCATATTTAAATCTCTAAATACACACTCTGATGTAGGGCTCAGGCTAGTGAGGCAATCCATTTATTTGACTGACCAGAATTTAGACAGGAGTGTGACAATGCACCAATGGAAAAGTTACACATAGAGCCATGTTCCTGCTGTCTGGGCATGGCAAAGTATGAAACAGAAGGCAGAGAGAATAATACATCATTCCTTCCGTAACAAATCATGAAAAGTACAATCAGAAAGGAGATCTACAGAAAAATGGGAAGAAAACTCAAAAGAACCCACACATATATGCATACACATGAAGGCTCTCTGTTATAAACTGAAATATAATTTAAACCAACCAGTACCACACAAAACACCTTTCTCCTCAGCACTCTGGAACAAGTTTCCCTGAATATGTTATTGACTATAAAAGACTCAGTGACTTGCACCAAGGATCTCCAAGGATAGTGTACCATGCTGTAATTTGCTTTTTAAATTTGAGACACACTAGTAAAACCTCAGCAGGTGGTGAGAGGTGCCACGAGTCAGTGGTGAAAGTGCTGCTGATCACCTTTCCAGGGGCAACACTTATCCCTTTGTAATGCAACACTTCCTATGTATTCAGAACTGAATGGAAAGTGAGAGCAGAAAGTCTACACCTTTCCATAGCACTTTACCCTGCTGTGTGCCCTTCAAAAATCTGCCAGTGCTCTGTCCCTGGGACCTTCAACAGAGACCTGCTCTGCTGGCCTCTCCTTCACAAAAGAAATAATAATAAACAATATATAACCCAGTGGTTTTACAGGTGTCTGCTTCCAGAATAAAGCTGGGTCTGGCAAATCCCAGTAGTTGCGTGCTACATTTGGCTGCCAGCAGCTGCAGAGTTGTCTGCTATGAAGAAACACAGAATAATGCTGATGCTGGCAGGGCATGGGGAACAAGAGCCCAGAAATCCTCACTTGGCCGAGTGAGATCTACGGGATTAGCCAAGAATTCCTGGAGAATGTGAGAGCTCTAAACCTCAACACACACGTGTTGGAACACAGGGGTCTGCTGGAATAACAGATGTGGGATGAAAGAATCAAGTTTGGTCACTCAGCAGAACTAGAGACTGGCTTGAGTTGAAAGGGACTTCAAGATCATCCATGGCCAGGGACACCTTCCACTAAACTGGGCTCCTCAGAGCTCCATCCAACCTGGCCTTGAACACTTCCAGGGTTGGGGCAGCCACAACTTCTTAGGGCAACCTGTTCTGGATGCTAACCACCCTCACAGGAAATAATTTCCTCCTAGTATCTAATCTAAACCTGCTCTCCTGCAGTTTAAAGCCATTCCCCCCTGTCCAATCAGTACATTAATAAATGTAGTAGTAAAGTAGTAAACAAGATATATCATGACTTACGATACGTAAGTCTTAATGCTTATAATTCCTTATAATTGGAATAAGACAAGGACTGAGGAATAAATTACAACTACAAAACAACTAAATCAAGCTGTAGCTATAATCCAATCAAGCTCCAACAAGTATTAGCTGCTTAATTGCTGAAGACTCATTTGCTGTTGTGTTGCTTTATTTCCTAAATATGGGGAGTGGCAGCAACCCTGTCCTTGTCCTTCCCAGCACCTGGTACGCTCAGAGTAACTGGAGCAGAATGTTACAACACTGCTCAGTGCAGCCACTGGGTACTTGGGTACTGCTGCACAATAGCTGTGCATCAGCTATGTGGCCTGGGGGACCTTGCTGCATCTCCAAAACAGCACAGGTAATGTTGTGGGAAATGTCTGTGTGTCCTCAGGTATTTAGGAACACTGCAAACAGTGTGGAAGAAGCTTTAAGAAAAAAAAAGAAAATAAAAAAGCCAACCAAATAACTAACACTGAGCAATGTCTACATTTCTAGTTTAGAAATTTCTACGATTTCAGAGTCTGCCTGTTAATCTTACTGAGGTGTTTGTGAGCAGCCCTGGGCACTGGCTCTGACTCACCAGCCCCTTGGTACCCAAGCTGGGCCACAAACTGCCCTCCTGCCAGACCTGCACTGCCCATGAACTTCCACCCTGCCAGCTGGGCTGGCCTGCTGGGAAACCAGAACAGCATCAGGGCAGGCACAGACACTGGGCAGATGATTCTCTCAGCCCTCAGAGTCTGAGAGCTGACCTTGTCTGCCCCGTGATTTAATGCACACACTGAGTCAAATGACTGCTTTTACCACTTAAACCCTTCAGAAATTGTGCATTGCATCACATCGCAAATCTGACTCGAACGCACAAATTTCCAAGTATCAGTTCTGTTTTACTTGCTTTCCCCACTTTGAATTCTGATATTTATTATCTACAATTCTGATTTTTGAAATTCCCCCTCAGCAGCGGGAAGATTTTTTTTTGTCTTTACTATTCCAAGCAGAGGAGTTTTAAGTGAACAGCACAGAATCCCAGCACACCAGTGGTCCTGGCTGTGTGCACCCACAAAGAGGGCTATGACTCAGAGTTTCCCATTTTCATTTCCTGACTAGTCCCTCTGGGAAAAAAGCATTTCAATACCACTGACGGCAGAAATTGTATAAATACCTCTTCAAGCTCCAGGTTTTCCCACTGAAAAGCAGCAGATCTCAGAGGGTTTTTTTTAATGTGGGCATTGGCATATTTAAATTCCTGCAATTAGCAAGCAGTCAATGAGGTTAATATGGATGAAGTGAAACCCAGAAGAATATCTGCCCACTTCTTCAATCTTTCCCCTGTCTTTTCTTAAGTTTACTTTCTTTAAAAAAACAGAAGAAAAAAAATCCTGCCTTTTCTACTTATTGAGTGCATGCTAGTCCATTAGTGGCTCTATTTGAAATTATACAAATGGAAACAATTAAAAATAATAATTACACAAAGCAGTTATGTAAGGCTCTTCATCTGTGGAGTGCTTTATAAACACTAACACATTAATTCAGCCTAAGACATAAAACCAAAGAAGCAAAACTACAGCTAATAGGAGGAAGGTGAAGTGACAGATCAGTGACTTTTACCAGCAGGCTGTGTGTCAGTAACGAGGAGCTGCACCAGTGGGGATGCCCTGATCTGACACTGCCCACAGGAGCTGAACTGCTGGCACTGCAGAGCTCCCCTGCAGCACAACTCTGCCTTTAGATCTTTACTGATGGGCTCCTTAGAACCACTCTCCAGTCCCCTCCAGCTGTTGTGCTGCCAGGTGAAGTGGAGCCCATTCCTGTGGCTCACACCGGGCTGGAACACCCGTGACCAAAGTGCTGCTGGAGAACTGAGCACTTGCATCCTTCCTAAATCACCTCCAGCCTCCCATCACCACCCTAACAAGGGTTGTCACTACCTACAAAGAACAAATTCATGACTTGGTTTTTTCTCAAGCTACTTCTCCCTTCCAGGCAGAGGATCAAAAGGGGGGGGAAACCAAGATTACAGCTATGTGACTAATTAAAGGCAAGAATTTGTACTTATTGGCTTGCAAGGGATCATGTTGATATACTCTAGTGAAAGGCAAAAGCAATGTTATCATATCCTGCCATTCAACTGAGCCTAAAACCTCTGGAAATAAAATCTGAGAGGTGAACAGAAGAACCAATTATAACAAGTGGAGCAAGCTGAATAACAACATCAGTAGCAGCTCAGTTTATTTGATGTAAATTCATAAGCTTGTGTATTTCAGCTACACACATTACAACCTTTCTCATTTTCTAGGTTAAACAGAGCCATGCCTAAAAACTCTGTGGAATAACTTCCATTACAGGTTGCAAACATCCTTAACAACATGTCCAAAATGTGCTGAGAAATGAATACATAAAAAGGAGAAGCCTACATTATTTTAAAAGAAAAAAAAAATTAACATTATAAGCTTTTATATATAGCCTGTGAACTTCGCAGTAGGAACACATTTTTTAAAAAAAGGGGAAGAGAAAGGAAAAGAAAACAATTACCAGTGTTTTCCAGCAAATCAGTTTGTTCATCCTTCCCAGGTAATTACTTATTTACTGAGGACTTGTAAAGTAGCACTGTCTCCTCAGGGAGCTCAGGCTCAGTCATACTTGTTAAAATGTCCTGGAAGAAAATAACTTGCTACCCTTTCCCAGTGCTCCTTCCTTTCCTCCCATTTCTGAGTGCACAAATGGAGGGAGCATCAAATTCTTAATTATCTTATCCTATAAATAAGCTGGCATTAAACCCACTCCATTCATTACAGTTGAGGAGTGCTTCATCGAAACAAACTCTCAGACATCTCATTTCTGCACTGTCCTGCACGTGGAAAAAAAAGATGGGAACTATGATAATAACTCCCATGCTCCTTCAGACTCCCTCATCTCATTACTCATATTTTCAGCTACATTAAAAACAAAGTAATTTTGTAAATCAACTTCTGGCAGAGGCAATGGGAAAAAGAAAAACTGAAATACAGTCAAATGAAATTATTTACTAGGCACGCCAGGATATTAGGTTCACCCAAATCAGAAAACAGCTAAAAGGCATCACTTTAACCAAGGAAGGAACACAGCCTAAGGAGTTGTGGAGAAATTGATTTGTTTGCTTCCATTTTCAGCTCAGAGTTTTCTTAGAACACCACAATCTCCCCAAGATATGCAGAACAAGGTTTGGCTTTCCAAAAGGACCTTTCATAACAAAGCAACATGAACCATGTGGCACTCTGAGCTTGGAGCATGTCCTGCTCAAGAAGATACCTAAGTACATATTAAAAATTTTTAGCTTAATTTATTTTTATTGATGGTGGTGGGGTTTTTTGTTTTTGGTTTTTTTTTTTTACCTTTTGGAATCAATAATAAGTATCCTTTTATTTTCCAGATATTGCAGTTGATTAGCACTCGACTTCAGTTTTTCAGTACAACAAGACTTTTTTCACCCAACTGAAACCTAGAGTTCTACATGGAACCTACTGTAGGTAAAAATCACTGCAGCTGGCAGGGGGCAGTCACTGCCAACCAGAGGTCAAATTAGATGTCAGATTGTTTTGTAATTTACCAAAAGATTACACTTTGCACATTTATCTTCCAGAACTTTCTCTGTTGTCACAACCAACTTGACCCTAAGAGAGCAAGGTTTTATTAAGTTGCAGCTGAACACAATTGCCGAGATGTTGGTCCAATGCCTCTAGTTAATATATCACCTACCAGCAGGATGTCCTTCTAAAGGAAAAGCCATTTATGTTTGTCATTTCAGAGCAGCAAAAAGAAGAAAAAGGTTTTTTGGCGTGTGTCATCACAGGGTATTTTTTTGATGAAGGACACCAAGTTGTTTTTATTCTAAACCCAACTGTGCTACATCAGTGAAGGTCTTGATATATTTATTTTAATATAGTCCCATGACTTTCTGGCCTAAGTATGAAACACTGAAAAAAGCTTGCATAAATTTGGATTAGTATCATTGAAAGAATGAACACCAAAACTAGGCCATAGTTAAAGAACATTACTAAAAATCTTTAACCTCTTTTCAGTAGAATGAGCTACATTTTTCCTAGGAAACAACTCCTCTTTAGGGGTTTTTTGAAATTATGCTTTTAACAGACCTCTCAGTGTTCTTGAATGTAAATGTTGGAGTTTTCACAGTGCCCGGGAATAAAGCAGCAGAATTCAGCTTTAAGAGTTATGAAGGGAATGTCAATCCTGTAAAACTAGGAAGTTAGAAAAGACCCAAAACTCCAGGAAAAGGGAGGAAGAAGCCAACTTCATGGTCAGGTTTTATTTTCCCATTCCTCTTTTTGTCCAACAATTATCCTGGAGTCCACAGCAATGACTACCTCTACCATTTCTTTAGAGACAATATATTTATCACAGTTATAAACTGATGCCCTCAAGTGATTCAATATGCAGTAGTTTTCTGGCATTTGTGCATTATTGTTTACTTTTTGTTACTGCAGAATATTAACGATGAAAAAAACACAATATTCCCCTGAAAATTTCCTTACTAGCTTATGATCAAATAAGAAATCTGAGTTTTGCAACACCCTATTAAAAACAGAATGGAAAAATAATCAGGAGCATCACTTCTCCCTTTTTATGACATGACCTTGCAACCTTCAAAGCTTTGACTCTTTCACATTTTTGTATTCAGGGCAAAACCTTGGAACA
Organism: Petroica traversi; assembly: GCA_025920805.1. Classification (NCBI taxonomy): domain Eukaryota; kingdom Metazoa; phylum Chordata; class Aves; order Passeriformes; family Petroicidae; genus Petroica; species Petroica traversi. Next base: position 2,160,383 of record JAHLSL010000040.1, read on the forward strand.
CACCATAATCCTACAAATCCTGATTATTCCAGAGAGAAAAATGGAAGCCTTTAAGAAATTAAAAAGCTGCAAGATCCACGGTTCCATAAAAAGGAGCAAGGAACTGAGGGTGCCCAAGAAGGAAGACACAGCCCAGAGGAGACAGAAAAGACTCCTTTAACCACAGGTCCATCATTCATTCCTTAACCACATTTTTGTCCTCTTCATCAATCCCAACCACATAGATTGGAGCAGACACTCAATGAGCATGTATGACTGACTGAAACCAACCATTTCTATCAATTCAGTGTACAAATAGTAACATTTTTTCCCTGCACTGCATTTGTTATGGACAACGCATGAAGTGCACATTTTTCTTACCTGTTTTTCAATATAAAGCTTTGACTCTCAAGAGAACAGCTCTTAAAATTTCTCCCCTTATTTATCACATTTGAGAGACTTGCATATGAAAACCCATGAAATTCTATTATCTGATAGTCAGTCTCATAATCACTTTTACTAAAATTAAATGCATGCAAAAATAAGAATTTTCTTAGAGCACAGCGTGCTGAATTCAAGTCCTTTTCTACCCGCCACTGCCCCAAACACAGGACAAATCTTCCCTAATTACTCTTACTCTGCTCTTCTGCTGAAACATGAGATGAAGACGAGCTAGAAGCAAAAATTCTTTTGTAAATTGACATATGTAGAATATTGACCTGCAAACCCTTCTCCAATTTGCACAGTACCCTCTTGAAGCAGATGTGTTAAAATAAGCAAGCAGAGTCTGGTGTGTGCATCCGTTTCCTAATGAGATCTGACACAATAATTAGTGTGCAGCAAGCTGGGGTAGTTTAATATACTTCCCTTCTCGTTTCTATCCAACTTTATAAAAGTTTCATTAATCTTTGCCACTAACAACAGGAAAGCAATAAAATGGGTGTAACAGCACAAGCTACACAACCTCACAACCCATGCTTTTATTTCAGTTCTGCTACTCAATACTGGTTTCTGAAAATAACCAGGTGACTTTTCACAAAGGCCAATTAGACAGTTCAGGTAATTTAGACATGCTCAAGTTCACCTTTCAGAGCTGCTGGAGATGAGAAACATCAGATGGAATTTTTGGGACAGCCTGTGATTTGGATGTGGGAGGGAAGAGCATCGCAGTTGACAGCAATCACTTTTTTCATGCTCTGATGAGTTGCTGTATTGCTCATTGTTCTGCCCACAGCAAGAAATATTTAATCTTAGCATTGTAAATACAAAACCAGGAGATGAGTAACCAAAACAAAAGACAGGCACAGAATGAACTGTCAGCTTTGATGTAACGCTTGTGGTATTGAAAAAGAAAAACGAAAATTATACTAAAGCCTCAAGGTGACAAAAATCACAATACATACACAGGAAAGAACTAAAAATCTTCAAAAATAGGGTCTAATATTTTTGTTCCCTTCACAGCTGAAATCAAATTTAAGTTTCGCCCGTGAATTGAGATTTCTAAATCTAACTTTCTATAAAAACCATTTACTTAATATTGACACAAATCCTCAGTATAATTTCACATATTTCATCATTTGCCCTGTGTGTGTATTCCTGCATCAACTTCATATATGCAAGAGAGATACTTGGACCTCTCCGGACTGGAAAGGAATAAAAAGATTATTAAAAATTTTCAGATGGAAGTCATTTAAAGCATATTTTACCTGACATGAGAGAACATTTGTTATGCCCAAACATTTTTCTGGCAAGAAGAAAACCACAGTGTGCTAAAAACATAGTGAATATAAGAGTCAAATAAATACAGGAGTCTCTTGTACATAAAACAACAGCTCTTGAGTCAGCTCAGCTGATTCAGAGGCTCTGGCTGGAAACTTAAATAAATGCAGGGCTAAAAAGGTGAAGAGGAAAAAAAACCCTGATTAAATTAGGAACTGCACTTCTGGCATCTTTGAAACCAAGGACTTCAGTTTTTAGGTTTTTATGTTGTCTTTATCCATGCTTTTTTCTCCCACCAGCTTCACTAAACTTCATTTAGATTTCTTTAGGTCATCTAAAAAGTAATCCTGTGAGCTCTGGTGTGCAGAAACTCTTTTTGTGGACTTTTTCTGTTGACAGGACTTTCCTTGCTGAAATTAGCAGGTACTTAGAAGGAGGTGATGTATCTATGAACAGTTATGCTATTTTAAATGGTGCTGTCAAATACAGTTATGTTAGAAACTTTAAAGATTCCTGGTTTATGCAGCAATTTATTTTCCCAAAGAATATTTGGCCTTTAAAATTGCTGTTCTGCTGAAAAGCTGTACCAGAACACCAACAATTATGCTGTAGTGTCACAAATCAATAGCACTGCATGCAATATTTAATACCAACTGAGACCCATGGGCCTGCTCTTTTAGCTTTTGAAATCAAGTTTTTGCTTACTTGCAACATTTTATTTTAAATGGCAATTATGCATAAAAGAAACAAAGTGCTCCAGTAATCTTTGGTTATACTGATAAGGCAGGCTTCAGCCCAAATAAAGTCTTAAGAAAATCACAGCAGCACTAGAAAGACCCTTCTAGGCAGCTCACCCATTTTTAACCTCTCTCATCAATGTGTTAATGCCATTTAAAGTTTCTTTACATCGTATGTAAATCAAACACAACAGGATTTTAATCTAAGAGAGTTTTGTAAAAATCTAATTCTTCTTCATACAATTATAAAAGAACCAGTAAAATAACTGGGGGGTTGGAGGGTGGAGAAAAGGCAGGAACAGTGAAAAGCTCCAGCTGCTTCAACATCCTATCCCTAGCAATGACCACTGGTAGAGCCATGGAGAAATTCAAGAACTGGGTAGGGCCACTAATCCAGAATACTCCCCAAGCTATTATCTTCATAATTTTTTTCCAGGCTCCCCTGACAAACCCAAATTACAACTTGAAACAATAGTAAAGTTTAAGAGGAAAAGGGGAGAGCAAGGGATTGGGGAGGGAAAAAAAAAAAGGAAAAAAAAAGAAACCAGGGAAAACAAGAACCTCAATTTGGCTGGATGGGAAAAACAGATAAATGCATAGCTGAATCTCATCATTTTCCAATTCTGCCCTCATCTACCTAGTTAAGCAAAGATTAATAGCAGTGAATGACTGTGCCAGGAACATCTTTTCCATGCTGCACTGCCAGTGTAGTCCCATGTACATTTCCAGAAAATAACCCTCTTTATAAACAGTAAATACAACCAAAAATGGATGGTCTAATTCAGAGTTGTTTTCCAAGCACAGTGGGAAGTAAAAGTAAGTCTGGTCCATTCAGTCTTTATTCTTCTGTGCAAAAGAGAACACACTACATCATATTTTTATATTATAGTATCCTGGCCAGGGGTGGCTTAGAAAGTGCATAACGTATCTAGAACTAATAAATATTTTCAGATTTGCCTAAATGCTGCTTTTGCCTTCCCCCTCTGTAACATATTTTGCACGATGCAGTGAGAACACAAAGTTTCTTGGCCTCTCCATACACATTGAGAATAGCTGCATTAAATGATTAACAGCATTTCCTGTGGCATTTCACTGTTGATGAGGGTGAAAATAGCTGGCATGCATTTGTCCAAACAAGAACAGTTTGTGTGAACAAACGTTTGAACAACAATTTCTGAATAGCAAGGAATAAACACCGCGCTCATTTCAGTAACAGATTCTTGCCCATTTTCTACCCTCAGTTCTCAAAAAGTTCAGGAATTTATATCCATTAGAGCCTCCCAGTGATGTGTGATGTTACCCTCATTAAAAAAAACCCTGAAAACCAAAACACAAACCAAAACACAAAGAGTGAAGGCTGCACAGACAGCACCTGCAGATGCTGAATGCCGGCACTGCCCTGTGCCAAGCCAAGAGAGGCTACCTGGTGTTTTTAATTAAAATGCAGTCAGCTGAAAGTCATTAATATTGCCAGAGAAAGAAAAACAACCTCTGCTGGGCACGGGTAATAAAGTTTGGGGGCTTTTTAACTTGCTGAGCTCCATCTGTGAAGGTGAGGAGGAAGGTTAGCGATGAGAGCATTGCAGCTCTGTTTTGTGGGCCCTGTGGCTGCACATCCTTCCACCCTGAGCTCCACAAGCTCAATCACAGATTTTATTACAAGATTACACTTTTTTTTCCCTCCTTGGAAATTAACATTACTTACTTTCCATAATAGAAGCGTGCCTATAAAAATGTAAATTTAAGGCAGGCCATCTAAATAGAGCACACTTAACTTCAGCACACCAGGCAGGACTAATCTTGCAGACCTCTGGTAATTTAAATTCTGACAGTGTAAGAAAACTGCAACTGATATTCTGCATAATGAAACTAAACAGAGGCATCAGTATTCCGATGCAGAGTGGGAAAAAGGTAAAGAGACATTTATTTTAAAGTTCTATTTTTCAGTTCAATCTTTTAGTAAAAATGCTTTATTCATATGTAAAATGTACTGAGAGAGAAAAAAAATTATCTCACTGTTAAAAATCATTATTTACCACTCTCATTTGTAATGGAGTTGCCTGGGCCAAGGGCCTGTCAGTGCATGCCTACAGCTATTCATTGTAACTACAAGGAATACAGCTCTGAAAAGTGAATTCACAGAAATTTTCTTCCATGTTCAACACCCACAAAATCTACCTGGATTTTCACCTGCATTTCCCTCTCTCATTCAAAATTATGGCATCCTCCACACTGCAACCTGTCAAGCCTATAATTACTAGTTTTAATAAATGTTTAAAATCCAAGAAACATACAAATAAATGTTAAGTTGTTAGACCATTCTTGCAGTGCAAACTCCTTCATTACTAACAAAAACCCCAAATTATTTGCTCAAGTTCTGTAAAAACTGAAAGGGAAAGATGGAGTCTTCAAATGGGAAGGTTTCTGCACTAAAAGACAGATGTGTGTCACATTTTCTCATTCTTTATTGAGGTGATGTGGCAACAGGACAGCAGCAACATTCTGAAAGCTACAGGGGTAATTTGAGACTGAAGAGCCCAAATACTGGTTAGGAAATATTTCTCTGCAACAACTGAGAAATATTTTTAACCTCTGTGCTCCAGCTCTCCCTCAGCTGAAACCAGAATGCTTCAGGTCATCAGTCTGCAAATGTAGAGAGGTGCCTTTAGGACCATAAATCCACACCATCAGACAGAAAACAACAGGTACAAGAGTAACAAGAAAGCCAGAAAAATACAAGGAAATATATAATCAGTGGAATTTTTCAAAGAAATCTTAGACTATTTAGGCATTTCAGGCTTACAGATATTTACTAGAGTTAAATTTTTCTTAAGAAAAATTTGTTCACAAGAACAAACTGACAATGAGAGGACAAGAATTGTACTGAATTCAACACTTAATCACTATTATACAGTCTCTGTCTTCCTATAATAGGGTGTATGCATCTCCCCCAAATAAAAATACCCTACAGTCTCAAAGCCTTTTATTTCTGAAAGCCTGTTCTCCCTTTAGTTTTTGAAGAAAGGGAAACTTCCTTCAAAATTCATCAAGCTTTTGTTATGCTAATTTATTTCTGATTCATACTCTGGATCCTTTTTTATTAGCCTGGTGAAGGATATTCTGCATTTCTCACAGCCACAAAGATAAGACTGCTTAGTAGAGTTGGCTAATATGGTGTGATCTAACAATCCAATTAATTTGGAATGTGTCTTACTGATTAATAAAGCCTTTTACAGAACTGAGTGTTTCATCTGCATTCATAACCTGGCATTAATTACTTCCTCCATGCAGCAAGTTACGCAACACAGATGATCAAATATTTATGTTCAGATATTTTTAATTTAATTTTACTATTAAAATTTGATAGTACTATCAAAGCTTTCCTTTCCTATTCCAGTTTAGTTTTATAAGTAATTTCTACACATCTATAAGCTAAGAAAACTGGGCAAGAGAAGCAGATGAAGTTTAGTACATTCTGAAATTATGGGTATTTTGTTAAAAAAATCAGAACAGAACTGATGGGATGCTGAGGGAACTGCTGTAACAGCAGTCAGCAAGAAAATGTACAGCACGTGATTTAAATAAGCCATTGCTCTTGAGGGTGTACCAAAGTCAGCATTTGTGCATGAAATGACAAAAATGCACATATTTAACACCAGTGTTCTTGAGTCACAGCTTAGCCTGGGATAATATTCATACTTGCAAAGAAGTTTACAGAAGATCCAAGTGACGATCTCAAAAGGACGGAGAAGTTCAACTCAAAACTTGAGCAGAATTTGCTCAAGCAAAAAGATTTTAAGTCTCTCACAAAACCAAACTATTCGTCAGTATTTGTAGATTTTGCTCTAAATAAAAAGAAAATATGCAAAATAGCTTTGGGACTACTGTAACACGCCAAGCAGATAAAAGACAGATAGCCCCACTGATTTTTCTACCACTCAAGTGGAAAACCAGACAACAAACCAGATTTTTTTTCATGGAGCAATAGTTTCCCAGTGTTCATCAGGTGGTGCTTATCCCACAGATGTGTCTGCAGTCAAAAAGCCTTCACTAAAATCTACTATTCCCTTTTTTACTGGGCTAACAAAAGCAGTGTGATCAGCTCATGCCCTGCTTCCAGATTCATGACTCATACACTGTCATGACAAAGATTACAACCCTCAATGAGAACTGTCTTTTTTTTAAAGAAAGAAGAAGCTTATTTTTCATCTTTTGTAGACATGCAGTTCACAACTGTGCCTTACTCTTCAAAACTGTTTTTATTAAAATATATAAATTGTATTTCAATTGCTAGTAAGAGCCTGCCTCTTTCCTCTCATATCACTGCCACAAGTAAAATGCTCTCCAAGATTAGGAGTATATTTGTTCCATATTGTTCATTTTAAACAGAAATACTTTCAGATGTCAGCTACTTATTTATTTCTAGTCCATTCAAAGGGTACTTTCCAGTGGCAAAACATAAATAGGACTTCCAAGGTACATTTAGTGTAGGATTTATATTACAAAGTAAGGCATTACTCACAGCTCCACAGGATGACAAAATGTTTGTACCGCTCCTTTATTTAAAATAAATGTTCCTGAACAGAATATAGCAGAAAAGATGAGCCACAAGTAGAATTTCTCAATGGCTCTTTGAATTTCCCTGCTCCATTTCACATGTCTCTACTCCCCAGTAATCATCTTCAGCTGCTGCTGCTAACAGAGAGCTACTGATTCTGGAATTACTTCCTCCAATTATGGAAATTTTGTAAGTAATGAAAACCAAAATATGTCTTGAGCAATGACAGTCAAATTGTACAATGGTTAAAGAAATCCATGATTTGCATTTCTTATTCTCCAGTACAGGCAAATCCACAAGGGAGGCCCTTAGGAAATAAATCTAGAATCACTTCCTTTTACTTATGAAAATCCTACTTCAGGAGTTTTCATTGCCATTACAACTCAATAGTGATTTATCTGCAGAGAAAGAATAACATCAAACAAAAATACTGCAAAGCATAATAGGAGTTATTATTGCAAGTAATCTGGGATAAGGATGAATGTGTGAAATATACTTTTGATCCAAATATTTGTTATGTCACATGCCTGCTGTAAGTATCTGGATATCCCCCACAAAAAAAAAAAACAACAAACAACAACCCAGTGCTTTTTAGGAGTTTATGTTATTTGCTAAGGAGTTATGGAATAGAGCTGCTGTTTAGAACAAAATGATGCTTTATTCTCGTAACATTTAAAAGTAAACATGTTGGTGATAAAACAGGAGACTCAAGCTTATGGTTTAAATGTAAAGATGCTCAAAACAAGTTTAAAAAAAAAAACCAAACAAATCCTTTCTGTTCGCTTGACACTGAAGAACTGAATGGTCAAATACTTGAGTAAAGACACTCCCCCAAAGAAACATGTGGTACACTCTACATCTGACAGTGGTTCAGAGCAATCTGATTTTAGCTTTACTAATTTTATTTCAGTATTAATTACAGAATGTATTTCAAGTCGCACTTTATAAACGTAATGAAGGTGCAATTAGCAGTGCCTTGTGATTGTTTTGTTTGCACTAAAATAACCACAACCCCACAGCTGATAAAACACTGTCAAAGCTACAGAAACACCTTTCCCTCATTCTAATATTGAGCTGCTGTTATCTCGTTACTCAAAATCCAGAGTTAGCACTCCAACACAAAAAGGCTGTCAAACACACTGGCCCTTAAATTTCAGTTTAATGCACAGGGATCCAGCTTTGTACACATGTGAGTCTGCAGTCTAGCATGAAGCATATATCACAATATCTAGTTTAACAGATTAAAAGTGCCTTTTTTGCTTGCCTAAAAAGCTTTACTCAATGTGAGTTTGGCAAGTCTCAAGCAGGTTATTTATTGCACCAAACAGTACCTCCCACAGTTATCCCCCGTCTATAACGGACCACAATACACTGAGTCAATTTTCCCCTTTTTTACCAAGTTTACCACAATGCAGAAATGCAGTGGCTACATGGAGAGAGAGAGAGGCAGAGAGAGAGAGAAGGGGAGCAAAAAAAAAAGGGGAAAGAGGGACATTTGGAAATTGTCTACTGCCACCTTACCTACCCAGCAGATACAAAAGCAAATAGCAGAAGAGGGGCCCCTCTGAGCTCATCCCTGGGAACGGGAACCCAACTTCCTCCCTGTGACAGCTGCTTTAGAGTGTGACACTGAAAAACTGCAGTACAATTAAAACTCCACTGTCCCAGGCTGTGCCCATGGACACTTTCCTGCTGCAGTTGGGTCCCCTGAGCCTTTTCCTCTCCAGGCAGAGAGGAGCTAAAAAAGCCCCAATCCATTCCCCAGCTGGTCCTTAGGCATCATTGCTTCAGCCCCTTTTCTTGGTGCCTTTCAGCAGGGCTGCTCATTGTCTAACCTGTTTAATGGATTTTTCAGGACAGCAAACTTTCCCCTGATCAATCAGAAATAGTCAGAGTCTTAAAAAAAAAAAAGCTTAAAAGACAGCTCATCAATTCCATATCCAAGAAAGCCACTAAATGGGCAAAAATGAAGTGTCCAGGAAAAAGGCCAAGCACTGGCATATGATGGAGCCATTATTTTGTGTTAACAGTCCATTAGAGAATGTTCTGTGGTGCTATTAGGTAACAAGGGAATGGTCCCTGCCCATTTTGCAGCAGCCTGACAGAGTTCAAGCAGTGCCTGGACAATGCCCTCAGGCACAGCGTGATTCCTGGGTGTCCTGTGCAGGGCCAGGAGCTGGACTCCATGATCCCTGTGGTTCCCTTCCAACTCAGGATATTCTGTGATCTGAACAACTCCCCAGGTAACTACCAGGCACAGTTCTCAGAGTTTAAAAAAAAAAAATGAAAAAAAAAATCAAACCTTTCCACAGGCCCTTTTTAATATGCAGTGTGCACACCCTGACCCTCTTCCAGAGGCCAAGACACTCCAAAATAGCTGCAAGTTATTGCAATAAACATCCCCAGGCATGTTTAATTTACTGATACTGAGTCTCCTACGCTGCCACTGCCTCTTAGGGACCTAAAGAGCCTGCCTGTCTCTCTTTAGTTAATATTAAATGCACCCTCATAGCTGATGTTCTGTGATAACCAAGAATAAAAATACTCCTTTTCTCTCATCAGCTGCACAACATCCCTAATAACCTGTATCAATATCCAGTTAAATTACACCAGGGAGGAGTGGAGAATCACACTAAAAGTCAAGCAGTGCCACTTTTGCCCTCTGCCATATCTACCATGGAATGAATTTCCACTTCCTGACTGTTGATCCCCAATATATCACACAGGAATAAGAAATCCTATATTTACTGCAATCTCCCTTTTTTGTAGCAGAGCTTTGCAAGGAAAATACAAATATTCAGGGGGAATAAAATATACTGAGAGCTATGGTAAATACAAGTACAGTAAACAGACAATGACAATGTAATTAACAGCAGAAGACACTGGTAGAAAAGATTCTATTCCTAACTTAGGTGTATTGGAAGATCAATTCTCCTTCTGAACTTCCATCATGAGAAAATACAAAACTCGAATGCCATGGACCAGTGAAGTGTATTTAAAAGTACACCCAAGAGAAATTTTAGATGGCACTTTTCCCTCCTTAATAGGAAGCCTTTCCTATAGCTTTTATTGGCAATAAATCAATTTTCCAGTTCTTCGGGAACTGGGTTTCTCCCTAGTTGAGACTTTATTTTGGATTATATTTCTTTTTCACAGAAAGGTTAAAAACCAAGTAACTTTTAAACATTATTTTACCCATTAACTACAATTCAAGATGTCCAACATCAAAACACCTCTTTTAGAGGCCACAAATTCAAGAGGAAGAAAATAACCATAAGTTAAATATTCAACTGGGATATTTTATTCCTGTGAAGTTATTACACTGCTGAATATTAATAAAGCTGCAGTTTTGTTTTAAAAATTTAGTTCTCCTAAAACAGGTGTAATAGCAATAGCAATTAAAGTGTAATTAGTGCTGAAGCAACACGCTCATGCAGCATTTTGTTTCTTAACGTTCCAACTCTTTCTACCAAATTGTTTTCATTTTACTGAGATACCTGCACATTTAGAATGGACACATCTAAGAAATAATTACCAATAAGTGCTGTCTTAGGCATCTATTTTAATTCTAAACATTTTAAGTAAAATATTTAAAATCAAAGTTTGTATTCAAGACACAGGAAAAGCCAGTGTTTAAAATAGTGCTTCAAGATCATTCTCCTTTTACAATATAGTCCATTGTTTCCCCACTACTTGATTTTTAAAACCCTTTTGAACATTAATTGATATGATTAGAAAAATACTTCTGTCATAAAAAAAAAATCCAAGACATTTAGCTCATTTGGGAGAAACAAATTTATAATAGCATACAACAACACAGAAAGCCAATTTTGTGTTTTAAACAACCAGAAAGCTAAACCTCACATATTATCTTAACAGACCAAACAAACAGATATGTTTAACAGAAATACAAAAGAGCTGAAAAACATTCCTTACAAGAAAGAGATGGATTTGTGGTAACAGAACAACACCAGACTCTGACCTCATAGATCCCTTTCCTCTCCAGGAAATCCTTGAGAATGAAGTTTAGTCAGGTTTAAAGCAATACACAAATGCAACTGACTCCTTCAACTTTTTTATGCTCAATCATCTTCTATCTCAACATTTTTCTTTAAGAAGTTGATCTCTTTACAGAGAGTCCCATTGAAGAAAACTCAATAACAAAGTCCTAAAAGAGCCATCCCTTTGCTGCAACATCTCAGACCCTGGCACAGAATTTCATAATTTCGAAGCACATAAAGCATGCTTTGATATTGTTTTGGGCCCCTCTTCCCTAATTTATTACTTGTTTTCCACAGCAGTCTCCCAGAGGAGCTTAACTGTTCTTCAGGTATCTTTAGAAGTCATTATGCACACTTAACTGCTAATTATAGGCATTAAATAGATGTACCAAATCAAACAGCTAATGAACAATATGACAAGAAAACTACACAAAAAAGTTTGACTCCCTTAAGGAAATACCTGTCCACTAAGCCCCACAGCTGCCCTGATATTCTAAGTACTGATCATTCACAGACAAAACAACAGAAAAGCAAATTAAAGTTTATTGGGTGGTAAGAAACTGGCATTGTGAATCAATGAATCACTCTGTTGCATTTAATCCCAATTGATTTGAATAGTTCAGTACACGTCCCAAGCCTGTCTTTATGTCATACTGTTAAGTGTAAGGCAAATGGAGATTTATTAAGCTATGAATCCTTTATTACTTAAACTCAATAAGCCCTAAATGGCTCATGCATAAATGGCAGCTCAAGTATTCCATGTTTAAATTTTTTAATACAACAGAAAGCTTCAGCAGGATTGACATGGTGGTCTTGGGGAAACCTGATGTTCTCTGGTGAAGGGATCTAACATTAAACTGCAGATGGGAGCCCAGGGGAGAGAGGGCACAGCCCAACAGGGACTCAGTGCTGGATTTTTGGGAAGTCATGGCCACCAGAGCATGAAACCCTCACTGAAATTGGTGACAATTGGTAACAAGAATCCTCATCCCAATCATTAATTAATGGAGAGGTGAAATCCTTATTGCTGGAGTAGCTGATGAGGTTTAGCAGATAAAAGTGATCTGAGAAGCTGCCAACACAAACTTTTCATGAGATGGTAAGAGAGAATCAAATTCACACCAGGAACATTTACCTGGCTGCACAAAACCCACACCAGGAACACTTACATGGCCATTGTTTAGCTGCTGGACACAGCAAATTAAGGTCTTGCTGAACACAGAAATGCAACAAGTCAAATTTAACACTAATTGCCTTTCGGGTCCAGTTCTAAATGAGTTTTCATCAAGGTCCAACACAGACCAAGTTAATGCTTAGAAACACTTAGCACTGTAATTCTGTAGCACAACAGTAGAAAACCCCATGTGGAGAAATACTCTAGACAGCACATTAGGGCAGAAAGTAAAATAATGAACACTTTCAACTTTATAGGGATTGAGTCACAGTACCAATACTGAGTGTGTATTTGTCAGCAAAAAAATGTTAAATACCAACTAGAGAGTTTTAGACTCAGCCAATTTTCACTGTTGGAAATAACTAGGACGTGATTTATTTTCTTATTAGTCTGATACTAAATTCATCTGTTGATGTTTATTTGAAATACAAGTTATGATTCTGTAACAGGATGCACCCCTCTAAAATTCTTGATTCAGTAACACATCCTCACACCAAGAGAGTAAATTCAAGTTTTGTCACAACTTCAACAGCACAAAAATTTGCCCCAAAATGTGCTTTTTAGATTGGACTTGGTAAGTTTTCATATAGACATGGACCAAATGTGAAAATCCAGACCAGCAAGTAGCTGAAGGGTAATTCCTTCAAGCAATCCTTCAGGGGATTCACAAGCAGTTGCCTGTTTTACCAACAAAACCAGTCCTTTCTGATTATTCTGGCAGTGCATCCCAGAGCCATTGGAAATATCCATTAATAGTATTATTGAGAATCCAATAGAGTTAAAGAGTCAATAAATCAGAGTATTGAATACAGAGTCCCCTTGAACACTACAAGTCTTCAGCATTTAAAAGCGTTTTGGAGGTTTTGTGCCTCACTCAAAATCTTCAGGCTTTTGCTTTAACCTTAGCAAAGTTTTCCAAACTCTTATACATGCAGACTAAATAGAATAATAAATGGCTAATCATATTTCAAATTAAAAAAGTGTTGAGATATATATATCTAAAAAACCCTTCAGCGTTATTCATTGTACTAAATATCATTATAACACATAGAAGTCATCCACAGGGACATAAAAATCAAATTAGATTTCTAAGAACACCAATCCCTTCTTGAATATGAAAAGTTCAAACACAGGCAAAGATAGAGAACTCTGATGCTATTTTACCCTACAACTGTGATAATGAAAAGTGTTTTATTTCAAGCTTTTTTTTTTGGTGTCCTTAAGTTTCACACAGGAACACGTCCCATAATTATCAGGACGTTGCCAGAAGCAACTATTGGGACCGTACAATGTTAAATAAGAATAGAAAGAGGACCATAAAAAATCAGATCCAAAAAAGTCACTTTTGGAAAATATTATCCAATTCAAACCTACTCATTTAGGTTGATTCTGAAAAAACTGAATTAGAAGAACATGAAGAATAATATTAATTTGAAAATGCTGTTTCCACTATGGAAAATTATGTTACTATGCAGAATCACTGAAATATTTAAAACATTTAAATGCAAAGAATTTTTCACTACATATTACTGGAAACTTTTCATTATATGAAAATATTCATTGCTTGGTCTTTTTATCCTTTATAGGATTTTAATATGCTTGGTAGCTCAACTACTCAACATTCTCATGGGTTTTTAATTCTAGTTTTTAAACATCTCTACTGACACACTTCAGGACTGGAGTGTGATTTAGATGATCTGCATTATTTTCTGTCAATTAGCCACATACTACTCATTTACTTGAGCTATCCAGGTGTTATAATGATACATAAAAAAATTTTACATTAATTTCTATGCATTGTATTTAGGTTACCACTATGATAAATAACTCTCTCTCCACCCCATCAGAGCTTTTTAGTCAGTAAATCACAAGAAGACTCTCAGCAGTTACCACTGCTTTAGAAATCCATTACTTTGCAAAGAATCACCTTGTTGAAACACTGTTCACAAAACAGGACTGATTTTCCCAATTTCCTCAACTTCTTCAGGATGGTGGGAAGACAGCTCGTGAAGAGTTCTTAAAAATCAAAACTTTGCAAATATTCTGAAGTTCAGACGGTTTCCAGAAAAAAAAGAACTTGCACAAAATGCTCTGGTGAAGCAAATTTCTTGAGTACTTTCCTTCATAAATAATTAAAAGCATGAGATTTAATTTTTCATTGTGGTACCCAATCCCACACCTGTGAGTGCTCCTCAACATGCCCATCTGAGGCTTTCCACACCCGAAACTCAGCATTTCTACCCATTCCTTCCCTCAAAACAGGCAAACACCTTTCCTCAGTTCACCTTGCACAGAGAATATTTTAATAATGCATTGCTGGAATGTACTCATTCCCAAGACAGAAGGAGGCATCTGCAGGAAATTTTTTGAGGGGCAAGACAGGTGTAAAGAGGTGCTTTTACAAAGCTTTTTTTGTACATTAAAATCTACCAACGTGGTTTGGCAGGAGGGAGTTGCTAAGCTGCACAAGAACACTTCAAACTGCAGGAGGAACGAGGCAGAATGGTGTGGTGTAAGTGAATGCACTGCTGAATATTTTACTCCAGCTAAAAGCCTTTTGGCAACAGCTAAGGCAAAGAGTCCAGCTAGGAAAAACAAGCTACACAAGCAAAAAATTTTCAGAAGGCACGAATTGAATAGAGATATTCACATCATTTCTGGAACTTCAGCAGCAGAGGCGTTACCTGCTGGTATTCACACACAATAGATCAACTACTCCTACCTGAACTTCTCAAACTTCCAGCCAAAGCTGTTGCTTCAGGAATTCAGCCTTTCACATAAAAAAAGGGTTTTTTAGCTTCCAGTCACTCAGTGACTGAAGAAAGAAATCTTTTCAGGGAAGGCAGAATAGGTGTATTAATCCAGAACTAGATGCAAAGTCTATGAGGGAAGGACTGAACTTCATAAGGAATTTATTCAGAGTGGATCCAGACTCTTCTCTACTGAGCTGCAGGGTACAGCTGCTACCACAGTCTTAATAAAACAAAAGTAGGACTGGAAGGATTTATAATAGGTGCTGATGTATCTTCACAGGACATAAAAACACATAAATTCTAAAGGCAGCTAACCTTCAGCCAGGCTTAAAAGCAGAATGCTCAAGTGACTCACAAGTGGGTCACATAACAGATTCATAAAATTCATTCTAGAAAAAGAGAGTGGGAATCTTAGACACTCAAAGAAGTTAAAGCACAACCTACAAGAAAAACACCTACAAACACAACATTCTCTTTACAACAACCACAGGACTCACCCAGCAAGAACAAATTCTCCGGAAGAGAAGCTCAACTTTGCTTCTTATAAAAATAATTTTCTATACCCACCTCTCACTACATAAAACAACTTCTCAGTAAACTCACCCCACATCTCCAATCTTCTTTTTTCCTTCATGTCTGTTTATGCAGCATGGCCAGGTGCAAGCAATGATCCTAACAGGGCTCCCCAGCAGCAGCTGGTCAGCAAATCACCCCTGCAAATTGGGGAGGCACCACTGCAGCTGCACCCCTGCCACTAAAAACCTGCACTGCTCCCTGTGATCATCAGTTTTCAGGAAAGATACAGGATTTTTTCCTTTTAAGAGGGGAAATGAGCCACTTATCTTTCTATGTGGTTTTGTCTTCCCACAGCAGTACAACTGCCATGGTGATAAATAACGTATGACTTTGTTGAAATCCTGACAAAATCAGTGAAGTTTCCTTCCTCAACCAAGCTCTGAAGGCTTACAGGTCACACGTGAGGCACAGGATTGGCCAAATAATGCAAACTACAATTGGAAAACAATCATTATTCTGTGAATCCAATTCTGGAAAAGCTTATCTCCAGCAGTAATCTCTTAATACTCCCCTCGAAGTGTCTGCCATTGATACCTGAAGTATCAACATTTACAAATCACTACAGATCCAATAGGAAAGTACAAAATAAGGTGTCATGGTAACAAGCCACTCTCCAAACAGTGACTCTCAAATGCAAGACAAGCAGGGAAATGAGGTTTGGAAAAATACATGAGCAGTGTTATGGAGTCCAAGCTGGTCAGACAGGAAAAGTACACTTCTGATTTGTGACAGAAAGCAAAGCACACTTTTCATTATGAGACAGAAATTCTGTATTTCCAATTTAATATTAGAAAATATGGAATTTTCAGGGCTCACTGGCAGTAGCACTGGCAGATTACCCCCATCCAAATTAAATTTTAATTACTTAAGACTGTATGTAAAAATCATGGGAGCAGGTTGAAGTGGCCACATTGAACCCTCTTGCAAAGGATTTTCTTGAAGTCAGCAGGCAGCTCCTGCTTCTTTACTGGGAAAGCACAAACAAACACAGGCAGTGAGAGGCCAGGAGAAAGAAAAATACACCCTTCATTAGCAAAGGCACCAGAAAGGCAAAGCTTTGGATGCAGCAAAAGCAATGGTGGAGCTAATCCTGACCTCAATGCACCTGACAGCTCAAAGCTTTGCAGCAGAGCTTGTTCTGGGAACACAGATAACAAATATTTGTGGCAGCAGCTGCCTTTACATCAGTGATTCCCAGATTGTGGATCACAAGGCCACAGCATTTGTTAAACGGAGCACATGGACACCCTCTCCTATGAGAATTATGCACTACCCTGATGGCTTCAACTCCAGGCTGAGGCCCCTTCCCTTGGTTCCTTTACCATGATAACACAGAAGGCAAATCAAACTTTAAATTTACTTTTAAAGCTTGCAGAGCTATGGTGTTCTACTCAAAGGATACCATTTAGCTGGATACTGGAAAAGGACAAGATCCATCCATGTTAAAACAGTTTTGATAATTATTTGAAATAAAAATCCATAGGAGAAACAGTGAAACAGTGAAGCCAAGTACGTCAGCAAAGATTATTATTTAATATTTTACTAATAAAATGAATACACGGAATAAGAAAGCAGAAAAATAAAATAGCAAGTTCTGCCTAAACATCATAGAAATTTTTAGATAAAATATATTGTATTATACAATTTTCTCTTTCTCTTTTTTTTTTAATAGAGGAAAGAGAAGAAAACAAGAAAAGCTAGGATACCAATAACATGACTGCCATATTAAGAGTTACTGCATAATTAAAATTAATTTCCTAGCATGAAGTTTTGGGATTAGTGACAGGATGAGCACCAGGGAAATGAATATCATCACAGTATGAATAAGAAAAGTCCATTCATTATTTCACACACACTGTATGCTAACTGGTCTAAATTATACATCAGTAAGTTCCACTGCATATATGTTAATTTTTGGAAAAAAGCACTGAGTAATTAGGTTTGTATTGGGTGTATGGAAGGTCACAGTGCTTGCAGGTTCCAGATACAGGGCTGGTGTAGGCTATCAAACATTTCCAATATTTCCAGTTTTCCCATTTCAATTCTGAAAAAGAAAAATTGAGAGCCATTCCTAAGAGAATTTAGAGAAGACTTGGAGTGAACAAGTTGAAAGATCACAGCCTCCTCTTCCTACAGCAGCTCCTTAAGAATTTAATACGCTTGCAATATCTGCCTGCATCAGAAATCCTGGCCAGTAAGTTTAACAAATGACATCTGAGTCCTGAGAAAACATCAGAGTTCTAAAGATATAAAACTCAGTGAGTAACAATAAGATGTGCATTTTGGCATCGCAAAGAAGGATTGTGAGTTACTGATTCTCTCAGTCCAAGGCAAAATATGATTTCTGTGCATGAAAGTAATTCCCTTCCCAACATCTACATCCCTCCCTTTACCAACAAAAATTCTATTTCTAAGTACAGTCAGTGCTGGTGATTTCAGTACTCCTTCCTACATTGATGAATAAGAAAATGAATGCAGGTCCACGTCATGAATTCAGAATGACTTCATGGCTTTATTATGTTTATTACCAAATAAATCCATATATCATACAAGTGGTGTATGATTTTAACTCTGAATTGGCAACGGGATAAGTAAGGGAGTATTTACTGCGGATTTCTCCGTTCAGGCTCTGCTGCTCAGCAGTGCCTGATGCCTACTGTCATACAACATCTTGTTTTCACTCTGGGGAAGAATTTTTTTTTCTGGAGTAAACAAGACAAATCAATTTGCCAGCAACTCAAATCAAAGACAGACAACCATAAGCCAAGTGGGATGGACGCCACAGTGTTTTTATCTTGAGATAATTGTGCACGTTCTAGAACCATGCATGAAGTAGTGGTAAACCCCCTTTTTAGCCAGTGAAAACCAGAACTTTGTTATAGGGGCTCTTAATGCAGCGGCTCTTAATTAAATTCATACCACTGATGAGCAGAACATGCTCCCTTCCCCACTGGAGAATGAAGTGCCCCCAACCATTTCTGTTTGGTTGGTTGGTTTTTTGCTTCATGATTTACATTCAAATCAGGCACAAATTTTAACTAACAACATCAGTGGGAAACACCTCTTCCACTGACTACCTGTGCCCTAGCTTCAGCACCAATGATTAAATTAGCAAGTCAAACAAGGTAAATGTGGGAGGAGGAAACAAAGATATTTTTGCAGCACCTTCTCTTCCAAACTGATTATGCTGATGGCCACGTTTTTAGATCGCTGATGTATCTGCCCGAACAATCCATCTGACATCATTTTCACAAATAAATTATTTCACCGTTGGAAATTTTTCACAGAGCTTCATCTGCTAACATAATAAAAGAGGACAGTTGGGGTGCACACACAAACCAACATCAGTAACTTCCAGACACTGGAAATTTGCCTGTATTTCACACCCCTAATGCATCCTTTGTTTATTAAGATGGACAGAGCATTCCCCACTTGTTCAGCCCAAGTTGCAGGCAAGACAGGGACACTTATTTTAACAGCCTCAAATTGAAGGGCAATCCAAAGAAAAAGGAGCAGGAGAACAGAGCATTAAAAAATCCATCATACTGACAGGGCTCTCTTCTCCAAGGAGCACAGGATACTGGAGACAACCCTACTCCCAGGTATCTGCATCACTCAGAACTGGACAATGAAACTGATTTTGGGTTTACTTGAATTCTCATTTCATTCACTCATTTTTCATTTCGACAGTTCTTAGCTGGATTTTAAAAATCATCTGGATTCCTTTGAGAAAAGGCACTGGCCAGACTATGCATTCTTATCTTGATTAAAGCTATTGTCATTGTTTCTGTTAAGCTGCTTTACACCTTCACTTTTGCTTTTCATTGACAAGCTTCCTTATTTTCTTAGTCATTGGAGAAGTATAATCACAGTTAACAAATATAGTTAATGCTGAATGAAGATATTTATTTATTTATTTCTACCCAGAAATAAAATCTTTTCCAGAAGAGAAAAAGTTATTTTCATAAAACGAAATGGGCAAGTGGTGATCTTTCCCAGGTCTTTTTTCCCCATTTATTTGCTTTATATTTAAGCAAAAACAACAGTGCTGATTGCTTCAGATTGGATTAAAGCTCCTTTTAGGTGAATGTGCCCAAGCTACTCTCCCATCTGAATTTAGGCAACCCATGCACTTGCACACTTTCTTCTTAGTGCAGCCTTTCAGTACTGAAAGAGAGCTTAAAAAAACATAGAGAAAAAAAAATAGAGACTTTGTAGCAGGGCGTGTTGTGAAAGGACATGAGGTAATGGTCTTAAACTAAAAGATGGAAGATACAGGCTTGTTCTGAGGAACAAATTTTTTACAGGGAAGGCATTGAAACCCTACAGGAAGATATCCAGAGGGGCTGCAGATGCCCCATCCCTGGAACCTTTCAAGGTCAGGCTTGGACAGGGCTCTGAGCCAAATGACAGAGTTGAAGATGCCCCTGCACACAGCAGAGGGGTGGAACCACAGGACCTTTGAAAGTCCTTTCTGACCCCAATG
Organism: Petroica traversi; assembly: GCA_025920805.1. Taxonomy (NCBI): domain Eukaryota; kingdom Metazoa; phylum Chordata; class Aves; order Passeriformes; family Petroicidae; genus Petroica; species Petroica traversi. The sequence continues at coordinate 2,180,366 of JAHLSL010000040.1, forward strand.
ATTCTGGGATTCTATGATTCTTCACTCTTTAAATCCTCCACCTGCTTCTATCCTAGGAGAGTCCATCTGTTGAGAATGTCATGAAAGGCAAGGTAAACAAGAGATTCACAGTTATCCAAACTTGAATACTCTTTTTTGACAAGGGAGGAAGGTAGTTATTAAATTGCTTTTTATATCTCTCATATGCTCCACCAAGAACTCTCCCAGGCAGACACCAAATGAACAGTTTCTGTCCTGGACAGCTGCTCTTTTGATCATATTCTCGTTCCTAATAGTTCATTAACAGGAACAGAACTGTGGCCTCATCAGTCTGCTGCAATTCCAACACTGACAGGGTTATGCCATTAATTTCCATCTATCTTTGTGTACTTTGCCAGAGGATCAGCATCTACTTCGAGACCACATCTTTCAGACAGCCTCCACTCTGAGTCAAGCTTGCCTGCTGATAGCAAATCTTGATTTAATAAACTATCCCCACATTGTCTTCTCTGGAATGAATATTCCCATCCTCAGTTTGTTTTTCCCAGTTCTACACCAACCAAATCAAGCATCAACCGGGTTGTTAATAAGTGTTGCGACCCTGATTTTCAGTAAATTAAATTACTGTAGAATCTTACATATAGAATATATGACAAATTAAAATGTTCAATTTATATCTGCCTGCTCAAAAAAAAAAAAGAAAGAAAGAAAAAGAGAGATCCATACAATTATATACATTTACCTTTAATGTTTAGTTGCAGTGGAAGGGCTCACACAAACCTGAGTTGCAGAATTCTTCATTGCAGGAAGCAGCAAACACTTTGCTGCTCAGAAGCTCATCATATTTTCAATAGAGCAACTTTTCACTGCAGAGTTCCACAGCTCAACCCATGGGGTATTTGTGCTGAAACATTTCTTATTAAATAAATTACTTTTTCATTTAATAATGGCAGTACAGCATTGCCCATTGGCAGCAGTAACTGCTCAAGCTAAGTTCAAGGTTACTGAAGCAGAGCTAATGATTTAAAGGTAAGATTGTACACTGAAACTTATTTTTATTTAGGGCAGTTCCATTTTATATATTTAATAAGCCTTCAAAAGTTAAGCTATGCAGTACATTTTATCCTGGCTGCTAAATCAAAAGGAAAATTTGTCCAGATGGTATGAAAAAAATTGAAAGCTAAATTTACTTTGTGGAAGAGGCGAAAAAATAATGGAAACTACAGCAGCCCCAGTTTGAAGTCTAGATCATGCAGGCAGTGGTCATCAAAAGTTTTCACCTTCTACTATTAAAGGGGTAATCACCAAAATATGTAACATCTATATACAGAACACAGCTTAGGAGAGTAGGAGAGTTTTAATTAAAAGTCCTATCTGATGAATTACCCAGGCTAAAAGCAATAAGGCATCAAGTTGGAATATAAATATTAAAAAGAACAGGTTAAAGGACAGAAAATAATCTAAGGAGGAAAAAAAAATCTATATCCAGCCAAGGGAAGACACTTGGAGGAGCCCCACTGTACATGACAGCATTTGGGCAAGAGCAGAATTTTTGAAGATAAAAAAGAGTTATGCTGACACATCCAAGGATTAAAAAGAGCAGAAATGTGGGCAGGTAAAGAAAAAAAATTCTTCATCAATGTAGCAAAAAAGACAGCTGTAGGGAAGGGGCTGGAAGCGTGTAGAAGTACTGAACAGGTACACTGCCTCACTTTGACTTGCATTTTATATAGAAAAATCAGACAAAATAATATAAAAAGAGATTAAAGAGAAACACAGACAGGACTTCAAAAAGGCACTTTCTGAATTAAAAATACATCCAGTAGCTTTCATCTAAGATTTGACAAAGAAGAGAAGAAAGTCTGCATCCATTTTGCATCAGGCAGGATGAAGGTTTACAGAAGGAGAGCACAAGTCTCTATAAATCAACACTGCAAAGCACTCTAATGCACATTTTCCTTTTATTTATATCTCATGCAGTGTTGGCGGGGTAAGAACAGAGGTGAGGGAGTGGAAAACATGTATTTTATCACTGTGTTTCTGCTTGTCTAGGAGAACACTGGAATTTCTGAAATGAGGGTTCTGCCCACGCTCACCATGACAGAATTTGAGGAAAGCTTTTGTCTTTTTCCATGAAACAGCGAGTTTGCCCAAAGCAACGGGTCCCTTAAAACAGCCATCTCTGAGAACTGCTTTATTGCCAACAGTGCAAAAAAACGATTTCAGGGATTTTTCTCTCCAGCTGCATTGTTGTTGGCTCTCACAATATCTGATCTCAGTGGAAGGACCTATCCTAATACCATGTTTTCATCAAGTATGTTTGGTAACACACCTATGGATGGAGAATAGAGAGGGTGGTTATGAGGGCAGCTCAGCAGAAAAGATGGAAGAGCACAGGGTGGGAAGGAGGTGGGATGATGGATCAGCCATGGCTTTGGGAAGGATCCCCCCACAAGCCTTCCAGCACCCCTGATGTCTCACAAAAGGACAAGCACTGCTTCAAAGGCTGAAATGCTGCTTGGTGTAGGTACAGGAGTGCTGGGATTATCCCCTGAATAAATTCCCATCAAATGTGTTTCCAAAGGAAGGACTTTTCCTCACTGCATTTATTCCAGGATATAGAAGACAGTTGGCTAAAAGGCTTGCATGGTACAGAGAGCCATGGCACTTCTTAGGAAATACAGCTGATGCAGGAAGATAAAATCCTTGTGAAGATACATTTCAGAGCAGCATCAACAGCAAGTCAGCAGGGTTTTTACCTGGGACATTATTCAGGCTTAATCCAGCAAGTGTTGTTCCTTTTTTTTGTTTATGTCCATTATTTAAAAAAAAAGGTTGTAGCTGTGCTGTTCAGCTTGGATATGAAGATGAATTCAAGGCATTTTATCTACACCTGAACATGAAAAATATGGAGAAAAAGTGTTTAACTGCCTAAAAGGAAGACACTATTTGCCTCAAAATGACAACAACAATAAGGAATATACAGCTGTGATAATCTAATATAGCAGAAACTGCTAGTTTTGTTATTATTTATTTAAGTATGGCACATAAAACTTAAGTCCATAACTTAATATGAGCCATCACCATGACATTTCCCACCACCATACACACATAAATATCAATATTTATGTACTGTGAGGAGAAAATTCCTGAAACAACCTCTTCCCCGTTCAGGTTTTCTAACTGGATTAATCTGATTATTTTCCACTACAATCCTGGTGCATCCTTGGAATGCTTGGTGGAGGCCCAGTGATTTATTTAGAACACTGTGAAGTCCATCAGCTACACTGCTTACCTTGTAGGAGGTTGTTTTTATTATGATTCTAAGGATAACATGTCAGGAACCCTTTTTGTAAGTTAAATACAGTGCTCCTGTGATTAATTTGACAGAAAATATGTCTTTTTGCATATTAAATACAATCTATAAAACAGTCTGTTCTCTAAATCTAATAAATTGATCTAATCTAATCTAATCTAATCTAATCTAATCTAATCTAATCTAATGTTACTGATTTTTTACTTATAATAAATAGTTTATGAGAGATTCTATGATGATCCTTCTCTGAGACATCACAGAGTGAAAACAGCCTCTTAAATATTCTCTTCCATCAAGCTGTATTTTAGATTTCATTACACTTGTTACAGATGTTAAGGCCACAGAAGAAAGGAATCTTCAAGATGTCAAAGGAGAAAAGCTTGGTAATTTACATATGGCAAACTACTGCAAGTATTGCTGTTTAAAAAAGATGTTGTGATTACTACTTCTACTTACAGCATTTGCAGACACATAACCATTTGCCTAACCTTCTGTAAAGCAGATATTTGAAGATATATTCTCAATATAAAACAGATTTATTTGATTAGTGGAAGAAGATTTAGAAGAAACCAGTACGGGTTTTTCTCAACTGTTACATTCTGAGAAATTATTGGAAGAAGAACTGTGACAGTCTGAGGAAAAACTGTTGTGAGATGTTGAACAGTCTAAAACAACTTGTCTGGGATACAAAGGATCATCAATATGGAATTGCACAGAAGAATAAATTAAATGATTGTATCCTGAGGGTTGTACAGCCATTCTGGATTGGATATCGATTTCTACAGATGAAGCCTAAAATTCATCTACCTAGAAAGAGGGAGATGCAGGCCCACAATGTATTGAAATGTTAAAATATGCATTTGTTTTACTTCATTTACTTTCATACTTCCTTTATATATCACAGAACATATATGAGAAGAAATTCCATATTTCACACAAACATCTGAAGGCTCAGCATTCACACCATCCCACTTGTGCTGCTCTGTCACTTGGTCCCCTTTTTTTTTTCTTTTTTTTTTCTGGTACTTCCATCATTTTTTTATTCCTTACTGTCCAAGGGTGCCTTTGCTCCATTAAACTGTGTGCAGCCAACTTTATTGATAGCTCTGCCACCTCACATCAGCATTTCAGAGGCACTGAAATGACTTCAATTCAGCTCCTGCAATGGTATTTAAATAGCAGTGCCTCATTTGCCTTTATTGGAAAAAGAAAAAAAAAAAAAAAGAATGTAAAGTAAGAAAGAAAAAGCACCCAGAGCTTGAGTTACTCATGCTGTAAACTGTGCTTTATATCTTCTTACACACCTTTTTTCCTCTCCTATTTGCAGGTACAAGGTGTAGGTATCATCTTGTGTACTTGAAAGAATGAGCATTCTGACAAGCTTATTCTTTATGTTGAGCCCAAAATCTCAGCATCTGAGATTAAAAAAATCAAAGAGCTTATTGTTGTACACAGAATGAATTTGGTTTTCGTAATTTTGGAAATGGAAGGGTAGTCATCATTAGCCATGTCAATATTTCTCTTGAATCCAGTTTTGTAAAAAATAAATACCTGCATTAGGTATTTTTCCCTGTGATTTACAAATGGGCCATCTGCACCTATGAATAATGAAACTGTCAAAGAATTTGGTACCAAGACACGGCCTCAGACTTTGTTTTTCATGCTTAATGTTAAAAACCCGTAAAAATACATGAAAGGGAAACCAGCAAACTGCTAAGAAAAATTCCTTTCAACTTTCTAAGCCATTAGCTTTTCTGAAGAACTAATTGTGAACTGCGTAGCTGAGCTCTCTTAGAGAGATGATCTAATGCACAACTGCACCCTCTCAGCCAACACCACACAGGCAAAATGTTTTCTATTTTTTTAGGAGTCAAAACAGAATAGATGTTCTGACAATAAATAAATAAATAGTGTGGGTAGTAATTGGCTGGGTGTTGGATTGGACACAAACCCCAGGGGGGTTTCCTACCCCATTCTATTCCTCAGGGACAGGCAGCATTGCAATAGACAAAAATCAATTTTCTGTCCTTGCAACTTCAGTATTATCTACTATTATGTACTAAAAGTCTTAAGCCAGTAAAATCATTTGCTTAATATAGTAATGGGAGCAAATAATCTGTATTTTTGTCCCTAATATTTGCTGCTCCCCGCCCTGTGATTGATTACAAGTAGAATATCTGTTTATTTACAGAGATTATAGTTCTCTGCATATACTGGCCTCAAACCTATTCTATTTTTCTTGCTGACTTAAATAGGAGCAGGATTAGATCTCTGATGGGAGCTTTACGGCACAGGAAGCATTGATTTGAGAGATTAGCAATACACTGGGGTGACAAAAGATATTCGTCCCCACAGCTGCGTAGAGCAGGTTACAGAACTCTTTTGAGAGCCCTGTGTGTTTTCATCAGCCTCTGTCATTTTCCCCCCCAAAACAGAGTTGATTACAGAGCCTCATTTTATCAGTAAACTGGAATGGCATTAAGTAAACAATTTGTCTGCACTATGGAGTGGTCCATGGACAGGTAAGAAAGACATTTCTTTATTTGGACAAGAAAACTGAGTCATTAAAGGCACATTCTCCTGATTCAGTGTAACACTGGCATGAACAAAACTCTAGTCCAGCTCCGGGGTTCCACTGTCTAATTTTAGGATCACAGAAACTAAACACCAACTCTCTACTTTGTACATACACCTTTCCATCTGTGCTGTTCTGATCATAAATTTTCTTCTAACAACTAAAATCTGGTACTGAGGTCCTTTTAGAGAGCACTCTCAGAGAGACATAGAAAAAAAAAAGAGCAATTTTTTTCACTCTTCCTGTTGACTTTATCACAGAAATTAGTATGGGAATGGCACTGTCTTTGCCATGATGGTCAGAGCTATTTAAAGAACTGAACCACAGAAGTTGCACTTAGAAATAAGCAGGTCCTAAACTGCTATCTAAAAAAAAAAATCAGGAGAGGAGCAATCTTACTGGAAATGTGGAATTTTCCTGAAATTTCATAAAATTACTGCGTTACAAATCTACAGAATGGCTTAACATGTTTTAATTTACAGATTACTTTACTCAGCTTGTATGCCAGATACATAAAATCCACTTATTATCACTGTGAGTTCTATCTCTGAGAGGACCATGCCCTGTACTGAGATATGAGCAATATCAGTAAAACAGAAAGAGCATACAAATCTAAATGAAATTTTGGGCCAACTTATTGTTATGGGCTGTCCACACAAAAAAAGCTTCAAATCCTTCCTTTTTCATCTATGTCTCAGTTTTCCTAGAAAAATATAATCTTTTTAAAGCCTTTATATCAGAAACAATTAACCATTCGCAAGAATTTGTTCACAGGAATCTCTAAAGTGTAGTTATTGCTATAAATCCTCCACATGTTTAAATGAACTCAGGCTAAAGATTTAATTGCTTAAAACTAGCCCTAGTTATCCCCATAGAGATCTAGATTTTTCTTATAAATGTGTATTTTATGCATTTGTGTATTTAATTGCACATATTGAAGCCTGCATTTTTATTTACTGCCACCAAAGTATGCAAATTTGGAGGATTCTATTAAATAAAAAAAAAAAAAATACTGTTGGAAACAATATTCCTAATGTACTCTTAATTATTCATGCTAATTCCTCCAGAGAAATATTTTAGTACCTATTGTATTTTAAGGATTTGCAATAACTGAGATTCTGAAAATTCAAAATTTGCATATTGTTTCTTGTTTAGATGATTGCAAGTTTAGATGTTGAAACAAACTATTTTATTCCATGGACAACTAAAGATTTCTAGAGGGGAGGCTGTAGTTTTTACCAGATGAATTGATACAATGGAAAAAGCAGATATATTTTCTAGTCTGTCCCAAGCAGACCAGAAGATTGTGTGCTGAAGTATCTAATGAATTAAATTAATTCTATTTATAAACTTTGTCCAATTTATGTCTTCGTAGCACCATCACCTTAATAACAGTGAAAAAAAAGGTTCATTATTTTACCTGCACTTGAATACAGGGCATCCAGATTTTGGTGCAACTCTTACTGCACATTAATGCTAATGGTTTTCTCAATATGAAAAACGCTCATTGTGAAAAAACTCAAATCCATTTTTAACCCTCCCTTCAATGGGATGGGAATTACAACATCAAAGGCAGCAGGGAAGCTCTGCTTAAACACACTTTAAGTCTTCACAGATCTTTAGTAATCTGCAGCCTCTGAGGAAGGTTTGTCCTTTACTGAACTCCATTTCCCACAACTCACTACAAAGCCCAACTTGAGAAGATTTGGGTCATCATCTATAAAAAACAGAAAAGCTTTAAGCACACTCTTCTTTGTAGAGTAGTAAATTTTTAATAAAGCCTTTTTTCCATTTACATGTTTATCCCATTTATTGTTATTTAACAATATCTGGAAATAATAAATGGATAAAATCGAAGTATGAAAATATAGCAACACACATTATGTTTCTAATCTATCTATTCCACCCAAAAGCATTAAAACAGCTTAAAAATTTGTTACATAGCCATGTTGGACGACTATTGCTCATAAATTTGAATATATATATATTATAATTTTAAGAAACAGAAACCTTTTTTCCTACATGGGCCAAATTACTTCTGCGGGTCTTTTTCTGTCAGAAAAATCCACGTGAAACATTTGTTTTGAAAAGACCCCCTGGAAAACAAACACATTTTACTCGTGTTCTTCTATTAAATATGTTTAGCTTGCAAGGAGCCAGACAAAAAGGGGAAATCTTTATCGAAAGGAATTCAAATTAATTCAGCGCCTTTCCCTGCCAATGAGTTTCTTTGTGAGCAGAGATGTGACTGATATTGGCTGAGCCTGAAGGAAATCTGAAAGCAGCTGCTGTAATTTAAAGCTGTTGTGATCTGCACGTTTCCCTCTTGACCCCATATTCCTAAAAGTCTCCATCCCTGTGCTCTGAGGTCCATGGATGTGCTCTTTGGTGGTCACTCCTGGCACCTATCTGCAGATTTTTCTTTGGTTTCCTTGGTCTCTGATGAAACCAAATAATTGCTGAGAGCTGTCTCAAACAGTGTCCAGAGCTCTGGACTTTAATGTAGGTTTCACCTGAAGTACAAGGGGAAAAAATAACTTTTGTGATCCTGTGAAATAGAGAACTTTTCACAGGCCACTGATCTAAGGGATTAAGCTACAGAGAAAAGGCTCTACTAGGATAGATCAGATGTTTTGATTACATTTTCTAACCTCTTTACAGATTTCCTGTAAAATTGTCCAGAGTTTTCCTTGAAAAAAAGGTCCCCATGTAAATTCTCACTACAATGAATCTTGGTTTTAAAATGTCAGATGAGAAACCTGAGTGTGGGATTGCAGCTCTTGTGGAAAGGCAGACCATTATATACAAGGTAATGGTGTGAGAATGGAAGAGAAAGAAAAAGCTTTACCAAGATTTAAGAGCTTCTTAATTCCCAATGTTAGTCCACTACTGGCTGACCCTGAGGCAGCTGAGTGAGATAAGCCACTTCTTTTTTATTGCATTTCCCAACCAAGGCTTGATCTTTCTCATGGGAAGAATTTGCCGTGATATCATCAGCACTACCTTCACCTCAGGAAGCCTGAAAGGTTCAAACCTGTTTGCTTTACAGAAATATCAGGTAAAAGTTGAACCCTTTTGGAGTCACAGAGGAGGAATCTGTGGAAGGCAGGAGAGGACTGCATCTCTCAGGACAAGGAGCCCTGCAGCTACAGCTGCACCGAGGTTCTCCTCTTCCTGCTCTGGAGAACTGCCTGAGAAACTCAGTGAGTTAATGAAGGTAACAATAATCCCACAGAAAATCTCCCTAGCTGATGCTCTAATACACAGTCACAGCCTCAAACTTGAGATTATGTTGCAGGAAAAAAAAAAAAATCAGTCTTATGAGTTTATAGAGCATAGAGAGAAATTCACTCCAACTGGGATTCATTCTTGTCAGGAACTCCCTTCTGTGGTGCTATTTACAATCAAAATGGCAAAAGCAATCTTAATTTGATCAAGATAGACACACTGTGGCTTTACTCCTCAGATTCAGTCCTGTAGTGCAGGAAAAAACTTTAAGTGCCAGGTTTAATTTTTTTTTAATGTTTGAACTTTGCCTCCTTTGTCTTCCTTTGTATGACAGATAATGAATACAAGCTTTATGCCAAGTCATTTTGATAAGAAAAAAGCCCAAATAGGTCAATGGTGTTAGCAAGAAAATGTTTTACAAAGAAAGGAAAAATAAGCAACTTGTCATTTGTTAAAATGAGCTGTTTGTTCACAAATGCTGTTGGGTCACTGGGTCAAAATATGTTTCAATCATTGTGTGTATTCATTCAGGTATCTGTGAAACTTAATGCACTACATGTCATGGCATCACATAAATTTAATAACATTTACAGTGGTAACACAAAGGCTGATAAAAAATGCTTTGCTTTCACCTATTTTTTTCATTTTAAGTCTGGAGGCAAAAGAATAGAGAAGAACTGACAAGAAATGTCCTTAAATTAAAATGAGTTAATGTAGGTAGAAATATTTTTCTTTTTGATGTATTAATTATAGAATCACCCAAGCTGGAAGAGACTTTGTAAAGTCACACCTTTAGTTCAAACCATGACCAACACTCAATTCAAACTACACTGCTCTGGGTTTTCTCCAGTCAGGTCTCAAAACCCTCCAAAACTGAGGAATCTTCAGATTAACTGAAACTGAGCATTCTAATATCTTACTTGTATGTTAATAAAGGCAATATAAATGTTGTATTTTACATGTAACTTATTCCTTTAATTGAAAAAAAGCCAGCATTTCCAAGTGTCCCACTGTTATTCTGGTAAAATGAAGTTCCAGTATCCTTGACCCCAAAAGAGTAATTTTAGTTAGTGTGATTATTTTTATTCCTTGACCACAAAACTTGGAGATGTTAATATTTATCTGCATGAACACTTCTTGATGTCAGCTTTCTTTCCCAACAAAGCAAACTGACCGAAATTCAGTTTCCTGACAGAAAGCATGATAGGTAATAGAGACAATTAATTACTTCTTTGATTAAGTTACCTTTCGAAAGAATTTCTTTGGATGAGGACATGATAAGGAAAGAGAAGATAATGTCTTTCTTCTAAAGCATCCAACTCATCAGCATTCATCCAAAAAGAATTTGTTTTTGTCTCAAGACTTTATTTCTAGTGCACCTGGGGATATTTTAGTATGCTCACCACCATCTTTCTTACTCTGTTTTCTATGGTTGGGATTTTGTTTTCCATATTGAGGGTCTCAGGTGGTTTCATTTGTTGGTTCCCTTTTTTGCAGACAAGCAGAATAATCTGGAAAAGACTCCTTACTCCAGTTCCTGACTGGAGTGTGACTGGCTTGATAAATGCTCCCAAGAATTTCATGGCTTCTAATGGACTTTTTAGGAGAAAAGTAGTGGTGAGGAGCAAATTATATTAGTAGAATCAAGTCATAATAGAGAGTAAGTGTTTCACAGATTAAAATAATCCTTCTATTTAGGTTTCTTGAGAAGATCCAGCTACTAACTGATGTGGAATGGGCTGACCTTTTCACCTTTTGGAATTCTCATGCAGGCAAAAATATGCAACACTCCTGTTAAATTTGGAGAACAGAAGGATGTGAAATGAAAGAATGGCAAAGTAGCTTTTGACTTGTGGCATAATCATGGGTAAAAAGACAAAAGACACCCATCACACAATTTTTTTTGTGTTTGCCCTACAAAATGACCACAAAATCAATTATACTTAAGCAATTTTTCAATCAGTGTATTTTGCAGCAGTAATATAAAACACAGTATTTATACCACTTAACACAACTAAAATTGCAAACATCTAGAATCAGACTAAAATATTTAAATTTTCTCAAAAGTGTAAATTCTAATATAATAAAAACCAATAAATGCTACCATAATCTTGGAAACCTACAAAGAATCTCTTGTTGAAAGTATGTTGGTGAACTTCTTTTTTGGTTTTTTTAATATCTGACCAGAGTTTTCCTTGTTCATATATGCAAACCCTCCACCTGAACAATATCTTCTACATAAAAGCAGACTATTTCTTTCCACACTTTTTGACCTACCTACTCTACATAGTTTAACTGACCCCAATCCCACCTCTCCATAGAAATGGGAAATTTTTATAAATTAGATATGCAGAAGGTTTTTCATCCTACAGATTGCTTTCAAAATCATTATCATTCTTTTCTCCTTCCTTTCTGTGCTGTCAATGAACAGATTAAATGTAAGGTTTCATCGTTCTCAATTCCATCCATTGATTCAACTTTTTCTGTTTTAATTGTCTCAAATAGGGAATATTTTGTAGCAGTAAAAGGCAGATTGTGAAGATCCTGCCTTGCAAGGTACCTGCAGCCCTCTCAGCCTATCTCTTGCAAAATTAGTAGTCTTTTCTTATCACTCAGCATGGGAATATTGGCCTCTTTTTTGTGTTAGGAGAAAGGACACACACATTTGCATTTTAAAGATCTTTTCTAATCACTTCATAATCTCTTGAATTTATCAATGGGCCAAACTTCCAAAACTGTAGCTAACTCCAAAATGAAATGCAGTTAACTGCCATATGACTCATTTTACTGATCTGAAAGATTTCTGTTGTGCATTTTATCACTCATCTATCGGAAGCAATACCACATTAAACCTTTGCCATCATTCTTTATCGATTTTTTGATACAAACTATCTCTCAAAAAACAACTGGTCTGTCAAATTTCTATTGAAAATATACTCAGCTATTAAGCTTTGTTGAAATTAATATTGTAGCAAAATATCACAGTGTTCTCTTCAGACCAATGTACGCCACTGTAAGCTAAAATATTCTGTGACTGTCTAATCTTTATTGCATCAATTTTACCAATTGTCCTATGTCGCTTTCATGCACTTTTGTGTAACTTACACTGATTATTTTTAGCTGTTTTTCTGGCAGTTATATTACACATGCAATTCTTCTGAAGCACTCTGGACACCTGATAAACATTTGGCCTGATGAGTTGTATCTGCTTTACCCTTCAGCCTGAATAAAAACCAGAATCCTGATATATTTGGTAATAAATTCACACATAACACCAAAAAGCAACAGCAATGATGACAAGATGACCATGTCATTCATTACTTTAAAGAAATAATTTTTTTATCCGTGGGCAAGAATCTTTTACATTATGCCTGGGGCTTTTTTCGTTTTCTTTTTCTCTTCAAATTACGACACCTTCAAAATCCCTCTATTATTATTTCAGTGCAGATTTCATCATTTAAATAGAGTAGTGCCAGCCTAGCTGTCAACATCCCTGGTTCTTTATTCTTGATTCTTGAACATCTGACCAAACCTGGTTGTTCTCAATGGTTCCAGCATGAGACACGTGCAATATTATCTGGTCAGTATGGCCTAAAAAGGGATGCACTGTCTCACTAAGTCCTGTTCCTGGAAGTGGTTACAATAATGAACATTTCCAGCATAGCTTCCATGCAGAAGGTCTCGCTACTCTTGATCTAATCACTTATTTTCTTCCAAAAATTTCCCAGGGAGCATTTCAGCATCCATTTGCTGACATCCTCTTAACACAAATGCATAGTTGTAATAAAAAAGCACTGCAGACTGAAAAAGCAGATGCCATCACACAGTGTCAAAGTGCTAAAAAGACAAACATCTCTTTTTCCAAATTGCTGCTGTTGCAAAAAGAGCACATTTGTTTTCATTGTGTAGTTGCACAGAGGAAGACCAGAAGTTATGTTTCAGAGGGCCTGGTCAGGTTGGAATTGTTTAGAAAGCAGAATTAGGGATTTTTTAAGGGTGTGTACAATGCTTTAAAGATACTTTATGTACTGTACAAGTTCATGGTTTCAATGTTATGAACATAATAAAAAAACCCCAACTCCCAAACCACCTTCAAACCACATAGCATTAAAATATATACATATTTATATACAATATAAATATATAAGGACAATTAAAACCCCTCCCAATTAGCCTAATTGTGATGATTTGGGACACTGGAGCAAATCCTCACTCAGTGTTTGATAACTGGGATCATTTCACTTCAAAGGCTTCATGTAGTTGAGGGTATTTTACACATGCTGGTGAAAGTTTAAAGATGAAGGCTACATATTCAATTACAAGGTATCAATATTTTCTAGAAAGGCAAAATTTCACTATTGACTCAGAAAATTCAATCCTAACACTTGTGCAATAAATGAAGCACTTTGTTATTAACTTATGTTCAATATGGTTTGTCTATTTCTTTCTGCTTCAAGTCCATTAAACTGATGCCACCAGAATTTCTCGGTTGTCCCATTTTCCAAGTGACCAACTGTCAGTTCCTATTTCTGGACATGATTACCAATTCAGCCCCGAACGTGGCAAAGTGAATGCAGAACAGATTGAACACTGAGGGGAATCTGAGCAGAGCAGCCAGCAGAGATGAAAATGCTGCAAGCCTGCTGACAGAATGGAAAAGAGGAGAAAGAAGCCAAAGGAACTGAAAAATGCAGCCACAAAACTTGTGAGACAGCAGGTACAAAAAGGCCACACTTACAACAATTTGGATATAAGAGGAATTTCTAACATGCAACTCAGCCCAAGACATGCATGAACATAGAGAATTATCTACAGACATTTATATTAGATATCATTATTGCTCCATTACTGGACCAATAACAAGTCCTCAAGTAATTAATTAAACAAATGCTCTCTGCATTTAATATAGTATTTTAGTTAAACTATAAATAGTCCTTATTTACCTAACACATTGTGAACTTTCTGCTGGAAAATGGATTTTATTATCTGTCTACAAAGAAAACCAGAGCAGAAATGTGGCATCCATCACTTCTTTGTTCTTGCCTAATTCCTGGATTCACACAGCAAAATTTCTCCAGTAGCTTTGTGTAGTGTTACTTTTTCTCCTAGCTAGCTGGAATCCAACAACTCTTCAACAAGGTATAACAGATATACAAAACATACTGTTCACAGATTGCAGATTTATTTCCTTGTGTTTGGAATAGAGAAAAATGCACACTACTTCTACAAGGGACCCTTCATAATTCTCAAATTAGAATCAGATTCCAAGGAAAGAAAATCTTATGTCAGTTTTCTATAGGGTGCTTAAAATTATCCTGAGCTTCCTTTTTAGAAGGTATCTATCAATTCACTTAAGAAGGAAATCCCTGATATTTTTTTTAACTGTATGGATATGAAAATGAATTTCCAGCTGAAACTTTTAATTGAATTCCCTGTTCCTTAAAATGTTCACCCTTCCAGCTGCACTCAAAGCAACATCTGAGCTCCTGTTGTACAAAGCTCCAGATTTCTGACAAAATGCTCTTTGTGCAGCCCCATCCAGGGTGAATACAGACTTATATCGCGGATGCAGACTGTAAAAATTAAGAGCACTAGCAGAGACATGCCTGAAACTAAATATACTGGGGCTTTTTTACAGGAATAGCTCCCCTGTTATGGTGTGCTTCCCTCTCTGACAGAAAGTGCAGAAAGTAAAGAAAAGTGGTAAAATTCAGTCCCCTGTTTTCTAAGTGAAAAAAGAGCTGGAGAATCCATGAATGGGAAGAACTTTACATTTTCCTTTAAATTAAGGTCTTGAAATACACTTTACTCTTTAAAAGGATTTTTTAAAATTCTGGGATTAAGACAGTTGCTGTCTTAAATACCGGGCCACTCAGCTTTGGTTGTGGCATTACAAACTGAGATTCTGAATAAAAGTTTTTCTTCTTTTAATGCCACATTCCCAAGGGTAATGAAAGTAATCACAAATTGTATCACACAAAGCATTGAGCTTCACAGGGTTATGCTTTCCTTCCAATATGAACCACACAGGATCTAAAAACTGTGGAATTCCATTTCCAAGGAATCCAGGTGTGATGTAATTCATGCAGAACTCTTATTGCACAGCTCAACACTCTTTACATGTCCTATGCCAAGTATCATTCCTAAAATTTAAACAGCTTTGATGTATCAGAGCAAATGGAATCAGATCAAAAATGAGAATTAAATATTCAACTTTTGTAATGAAGTAGCATTTGGGGAAATCAAAGCACAGGGAAAAAAGTAAAAAAGAAAAATCTACCCAAAGTAACTGAAAACTGTATAAAATGGCACAGAAACAATTTTTCACTAAGCTCCAGAAATACTTTTGGTATCTTTGATATCCTTGACCTTATTCTTAAACCACAAGTTAGCAACTGATTCACTTCCTCTTAATTAAAATCACAGAGTAGTGATTTCAACGAAGTATTAACACATGGTTTAACACTTATTTCATTTTCCTTTGAAAATATTTCAGTTTTACCTGGCACCTACAGCAGTTGTATTTAAAATAACGACTCCAAAAAAGTAATTAGCTAATTTCAAATGCAACCATTTCTTTTAGCTAAAATTTAGAAGGTTTCCAAAAGAATCTTAAATTCTTAAATATAAAAATCTTAGTTTTTTTTCATAATTTTATGAGAACGTAAATTTCAAAATCCTGTTCAGTCAGCATATTTAATTCCTGTACCGGTCTCAAAAGCTTGTCCATTCTCAGTTAAAATTTCTGTTGTGAAACTTTCAGTTTGTTGGAATTAAGGCAACCAAAGTAAAGTTGGGTTTTTTTACTTATTCCCAACAGGACAGGATTTCCTTTTTTGCTTATTCCCAACACATTGATAATTTTTTATTTACTTTGTACAGAGAAAATAAAAAGAGGGATATTAAAAAGAAAAAAAAAAACCTTTTTTTTCAGTGGAACAGTTGAAGAGAAAATTTTTCTGGGGCTGCAAGTAAAATAAGCTTTCCAGGCCTCTATTCTCTCTATAACATAATGCAATTGACTATAACCATATATTTAAGTTACTACTGGTACTCTATTTTTGTCATTTTGGTAACAAAAACTACAATTGATTACTGTTAGTAATTTGTCTTCAGTGAAGAAGTTCTGTCATTTTTCTGACTAACCTTAACTCTGTGGAAATAGGAAAATGTGAAGAGAATTTTAAAAAGCCCTGCTTTATACAACAGTACTGCCCAAAAAGGCATGAATATAGAGCAGTGAAAAACCTGCCTCAATAATGTATCAAGATTCAGGCTTCACTCTCACACAAAATTTATCTCTTTGCTTGTCATTAATTTGATATCCCTTCATTTTATTGTATATTCATAACTTTTAAATACATGCAGGAAGTGACAGTACTCCAAGGGAGTCTAGAGACATAAAATTTAATAATCACAGATTATAAATGATCTCTAGCTCAGGCAACCGGGCTGTAGATTCAGGATGATTCCCATGAGGAGGGAATATTCAGATCAAAGTCACTGCAGTAACTCTTACCCTGTTATCTTGGCTCTTCTGCAGCAGCAGCAAAGAAAATCCTTCAACCTTATAAACACTCTTCTGTATATAAAACAAAATAATTATGAAGAACAAAACATTTTCCCTCAGGAAATTTCCTGCGCTGACCCAAGTGAGAAAAAAAAATTGACTGTTTTCATCTACATCGAGCACTGATTGTTTAATTGTGGGTAAATCAGCAAGACTTGAGATAAAGTCAGATTTCTCATGGCACTGCTACCTGAAACACATTACATAGAATTAAGATTTTTTACTGAGATGGTTTGCTGCACGTTTGTCTTAACATACTACCATCTATTCCACAAGTGACTGAAGATGCACAGTATTCTGCAGGTGAGTTCTTCTGGAAGAACTTCTCCATTGCATTTTTCTTTTTTTGATTTTTCTCTTCAAGGAAAGTGTCAAATTTCAGAGAAACTCAGCTTTCTTTTCCAATTGTTTTTGATGTGCTTTATTTTTAGAAGCAGAGGGAAAAATGCCACAGCAAAAGAGCCTTGGAAATTTAAAGCTGAGGTAGGGCACTGAGGGGAAAAATCCAAACACTGAGTTTTACTGTGCAGTACAAAGTGTGAAGCAAAATTCCAGAATGTGCTGTAGGCTCAAAATAAGTAATTGTACAACTCCAGTGGGCCAGATCTAAGCACATCCAATCCCAGAGGAGTGTGGAGTTATATGCACATCTCATGTCCATAAACAGTCATGACTGTGTATATAAAACCCAAGTGGCTGCACATGGTAGAAATAACCAGCTTTGGAGCTGACAGCTCATAACTGCAGCTGCTGAAATAGTTCTGCTATACTGCATTGTGGGGGGACTAAAATTCTGTGAAACAGCACGTGTTTTTGGAGGGATTCTCTTCAGAATCCTGCTCCTAAGGCTATGTCTGAGCCAGTGCAGTGCCAGGGCTTGGCAGTAGCTAACATCTGCTTTTTCTCCTAATTGCTTACAATGGCTTAGAATGGCTACATGAGGCTAGTCCCTTACAAAATTTAAACTCCTTTTAAACATTTTCATCTTCACTTCAAATGGGATTCCTACACCTTTAAAGATCGACGCGTTGAAGTGTTTTTTGTGAGGTGAAGTTTCAAGCACTTCCACTACACAAGTAAAACAACTTAAAAAAAAAAAAAAAGGACATAAAAATAGATTGCCAAACGAAGAACCTCATTAGTTTCTGAATTTATAAACTAAAAGCTGCTCATTCCCTAGGCAGAGACTCAGGTAAGAACAAGTATTTAAAACATCTTTGTGGAGAGATCCATCTTCAAAGCCAGGGCACAGATCTTGGCTTATTTAATAGCTCAGACATAAATTCATTAGCCGTGCATGAAGTGCCTGTTTTGAATTTACATGTAGACATCTCATTTGCTTTTAAGTGGTTTGAAGATATTAATTTGTGCTGGCTGCACAATGCAATTTGGTACAAAGACCTCAGAGAGCTTTTTCTCCTGGGACTGGTGCACTCATAGAAGCAAGGCTGTGCAGAGGCAGGAGCAGAGTTTCTGAGCACTCAGCTCTAGGGTTTTTTCTCCTCAGATAACAAATTCCACCCTTACAGAGTGCCTGTTGATGTGGATTTGGTGCTGCACTGAACTGGCTACACCACTCGTGCCTCAAGTGGTGGCTCTGTTGGGTTTTATCAAAAATCTCCACAGTTTTGCTCTAATGAGCAGCAAAAAGAGTTCCCTAAGACCTTCACCCACAGCTGAAGCTCATGGTCATTGCCAGAAATCAAATACTGCATTACATGCACTAGCACTGCTATCAGTTAAGGCAATTCCTACACTTGATTTTATCCAGAGGAATTCTAACATTTGAGCTTCCATGAGGAAGGGAACAAAACAAGTGAGATTTCATTACTTCTCATTAATTTTCCTTAAAAGATGCAAAGTCCAGTACAGGCAGTGGGCCTTCTGTCTGGAGGGCAGAAAGCCTGAACTCAAATGACTTTGGGCAGTAAGAGCAAAGGAAAAGAAACTGAAACAAGAAAAGCAACAGCAAGACAAATCTTGACGCAGCCACATGGGCAGTGAAAGCAATTGCCCTTAGTTATTTTGTCATGGAATGAAAAGCTAAAGCTAATCCCCTTAGCTTTCCCATGTGGAAGTGGAATCCAAAACTAATCCTTTTACAGTAGCTATACCACATGAAATGGGGTGTTTAAACAAATCCCTTTAATCATCATGGCAAGAATCAGGGAGCTGAAGTCAATCCCCTTAGTAGCCTACAGGAAAAAGGGAACCAAAGCAATCTCCTTAGTTATGCTACTGTTAATAATGAACTCTATCAAGCCTTTGCATATTCTGATATAAAATTATTAGTAACATTCTTCTGATGTGCCAAGAACCCACGAGAGGATGCAGGAATACACATGGTACAACATTTCTACCCAATTTTTATGGCATAAAAATTCTAATGTTCACCACTTCATGACCTGTTGGTCATAGGCATAATGCAAGAATATCCACACATCCATTAGCTGAGAGGAAAAACAGAATGTTTGAGTTCTTCCTTAGGAAAAAATATGAAATTGCGAGTGTTCCCTATAGCACAGAAAGCTCATGGAAAGTACTAACAGACATGGAGAGAAATCACTGAACAAGACCATATTGAGCATATCATCACATTATTCAGCTGTTGTGTCTGCTAACTTAAAATTTTACCTTTCTTTACTTACTCTACCTTATGCCCAGCTTTTAACACTACTAAGAAAACTAAAAGAAACATTCACCAGACTTCTTAAAAGACAAAACAAAAGGTCAGGTAGAACACCTGTCTTATTCAAATACTGTTCTACATCTCAACAGCACTTGTGATATTTCACTTTATTTCTGCAAGTCATGTATTATATTTTAAACTCCTAGGACAGGATTATTTTGATTAAATACAATAGCAGAGGATTATCCTCTTAAATCAGAAATAAAGTTATAAATTATTATTCATAAATACATGGATTTTATACTGGATTCCTTTCTATTTTGTTCTCCAGGGAATTATGATTATCAAAAAGAATTATGTTTCCTTATTAGCAGCCAACAGACATATATACAAACTATCTATCTACTTTTGAAGGAGATTGTTAGGATCATGTAGAGAGTATCCAATTCTGCTAGGATTGCTTACATAAATACATAATCCATGTGGTAAAGGACTCGGTACTCGCCTGGATCCCTTTGCAGGATATTAAATCATGTGTGAAAATTACTGTCTGAAGTGTCTCATCTCAAATCTGAAGTTTGCAATTCTCTATATTTTGGATTAACAACACTTCAAGTGTTACCTGTTCTTCAGAGAAGGGCTTTCAAGCTCAACTTTTGTCCCAGAGGTTTGGACATCAACTGGCAGAGAGAGCAAAGCAGAGAAGAATTTCTTCAACACCACACTGGAGTATTTTTTTCTCATTTGGTGAGAATTCCAGTGGAGCAGAAAAATTGTTTGGATACTGTATTTTTATTCTGGCAATGGTTAAAACTCCTGGGCCCCACAAACATCCTATAATCCTATCATTTAAAGCACCATCAGAACATGAATGATTTACTGCAATTTGCAAAGGGGACTCTGTGTGCCTAAGTATGTAAAAGAGGCTTAGAGAATGCTTCAAGCTTGATAATCTGGTTACTTCTCTGTAATTTTAAAAATTCATTCCATGTATTTAAACATCTGAAGAGATTCAAAAGTAAAGCTGGCATGGGTTTGGGTTGGTTTTTTTTAGCTTTTTTTTTCTGTTAATATAAGGTCAGGCTACTGCAAATCCTTAAGAATATATTAATTCTTTCATTTTTCATTATACATAGGAGATCCTCTTTCGGAAAACAAATTATTCCTGGCACTACAAATGATAAAAAGAAAGCAGCAGTTTGGTTAGAGTTTCCCTAAACTACTGAGGACAGCATCAGAGCAAAAAGTAGCAACAGGGTGTGAGACAGTGAAGCATCTGCTGCTGTTGCAAATTTTACCTTTCCTCTTGGAAAAAAGATATTTTTGTGACTTTGGAATAATTCAGAGAGATTTCTTTTCAGAATACGTAGATATTTATCACCCGCTTCAGCATTTATGAGACCATTTCCTAGGCACACAGGAATTTCCAAGGGTATTTCCCAAGAGTTCAGTGCAGCAGTTCTGAAGGCTCTGAAAATACAATGGTTCAGATAAAGACGTGTTCAGTATCCACTTGGTATTTCCATAAATATTGCTTTTCTTCCACTTTACTTTTGGTCTGGCTTTTCCTTGTTTTTTTACTGAGGGCAACACTCAGTCTGGCATTTTTTCTTGTTCCATGTGTGTGCACAGTGAAGGTTGAGGTATAACAGAAAATAATACATTTCATTGGAATATACATATGAAGGATTTGTTTTTTGAATTTCAGAATATTTGCATGACAGAAATAATAAATTTTTTGGACTCTAAGTGCTGAAAATACACTCCTCAGAACTTCAATCAATCATTCTTCCTCCTTCAACCCTCCTCAAAATACAATTCTTTCTCTACAAAAAAGGCAAGAATGTGTTAATTTTCACTAAGTTATACTTTCTTTGTTTTTCTTTTTCCCTCCCCTTTTTGGTAAGCCAAAATATTGTAAATTTGTGAATGCAAGAGATGAAAGTGAAGCCTACAGAGACTTAAAAGCTATTTTTTGGGCACTGAGTGCATTGATGTGCAACCCATGTATGGTACTCTTATTTATTTTAATTTCCAACCAGTGTATTTGTTAAAAAACAATACAGAATTAGCATTCATTCTGTGGGGCTGCACAACTGAAAAAGTTAAATGTTTACTGTGCTCTGCTGATTACAATGGTTCTCACACCTAAAATGAGAAACTTAACAGGAAATACAAATACTGCTACAGCGACTCTTTGCCCTCTTTTGCTATATAATATACAATATATATTGAAAAATAATCAATATATACAACAAATTTTACCTTTATAGCAATATGTATGTACACAAGAGTATTTAAATTAAACAGGAATGGAAAATTAATGCAGAAGGTATAGGCAGCATTAATGCCATAAAATTCAGATTTATCACACAATACACTAAAAGTACAATAAATTGCATTTGGTTGAGCAGTTCAGAGACATTTTCTTATGCTGTACTATTACAGATTATATATGAGCTGTAAGTATATGGCTGTTCTGTACTGGAGCAGACAAATTTGTTTAGAATCCTCCTCCATTAAATCTGCTTTCCTGTAAGTGGTTTGTAGGGTTTCTTTAGATTTTGTTTGTTTGGGTTTTTTTTTTTGTGGGTTTTTGTTTTGTCTTGTTTTGTTTTCACAACAAATGATATGTCATTATTTAGGCTAGGAACGTAAAAATCTGTGACTACATTGTGGCAAGCACCAGTGGGCCCAAAATGTGTTTGCAATATCCCAGTAAGAACATGATCATGTATTTTAGTCAAGCCTGCATGGAGCCTGCAATCAGATCTTCCACACAAAAATAATCAGGATACTGCCCAAATGTATGTACAAAAAACCTGAGAATGACAAATAATATCTCATTACAAATTTTGTAGCAAATTTTGTGAATTTAACTATTTCTGATGGGCCAGGCTCCCATAACCCTGCAGCCATCCAGTAGATTCTCAAATTCCCAGCACACCCACAGCTAATCCTGTACCCCCAGGGCTCTCCAAGCAAATTAAGATTTTTACCATCTTACCAGGACATAATATAGACAAAACCAAATGTTCAGACATGCACCAATCAACCTGGACACTGACAGTTCCTGGGACACAGTTTTCAAGAAAAGCTTTTATGTTTTAAGAGATCCTCCTAAAAGAAACATGAAACTGGACTCCCACAGCAACTCATCTCCCATTAGCAACTGCAACTCCTTTAAAAAACCTTTCCCAGACATTTAACTAGATCATGGATATAGCTAATTGTTTAATCTCTGCAGATGGAAATTAATCTCAAAAAACTTACCCCTTGACTTAACCTTTTCCCTCAAATAAGGACTTGACTGTCAAAGAGGATTCTAAATACGGCATTGCAGAGGATGGTATCTGATCATGCCCAAATTACAGCCCAAATACGTGACTTCCAATATTTTTTCTTAATGTCCTGTCTGTAAAGTCCCCATATTGTGTGAAAATCTGATTAGCTTCCTTCCTTTTCCCTTCATCCCCTGTTAAATGTTCTGACAGCTAAATCCCTACCTTCTATTAAAGTTCTTATTAAAACAACAGCCTCTGTAACACCCCTGAAATCCTGCTGGTCAGCTTTCACAGATGTAACTTTGTACCTTTACCACGGCTGAAAAGGGAAGAACTTAAGATTTTCAGATGCTTTTTTTTTTTTTCCTCAAGAAACGTCTACAATACTTATTTAAAACTTTGCCCAGGTGGCCAAAGAGGCCAATGGCATCCTGGCCTGGAGCAGGAATAACGTGGCCAGCAGGAGTAGGGCAGGGATTGTCCCTTTGTGTTCAGCCCTGGTGAGGTCACACCTCGAGTGCTGTGTCCAGTTTGGGGCCCCTGAGGACAAGGAAGGACATTCAGGGTTGCAACGTGTCCAGAGAAGGGAATGGAGCTGGGGAAAGCTCTGAAGTGTTATGAGAAGCCATGAGGGAGCTGGGAATGTTCAGCCTGGAGAAAAGGAGGCTCAGAGGGGACCTTATTGCTCTACAATTCCCTGAAAGAAGATCGGCCTCTTCTCCCAAGGAACGAGTGGCAGGATGAGAGAACATCACCTAAAGTTGCACCAGGGGAGATTTAGGTTGGATATCAGGGTTTATTTTTTTTAAATGGAAAAGGTTACCAAGCATTGGAACAGGCTGTCCAGGGATGTAGTTGAATCCCCAACCCTGGAGAAACGTGAAGAATTCAATGTGGCACTTTTGGACATGGCCTAGTGGTGGACTTGGCAGCATTAATTTGCAGTAGGCACAGTCATCTGAGTAATTTCCAACCCAAATGACTCTATGATTTGTTTCAAATAAAAGGGAAATACCTTCATACTGAAGTATTTTTATGCTATTGCTGTTTTTTCCTGGTAACTTTCACACAATTTGAATTTTAATTATGTTTACTGTGTCTGTCTGGGACAGAGTTAATTTCTTTCCAGCTGCCCTTTGGTGCTGTGTTTACACTGGTGACCAAAACAGTGCTGAAAACACATCACTGTTTTATTTAAGAAATAATTATTAAGTATATAAACTTCCTTATGTGTATAAAAATGGTTCAAAGACACTCCACTTGAGAAAATGAGTAGTTAAAAAGGTTATGTATTGTATAAGAATGTTCCAAGATGTATTTCCCCAATCACCTTCTGAGATATAAGTTAAAAGATGATGGGGAAGATGGATGCAGCTGCATTGAAAGAAACGTTTGCAGGTTGGCACAGGAAAATCTCAGTGCCATCTGTGACAAACAGCACCAAGCCACTCAAAACTCTGTTACCATAAACTACAGAAATGTCTCCTAATTAGCTAAGAAACAGCCAAAAAATAAATTGCTGACTGATGCATTTACTGTAAAACAATTCTTTAAACAGATAGGGTAAAATAATCAGTCTGGTAGGGAAAAGAAATCAGACAAGATTAGTCTCAAAAATTAATAATGCAAAAAGAACAGTAATGCTGTATATTAGTGACAGTTAGTTAAAAAAAAACCCTATAGAAAGAAGATATTCAAACCAAAATTATTTCCCTGGATAAATCAATAGGAAAATTACCAATTGACAGGGAAACTGTTCAAATAATTGTGGAAACTGAAGTAGTTCCATCACTCACAGAGCTGTCAAATAATTTAGAGGACTTCTAGCAGGTTCTTTACTGCTCAGGCCATATATTGTGCCTACCATGACAAGCCAAGGTAGCTTGTACAAGTCTCTTACACGTGTAAATGCCTCACATCTTTGTGCTGTGAAGCACCTTGCCCTCCTTTTAAACTGATTTTTGGAGTGGCTGCAACAGTTGGGGTTGCTCAGCCTGGAGAAGAGAAGGCTGTGGGGGCACCTCCCAATGCCCAAAGGGGGCTGCAAGAGAGGGACTTCTCACAAGGGCATGGAGTGACATGATGAGGTAATGGCTTTAAACTGAAAGAGAGGAGGTTTAGGTGGGATATTAGGAAGGAAATGTTCCCTGGGAGGGTGCTGAGGCCCTGGCACAGGCTGCCCAGAGAAGCTGTGGAAGCCCCATCCATGGAGGTGTTCAAGGACAGGCTGGATGGTTTGAGGTTTGAGCAATGTGTTCCTGTGGAATCCCTCCCATAGCAGGGAGTTGAAACTGGACAATCTTTGAGCTTCATTTCAACCCAAACCATTTTAGGACTCTGTTGCAGAATTTATCAGGACTGGACAGGCCCTTACAGCAGCAGTCCCCAAACCACAGCTTCTGAGCAAACTGCTCACAAAATTGCGTAGCACTGATTAATGCAACAGGAAAAAATAATGTGTTTTTAAACGCTGCACTGAAGGCAGAAGTTAAAAATCCCAGCAACTGCAGTTGAAAAAGGTATGTTATTTTGTAATTATTACTGCTAAGGCATAAAGGAAGGCTGTGGACCACTGCATTTCAGTTGAACTTCAAGGTTTTTCCTTTCTTGCTTAGTTCCTAACTATGTCCCCAAGGTCAGCAAACTGATTTTGGTTGGAAGGCACTTCAGCAGACGGCCCACCAGCTCACATTCACACCCTCTTCTGAAACATATCAACTTGTGCCTTCCCATTTTATGTGCCAATCAAAAAAAAAAAAACCACCCAGCCCTGTTCTGTATTTTCAAGGTTATGGAGGGACAGTTTGGTGAGTGAAGATCTCCTTTCATTCCATAGTGCACACTTTTTCATAAATCAATCAGTCATTCTGAACTACAGCTCAAAGAACAGAGGAAGTATCAGATGTGTCCATTATTAAGGTAGAAATTTCAGACCACCCATCACTAAGAAGCTGAATTGGAACTCAATCAACAAAAGTTGA
Organism: Petroica traversi; assembly: GCA_025920805.1. Classification (NCBI taxonomy): domain Eukaryota; kingdom Metazoa; phylum Chordata; class Aves; order Passeriformes; family Petroicidae; genus Petroica; species Petroica traversi. The sequence goes on from JAHLSL010000040.1 coordinate 2,205,928, forward strand.
TGCTATTGACCTCAGAGATATGAATGTTTTATGCTGCATTTTTGTAGCTCTCAGCACTAAATTTATTACTTGTTCAAAATACAAGGAAAAAAAATCTGACGCAGAAATAAAGGAAACCCATTTTTAAGTAAAGAACTACTGCATTCTCATGCTTCAGGAAGGATGCACAAATAACTGGGAAGAAAATTAAAAAACAAAACCACATATTATACTCCCAAGCCATGAATAACAGTTATCTTTGCAGCTCAGTGATGACCAAAACTGCTGAAAGCTTACAAATGTTATGTCATGAATCTACTATAAATAATATAAATGGGAGCTGAAGGTTCTGCAGGTTCCAAAAGAACCTCCTGATTTTTTATCCCACTTCACCCCGGCCTGTTAGTTTAAAATCTCTGAGGCACACTCAATATTACCCAAATCCCAAGCATTATTATTTCAGTTGCTCTTTGATTTAATGAAAACATTCCTTGTGACTGAGTATGCCAGTAAATTAATGACTTCTGCTAATGTCACAGCCTCAAGAAAACCCATCATCCCATCCTCCTAACATCAAACATGTTCAGCAGAGCAGTAACCATAACTCAATGATATTTTTCTTATACACAAAAACACTACATGAACAAGAAAAGGTTTGATTAAAGTAACACGTTAGATTTGCATAGTACCTGAACAAGAATTTCTTTTAGGAAACACCAACAATTCCAAATTTGTCACTCTCCTCCAGGAAACAAGAAAACCTTGATGTGTCCATCACGGGACAGAATTGATTCTTATTTCTGCAGTGATTATCTCAATCACACCAATGACTGTGCCATATTCTGGATTATATTAGCACGAATCAGTAACTCAGATTAAGTAGAACTATGGACATAAATCACCATCCCTGGAGTGTTCAAAAGGTGTGTGAATGCAGCATTTGGGGATGTGGTGAACATGGTGGTGTTGAGATAAGAGCTGGACTCAGTGCACTGAAAGGTTCTTTTCCAACATAAATGATTCTATGATTTTATGCTTCCCCATATTTACTCCAGTTCCCTTTTTTTTTTTCTTTCCAAACCACTCTGTACATTTTTGTGAAATGTTTTAATAATTGAATCCCAGGTTCTTACTGAAATGGAAACTCCTTTATGTATTCTATTAAGTGCTGCCAGTTCTTAATATACAGCAGAGGTCCTAAGACACCCCAAACCCCCAAGGAGCTGCAAAACTATTGTTTAGGGTAAGTATGATGAACCAAAAAATACACATTATCATAGCCATGTTTTAAATTAATTTGGAGTGCACATGTTTTTGTGTTTGCACACTATGGTTGTTTTGGAATACCTAAAGCTTTAAAAAAATTACAGAATAACTGCAATTATATCTTATGTGCTTTCCAAATGTACTGTGCATGGAGCTCATCCCAGTGTTCAAGCAGAACATTCCTCACTGGATTTTCTAATCATGGTAGATGACAATCCTTACTTTTTGCTAGAGCAAAAATTCCTTGATGGATTTCCTCATTGTTGTGTATGACAGTATTTGCTTTGTCTGGGATTTTTAAAGAAAATAGAACTTTCAGAATTATAACAGAGATTGCGTGAGGCTGCATACAAAATGCAAAGCACAGAAGTATCCATGAGAGATGGAAGTTATGTCTAGGAATACAGAGAAGAAGGGTAATCCACAAAGTTGAAAACAGGCTGAGATTAAGAATTGTCACATTGCTTGAAATCCCCGAAGGCAAAGACACAGAAGGCATTTTATAGAAATGGATTACTAAGGTGCTGAGGGTAGACAATTTCTACTTCCTTCTGGAACAGATCACAGCAAATAAAGTGACTGAAAATAGAACAAGATGTTTCTCTCAGAAAAAGAGTATTTTCTCAGCTCATTTCAGAGAAGCAAGTCATTATATACCTCATACACAAGAATCAAGAGATAATGCAAGCTAATATAAAAATAAGTGGTATACAGTATGTACAGAAGAACTACAAGTTGATATAAAAACATGTTAAATGCTCCAGAATAGTGCATCTTAATTTAAAAGTAAAACTGCAAGTGCTCCTGATACTCTGTAACATGAATTAGTTGGGTGGAAAGAAAAAAACAGGTTCTCAAAGTGTTGCCACTGGCAAAGCACTGAGGGTTGAACTTCAGAGAGTAAAAATGCTGCTCTTCCCCACATTCACGGTCTCCAGGAAGAACAGACACTATTATTATTATTATTATTATTGTTTTTCTGATTTAGGTAATCTGATATCACATTATCAGACACTAAAATCCATACTGGTTCTTACCTAAACCATAAAATTTTTATTCCAATTTGCAAAACTGGAAATTATTCTTCCTCTATTTTGCAAAAAAAAAAAAAATAAAGAAGTCGGCATAACACACTCCTCCAGTATAGGAATTTTTAATACGAAACTTTATGATGTGTAACAGTTAGAACTGATTTACAGTAAGATAGATACTAGAAAAGGAAAAGAAGGACATAATAATGTCTACTCATGTCATTCTTGCATCTGCTATTCCTATTGACAACACAGGCAGCTCCAGTCCCAAGAACAACTAAAATCTTTATTCCTAATCTATATTCCACAAATATCCAGAGTGTCAGAATGCCAAAATCCAGATTAAAAAAAAAAAAAAACCCACCAAAATGGTGACTTACCCCATTTAAGGGAAATGTTTTCCATCCTAGTTCTCCGAGGGCAGTTGTAGTATCCAGCAACACAACTGAAAATGGAAAAAGAAATGGTGTTTGTGGTATTGCTTGGATTAGACACAGCAAAGTATTAAAACAGTATGGACTGAACTTGCCATGTTAGCCAGGTACTTCTGGGCTTTCATGGCTTACATTTCTTATCTAAAAAATGCCTGAAAACTCATAAAACCCCCCTAAATCTTTTGCAGAGATCACTGCCAAATCACAGTGCAGCACTGATATTTATCCATTAAAAGGTGCCTGAATAAACATGCACATTCCTGCAATCCTTGCCTGGAAACCTAGAAAGTCTGCAGCATTAAAGCTAACAAAGTAAGCAGTTTCAAAAGTAAGACTTTTTAAATGAAACCCATAAATTTCCCAGAACTAAAGTTATACAAGTTACTAACTGAGAACTCACAAACAACTTCAGTTTCTCTCTTAGCTGGAATATCACAGAGTGGAAAGCTGCTGCCTGTATTGTGCATCACTTCTGTCCTATTCGTGTTGAATTTTGATATATGACACGATGTGCATTATTGTATATTACAAAATTTTTCTACATTATTTTAATTTTAAATCACATTAGCTTCATTTTCCATTTCCATTCACTTGTGCTAAACAAAATATTTAGCATATGAGACGTTTTACCCATGGGTACTACTGCCCTCTAATGGAATTGTTTCATCCAACCTTCTAACTTGAGAAATCTAAATTAGGATTTAACCACAAAATTAAGTATTATATAGGGCAGTTTATTTTAATTACTGAGTTGGTGTGTTTTGACTGCTGATTTCCTCCTTACAGCCCACTAATTCCAGTTCTTCTTTGAATGGTTAAATGATGGAGAAAAACAATTAAGCAATTAGTTTGGAAATGACCCCACAATCCATACATTTGTGGGGTTTATATTGCTGTGCCCTATCTTCCACCTCTTGTCTGTCCAAATAATCAATGTACAGCTATCTATTATGTGTTCCTATAAAGCAGCACAGCAGCAGCAGAAGGCAGGTCATGTTTTTCTGCCTTATGGAAAAGGCACCTTGGCATGGACATTGAACTTCACAGCTTTTATTAGAGGGAACCTGACCCAGCATCTTCCCCTCTTTTGCTTTAGCGACACTCAGATCTCCTCTGCCTTTGAATGGATGGTGACTTTTAACCTGAAACGAAAGTTTGCTGTCTCATCAACAGACTTACAGGCAAGTACAAATCTCAGCATAAACCACATAAAAACTTAATGGTTTACGTGAAGAAATAATGGCATTTTTAAAAGATATTCAACAAAGCGGAGTATTCTGTTCTCCACTTCTTTATCTCTTCACTGTATGAAGCTTTGTGAATAATTTGAGTATAAATTAACTGTCTTTTACAATGCTTATTTTGCTTCCAAACATGGGATCACTTATCCCCACTGATACTATTGCTGTCTTCTGCTTGCCTAAAAAGCTGTGATTTACAGCTGTCACAGTATTTTCAATTTGTGTCAGGCTACCATGCTCCTGTTAAAGAGTCAAGAAAAGCATCTTCTCCCTTGATCTGTGATAGAGCAGATTCCTGTGTAAACTTTTAAGTAACAATCCACTGGGGATCTGTTACCTCCAAAAAATTAAGGAACTGGGTTTACATGTTTCTTTTTCAACTCTTTAGCAGGTTTCTGAGAATATTTCAGGTGTTTGTTTTCTTCTCTCCACCTCCCCCCAGCTCCTCTCTCCACCCAGAAAACATGGACTATTTGCTATGTATTTTGTTTTCAGCTGAGTTTCAAGTTATATCTTTCTTGTTGTCAAGTACTATTCCTATGGATCTGCAGGCAGAAATAAATTTTTCTACGAGCAGCATTTAGGGTTTGAAGTGTCATTTCATTTTTACCATTTTTGTGGTAGCAAGACTGCAATTTAATAAATATCATCCAGGTATTCAAAATTAATACTTCTGTGGAACAAGACCCAAAATAGAGAAACTAATTCATTTCTTCAGTGGAGCCTGAATTAATTAATTCCTTGCCTGAATTAATCAAGTATGACTTGAAGGCTCAAAGCTATACATTAAAAAAATTAAAAACTAGAGTAAATTCATCACTGAAAGTATATTAAGCTCAGATTTAGTTGAGCCATGATCTAATAATATTCCTCATATACATTTACCAAATGATCCCCAATGAGTAACAGAGTTTTGTTAAAACACAAATTTTGATACATTTGACACTGCAAGGCTCTTGAACACTCACATTCTCACCTGTAGCTACCAAATCTGTAAGAACTGGGGAATTCAAACCAACTGGAAATTCAAACCACCAAACAACTATTAATCAGAACTAGAATGGTATCACCTACAGGGTCAGAAATGAAAAATCATCAAAATGAAAAGACTATCTTTCCAACAGCACTTGTATTACAAGACACAAAATAATTATCAATCAAAAATGTGCAAATGCTGAAAGATCAAGGAAACCTTCTTTTCATGCCAAAGAAACACAAACTCCTGTGAAGCTGTGGATTCAGCAGGGCTTGTTACACAAATGAGGACATGGAAAAAGCAAGAAAATCCGTGCACACTTCAGAGGTTTGGAGAGATCTACATGCTAGACTTCAGTGTGGGACACCCAAGCCATCTTTAAACGAGGTCATTAAGAAGCAGCCTATCCCCAGCAGCAGAGACCTGATGGCAGACAAATCTGCAGGGCCAAGGAGCTTCCAACTCTCAGCTCTTGCAGCAGAAAATTCCCTCTGCCAAGGAGCTCCAGGCTGAGAGGAACACCAGCATGTAAACATCTGAATTACACACAGGAGTGCAGGACAGGGGAAGTTCCAAAAGAACTGGAAATTCACATGCAAAGAGACTAAAAAAAGATGGTGGGCACTACACCTATGATGCTTACAATAAGAAAATTCTCTGAAAAGTTAATGGGATCAGGAAGCCATGGTTATTGACCCTTGCCCCTACATTTACTTATTTATGCTCTTTTATTTGCCATAAAAAGCTCCATTCTTCTTAAAAAAAATGAAAAGTGGCCATTATGGACAAGCCATTAGCTGCCAGCATAACCAAAAGTGTGTCTGGAACTACTGCAGTGAATATTTGATGGGAAAAGCTCTGAGGCTGAGACTCAGCAATGTTATTGACATTTGTGACATCCAACCTCCACTTTCAGCAGGCACTTTCCTGAGGTGATGCAGACTCTAGAACTTGCACAGTGAACAAGAGTTCGGGTCTGCCATTACGAAGTCATGTCACGATTCAAAATGAACTCAAAGATCCTTTAAAAAACCTCTTTGGATAAAAAGAACTCAGATGTGGCACTTGAATTTCCTTCCTTAAATACTGAACTGGGGATACTTGCCTAACAGTAATATACAGACTTAAACATAACACCTGAAGCCTACTCTTTAATTAACTGTACAGTTCATTCCTACAAGTATTTAGCTTTGTTTTCCAGCACATACTTTAATATATATTATATTATTATTACTCATTATGTTATATGGAGCTGCAGTTTCCTTTTTTCTGGACATACCTTACACTGCTATTATTGGACTTTACAACTGAAATTAATCTTCTCAGAGGTTTTACCCGGTCCCAAAGAATCTGTTTTACCTAAAATTATGATGAGCAGAACTCTGAGGACTAAGAGTATGAAATTTTAATTCTAGTTCCAGAACTTCTAAAGATGATCTCTGCAATTGTGTGTGTACAGCCAAGGAAAAAGCTGTCCAAACATTCATTTTACCAGTTTCTTTTCTTCTTTTTTTATACATCTCCAGACAGGGTATGTGTAAATTAACACAATTAATACAGGATTTTGGCCAACTCCATGGAACCACAGTCTGATATCAGATCACCCAGTTTGGTCTGCTCATTGTAGACATTTCACTGTTACTTCCAGAGTGGATAAACCCAAGATTTGCAAGGAAAACAGAACAACACAGAGACATTAATTTCTGCAGACAGCACTAACTCAGGAACATCTTGTACTGAGTAAAAGATCCCTCCAAAAACCCTGGAAAGTTTCAGTATCTTCCAGCAGGGTGGGCAGGCATTACTGATGACCACCAAAATGGGCAAATCTGGCACCTTTTTTGTCCTGAGAACTTCATTATTCACTGCAAATTTTATCAATATAAGACAAACACAGAGAGCTTTTGAAGTCTCTCACTCCCAGCCCCCAGGAGAGTTGTTGCTCTCTTCTGAAGTGTCTGCACTTTTTTTCAGGTTTTATGGTTTTTTTTTTGTTTCTAAAAAGAGGATCACACGCAGTATTCTAAAATCATTCCTTTTAACAATATGTATTAGGAGTTGTGGCTATTTTTATATCCTGTTTATATATCCAAGGTCACATTAGCCTATTTTTTGCTGCAGCACTGCACTCATAGGCTGTTACCACTCTATCAAGATCACTGTCCTGTAGAGATTCACTCCTTTTCATCATTCTTTTTTTCAATTTGGGTTATGGTTTTGCTCTTGAATGTACAAAGATCCATTTGTTCATACTAAAACGAGTTTCATTGCAAGGGCTGACCTTTACTAAGTGATAAAGGCTCCTCCCTGTCTGCACATCCTCCTTCTTTCTTTACCTACTGCTCTTTTGCCACGTATTGAGTTTATATTTATTTTCATGTTACTAATGAAAAATGTTAGAATCCTGAATGGTGTATAACAAGTATCTCAAATTCTGTGATTTAGCAGTCACTAAAGCTACTGGAAGGTTTCTTATACCTCAGGGGTTTCTTTAAACCCATTTAGTAAAAAAAAATAAGGTTTTCACTGTCAGAAGACTGTCATATTTTGTTATAAAAATTCTCAGCATATTACTGCTGTGGCTTGACAGAAAGAAGAAGGGGATATGCAATATCCAAGTTACCTTGACAATTAACGTGCAATCAGCTGGGAAAAATTATTTAAATGCTTGGTTTTATGACCAGGCCTGTTTTCCATAAACCAAATAAACTGGCATTCATTATACTGCTATCAATTGAATCCTTTTCCACAATTTTCATTATTTTGCATGCAACAGCTATCTGGTTTAGGCAAGATTAATGAGATGCAGTAATCAAGTATGAGGAGCACCTGTCTAGATAGCAGTTCTGCCAGGGAAGTGTACAGGAGCCACAGCAAATCAGAGAGTAAACAAAATATGGACAATGCTGTTTGCCTGAGATAAGCGGGATTAGAGCCAGCAAAATAGAGACAGTAATCCTGCCACCCTCCTCAGCATTTCCAAGAGTTTTATGTCTGACTCCAGGAAAATCCTCGCTACCCTACAGTTGTAAAGAAGAGGGAGAGCTGTGACTAATTGGGAAGCTGGGGAATCTCCACTCCAGGAGGCTTTTAAGGCACCTTGAACGCTGTCAGGCCTGGTTTCTGCATACTCTCCTGTTGCCTTGGGGCAGAGCAGGGGAGATAAATGACTTCTCGAATCCCCTCCAAATGTGAGTTTTATAAAAATCTAGTTACCTGGTTAATGGTGCTTCCCTTTTCTTTTCAAACCACAACTCGAACACCTACGCTCTTCCAATATTCCTGAATTCCCCGAGTCCCCGAACTCATTAAATTTACCATCAATAGCCCAGAGAACTCCTCAGCCAATTTTTGCAGGACTCCTGGAAGAGAAGTATTTACACCAGATGGGAAGCACTTCATATTGTTCACGTTGTATGAATAAATCACTAATTTCTAATTTTCCCAATTTCAAACACGTTATTTTCTGCCTCTTTCTAAAAATAGTCCAATACTGCTCGCACAAATATTTCTATTCATAATGCAACAGAGAAATTCCCATTATCCTGGGCTTTTACCTAACACACTTATTTTTTATTTTCACTTTTCTACACTACATATCTTCTCTAACATGTGCTAACTTCCACATGTATCTTCTCTTTTCCAGTAATTATAAGAAATGTTTCTATTTCTTGTTTCTGCTTTCATGTTACTTCCAATGTAGGTTGAGCTGTTATCCAAAACTGGCTTTCCTTTACTGCTCACTGATTTCCTAATCAAGAACTTTTAAAAGTAATTGTCACTTTCCCCTTCTTTATTTTCACATTTGCACACTCACACAAATGAACACTTCTAAAATTCTCTTCTAATGAATGACAACTGGCCCAAATAATTTTTCATGTACTAAATCAAACATCTCATTCATGATACATTTATCTTGTCAGTGCTAAGAAGTTTGCAATGTTATTGAATGGGGTTATATTGGATAAATGCCTGTCTTTAACTTGGTACTGTTTTACTCCATTACACGAGGTCTCCAGTGAGAATCTTCAAAAACTAAATCCCCACCAGCACCATTTTTCTTTCCATACCTTATATACAAATACTTAAGGAATAATTTCCCCTGTTTTCTTATTTGATTCAGTTATGTAATTCACTCTTACTGTTTCCTACGACTTCCTGGACAGATATAATTTGAAATTCCGTGGCTCTAAGAAAACAAGATTAAAATAAGCAATGCTTCTTTTACAAAAACAACAAAAAAAAAGCCACTACCCACCTTTTACATTCAACCTTTTTTTCCTAGAACACCTTCTTATCTTAGCAAGGTCATTTTTAAAAATGCAATTAGAATTTATCATATTACAGAGCCAAGAGAATTATCCTTTCCATATGCACATTCTCCTCAGAGGACAAGGCTGCTGTAACCCTACTGCTCCATCTCTCTCTGGAATGGAAATCAACATTTTTATAGCCAACGTTTCTGTTTCACTACATCCTTTTTTCATACTTTCTTCCACTCTCACTTTAAAAATCAACTTGAACCCCTTTATTCTCCTATCATTATTAGCACTGCTAACCATTGCAGACCCCTCAGTTACATCAGTTACACCTGTCTTTCTGAAAACAGGATTTAAAACCAGATTTTTAAAAAAACTGGCAAGCTTTAAGTTAACTTCAGAGTTTAAAGTTTCCAAACACAAACATATTTAACAAGAGCATTTTTCCTCCCTTACCAATGCCATCTACCGTAAAATAAACAACCGCAATGTACAATTTAAAAATACCAGTGAATCCTTGTAACCAAAAGAAGTAACAGCAAAATTTTGTGCTCTGATTCCTTCCATTATTTTAATCCCTGTCTACAGCACAAGCAAATATATCAAAGGAGGGGGAAACACTAAACAATTCATCAGTCAAAAGCACATAATACCAGTCAATAAAAGATTCAGCCTTTCCCAGCCAGGTGGATTCCATGCTTTACTTCATGAATACCAAATGAAGCCTTGGAAATCCACCTGATACATTCAGCGGCACCAAATGCATGGAGAAAATCTGTCAGTGCAGAAACACATGACAAGTTCTGCACTGAAATCTTTCTAGGATAACAGTTGCAATTCCAAATTATACATGGTTAGATCTTAACTACTTATTCTGTCACCCAGCAGGTTATTTTGCTCTAAGACAGCTGTAAACATTTTGTATTTTGAGGTCTCACATAGCCACTTGCTTCTCCCATGTGAGTCTTACTCATCAGCACAAGAAAAAATAAAACTACCGAGGTAAAAAGGAAGCATACTCACATCCAGAATAAATGGGCTTACCTCATGAAAAGATGAGGCCCCAAGTTTTCCTCAGGTAATTGTGGAATGGAAAATGAATAGGCAATGTCCTACCTCTCCTAGCCTGTAACAGAGCTTTTCCCCCAAGAGTGATTTCAAAGTGATTTTGTTGATCAGTGCACTTTCAGATGGCAGAGTAAAGCAGGAGAAGGATGTGAAATCCTCAGCTCAGCTCCAGGGATGAGCTCCCACGTCTGGAATGCACCAGAGGGGGCTGAGCACTGCAATGACAGCCCTGCAGGGCACGCAGTGGCACATTGCTCGGCTTTAATGTGCTCCTCACAAAGAATCAGATGGGGAAAAAGGGGGTTAGGTACCAGGGAAACAATGTGCTCTCACCATTGACTCAGCTTTCATTCCTAAGATACGCCTTTACAGCAGAGATTGCTGTTAAAATGAAGTGAGAGAAAATTATTGCTGTTCACAGCTCCAGAAAACACCACCAGGGCTGTATTATGGTTCTAAGCTTTTGGTTTCTCGTGTGGGATATAAGGAGATCAAGAGCTAACCCTGATAAAAACAAGAGTCACAAAATGATGATAGGTGCCCAGCTGCCCTATATAATAATTTTCATTCTGCCTTGAAAATACTAATTGATATTCAATTCACCATCATGTTCATGTCAACAGTAGATTACTGGGCAGCATTTCCTAAATGAACACGAATACCTGACAGTTTTGTCAGCCCTGTTTATTAACCTGAGTATATCTTCATTAGGGAAATTAGAAACAACTGAAATTCAGACAAATGGATTTATCTTTCCTTGCACTGGTAAATGACTTGTGTGTTGAAGCCAATTCTCTTAGGTTGAGACTAATGCTAAATTTAATATTCTTCAATCTGCTGTTAACCTGTTTTACTCGACATTCTTACAAGTAGAGTCTTTTATGTCTTTTACTGTAATACTTGTATTGAGTGGTGATAAAATAAATGAAAGTTAATGTCACAACACACGTAAGTGAAAAAAAAAAACCCAACATACAAAAGCTTTTGGAAAATTGTAACAACAGCTTTACATATCTGTCAGCCAGACTAATTATGAAGTTAATAACTCCATGGCTATTGCTTCTACATTCCATACTTTTTGGGAATTCCTCTTCAAAGGGGGTAGAAACTTCCCACTGGAGTTCATGGGCATAATCAAACCCACCCTAGGCACCCACTCTTCCTTGCCCTGCTCTGATCCAAAGACACAACCTCTCTAACAGGAAGGAATGAAATGACATTGCAAATGTTTGTTATCTTTTCCCAATGCATACCTGGGAAGGTTGATAAAGAAATAGCTATCAACCTCATCATCTGTCTCTTTTTTAAGTGGAGTGAGCAGTGTGGATTTTTCCACGGCAGTCCCTTTAAAGGAAGAAGTTTTGAAGAGAACAGCTGATAACAGGGACTGGGAGGACAGATGGCCACTGCTTACTCAAGCAGTCACTTCATAACCATAATGAAAAATTAGCAGTTTGGTGATTCCAAGGAGCAGAACAGATAAATCTTCAGAGAGGGACAAAGGCTGAAGCAGCTGAAGATTGTGCTCACCTGGCAGTACAACCCCATGAGGAGCTGTCTGAGAATCTCTGGCTCAAGAACTGAGGCACAGGGCCAGTCCAGGATTTTTGGCAGAGCCCTGGAGAGTGGTGTGTTCAGAGCTGCAGAGCTGCTTCAGACAGGCTGAGAGCAAGAATGGGAGTCTGAAACTCTGACATACAGGAACCTGACTTGGGAACAACAGTCAGGGAGTTCCAGACAAGAAACATGAAGGAAAGTTCTTCTGCAATATACAGACCCACTGAAGCCAAAAAATCTCACCATCTTCTACTATTTCTGTAGTTCAGCCTAACTTTTTAACTCCCAGCAGATAAATCAGTTTACCTACACCCAGTCCATGCTTTTACATAATAAAATATGAAATGGGGTCATCTCTATTTTACAGGCAGAAAAGCTCCAATGAAGAGAGCAAAGCAAACATCCAGGCTGAAATGACAGATCCTGACTCGCCTGCTTTTCCCAGCCAACAGGAACGTTAAGTTTGCCTGTATGAAGTGGTGCAGAGGGTGGAAAAGCACAGCTGTTTTCAGTTCCCATCTGCTGCAGAGCTGTTCCCTGAACTACCACTCAGAATTCATCCACAAGACATACAAGTGGGCCTCCAGAAGTGACAGGACATTTATTATTATCCACTCCAGACCTATGGCAATGCCACACAAACAGGATGAAGTTAGTATTTCATACTAAAATAAAAAGACACGCTCCCTGATCTTCCTATTGACCCAGTGTCCTGATTTTGGCTGGCATAGAGGTAATTTTCTTCTTAGTAGCTGGTGCAGTGCTGTGTTTTGGATCTGGATGGAAATAATGAGGGTAATACAACGTTTGGGTTGTTGCTGGGTAGTGCTCACCCCAAGTGCAGGACTTTTCAGTGGGCAGGTGCACAAAAAGCTGTGAGGAAGCACAGGACAAGTGATTCAGAGTGGCCAAAGGGATATTCCACACCCCAGAACACCATGCTGAGTGTATTACCTGAAGGGTGTTGGCTGTGAAGGGCTGATCAGTGCTTGGGAATAGGCTGGGCATTGGACAGCAAGAGATGAGCAACTGTGTTGGGCATCACCTGCTTTTCTAAAGTTTTATTTATATCTCTTTTTAATTCCAACTCTTCTTCTTCTTCTTCATAATCATTATTATTACTATTATTATTATTCTATTACATTTTACTCTGTTTCAATTATTAAACTGTTCTTAACCAATGAGTTTTTTACCTTTTTTCATACTCCTCCCCATCCCACCTGGGAGGGTTGAGGGACTGAGCAAATGCCTTGTACCTGCAATGTACCAACAATGACACCTAAGAAAGCAAGTGAGGTGCATAGAGGAGGATCATTAAGCCTACATTTGGGTTTTTCCTGCAGGTTAGAGGTAACGTGGTTAGCAATGACTTTAGCTGTCAGTAAATAAGGGAAGTCACCAAAAGCTCTGGGCATATCAAAGCAGAAGCAGCCATGACTTTCAAATGTGTAAATGCTCTCAAGCAAATTGATCAGTTTTACTCCTTTGCTTCTTGAAGTGGTATCTTGTTTGCTTGATAAGTTATCTCCCTGAGAGCTGAAATATTTAAAGCAGCTGGCCTTACTGCTAAAGTCTGAAAGTGACCATGATGAACAGAGAAGTTTAGCAGAAGTCATAAGGGAAAAACCTTCCAGGAAGGAACCTAAAGGCACCTCAGAAAAAGAGGTTAACATTTGGCTATTTGTGTTTGTTTTTTTTAACACAGAACATCAAAAATATACCAAAAAAAGCAACTTCTTATAAAGCTGAGTTGTTATGCTCATGACAAATATTCCCAGAGACTTCTCCTAGATTCATAGTCATGATGCTAAAATGTTTCTTATCTCCTTTGATTAAATATCCACACAGCCAGTCCATTTAATGTTTTTGAGCTTTGTAATTCTCTGTTTCACTTCGTCAGTCTGTCACTTTTCCCACTAGCTCTTCATTTATAATTTATGGTGTCAAGCACCACGTTTTCACAGCGTGAACATTTTACAGGTGCTAGGTCAGGCTGTCAAGCTACAGTACATGCTAATAAGCAGTGGCTTTGAAAAATCTTGGTCCCTTTACCTACAGTGGAACATCAGCATGAAGGCTCAAGTGTTTTTCTCAATTAATCAGGTTTGCCATACTTTTACCATTACCAGCAAATAAATATACAACATCTTGTCACTTACTTGACAGGAAATAAGTTTGACTATCTAACCAAAGATCAAATTGCTTTAAAATATCGGACAGCATGGAGTACTTCTACACAGAGACTTTGAGTTTTGAATTATATACTTTTAATGCACATTCATGGAGATTTAAATTTCAAAGATAAGTGAAGAGCATTAAATAGATCTGAGAATGATGATTCATGTAGTAAACAGTTGAGTAACTGGGTTTGTCTTCCACAGCACACAGTTACCCTCCTTTTTCTTTTTGTGACTATAAAATAATCTAATTGGAGAAAATACACCAATTTTTCTGATTCCATATCAAGAAGTGAAAATAAAAAGAATGCTCGTCCATTTTTAAATTTTTTTTTTCAAATTTTCTGTAGTGCAAGAGGTGATTTGGACAGGTAGAGCATTGCAGCAGTGAAGGCAAGTGCTGGAAAGGCAGCAGCTCTCTGGGACTTGGCTCAAAGTACCACTTCAAAGGGCTACTTGAGTCTTAAGTGCCTGTTACACAACCCAGTGATGCAAGAGCAAAGTCACTGAGGATGGCTGGAGCACTGCCCAGGGACTCTGCAGGCAATGCCAAATATAGACTATATAATCATACACGCACACTGCCAGTGAGGAAGACAGGAGCCTTTATATTTGAATGATTACCACAAAGGAAATGTTTGAATTAAAAAGTGCTTTATGACATTTTTCTTCAGAACTTTTTTTCTTTTTCCTTTTTTTGCCATTCTGCCTGAACAGTCTGAGCACAGAAAAGATGAGAGGGGGACAAACAGCGCCAGGGCTGTGGAGATGAGTTACTCTATTAAGGGGAAAATAGGCAATAATTAAAATTTTTTTGTTCCTTCTGTCTGAAGACTGCAACATAATGAAAATGCTCAATTTGTCTGGCTATCCAGGGCACCATAGAATTTTAGAATAGCTGAGGTTGGAGGGGTTCTCTACAGATTATCTAGTCCAGCTGCATTGACAGGGATACCTTCCACTATTCCAGATTGCTCCAAATCCCATCCAACTTGAACACTTCCAAGGATGAGGCAACCACAGCTCCTCTAGGCAACCTGTGCCAGTCTTTCACCACCCTCACAGTAAGGAATCCCTTTATATCCAATCTAAATCTACCCTCTTTCAATTTAAACCAGAGAGAAAGAGAGATGTTATGCTGAAAAGCCAAAATAATTGATAACGGCAGAACTGGAGTTGAAGGAAAATAGGGATTGGGGAATGCTACACAGTCAGGGGAGGAACTGAAAAGTGGTTTCATTTAGAGGCTGTACAGGAAGACAATGAACACCGACTGCTAAAAAGAAACATTATTATTGCTTTCACATCAGGAATGAGGCAGGAGTCGGAAAGTGGGTGCAGCTAACAGGTTTTGCACAGATTTGCTTCCATTAAAACAACTTGTCACCACAACTGAAGCTGGAATCCAAAATATATCATCGGTAACTGATTAGTGTAAAATTCTAAATCGCTGTAAGTAACTGATCTGTGTAAAACTCTAAATCACTGTCTTTCAGTGCAGCTATTTACCAGACACACTAAAACTACAACAACTGAAGCTGTCTTCACTTCTCATTTCAGGCTGGCTGCAAGAAGCAAGGTTTCATTTTTGTTAATGACAGAGGTATTCTGGAGTAAAAAACACCCTTGATAGGGTTAGCACACATTAAATTGAGACTCTTGGATCTATGAATAGTTTCAGGCCAAGCATTTTTTCACCTCGTATGGGGGGGGTTTGTCTATAAAAATAATTATGGAGGATTGTAAGGAGTCAGATGGAGAAAATCAGAGTTAAAAGGAAACATTTTATGGTTAAAATTAAGTATATGATTACATGCCTAGTTAAAAGAGCTACTGTAAAGGAGGACAGCATTTAAAACTGGATATAAATTTATCACACAAAGTTGATAAACCCACACTGATCTAAAGCCTCCTTTATTACTAGAGCTAGCAACCACCATACTGCAACTGGAAATACTTACTGCTCTCACTTTCCCACCTGTTCAAAATCCTTCTCAGCCTATGAATAGAGTATTTTCTCAGGGCAGGTTTCTCCACACTCTCCATAATGCAGTCAATTATTGTTTAGTGCTGTTTCCCACCACCAATAATGAATGCCTTGATCAGAATCTCCGAGTGCTTTTTTGATTGCCCACAGTCCCTTCATTTCCAGTGCTTGCTCTCAATCAGATCAAGTGATTTAAATCTCATAGTTAATTTAAAACAGATGAAGGGGGAATTTAAGATGTTTCATTCATGTAAATACCAAATTTATAACAATCAGTATTATCTTTTATATTGCTACACAGCTTAATTTATTTCATCTAAGAGCAATAAAACAGAGTAAGCACTGAGTGATCCTAATAGCCAAGTAGAATCAAATTATGGAATAAAAAGCTGGTATCTGAATTATAATGCATTAAGGTAAAATTACAGCTGAATTTGAGGTTAATTTCATTCAATTTGACTTCAAGAAAGCAGTACTTCTTTCAGCATTAATTCAGAATTATACAAACCAAAAAGTGTTTTGAATCTATAAAAATTATTTATGGTTTCTTCTAAGATATCGTTAAATTACTGTTTGTGTGACAACATCATATTGACAGTGAAGATTTTAGCTTATCATGTACACTTCATTGCGTAAATGTCATAAATAAGACTGGGTTAGCAAAATAAAATAAGTTGTAAAGGAGTTTCTAGCTGCTTTAAATACAGAGATAAAGATGTGAACAAGTTCTCAAAGGCATGGTTTTGAGACAGACAGATTTAACTGTGCAACTCGTGGTGCAATTCCTCAAAAATAAGTCATGAGACTGATCTTATTTATTATTTAAGTAATGTCTTTGACCAGGATAGGCTTGGTCTAATGGGATTTTTTTTCATGGAAAAGTTGGGAGACATTGTCAACTCAACTAAAAGCTGAAACACTATGGAGGAACTATGGGAAGAGAAGGAGTAATTCTTCGTATCTGGGATAATAAAGAAGAAAGACAATCAGACAATCCAAAGGGAGCCAAGCAGAATTTCTTTTATGAAATGGGAGTCTAGCAGCAGCCAGAGAAGATAAGACATCGGCATATTAACTGTTGACAAGCCAACCAAGGACCAATCCGACAACATGGGAATAAAGGAGAGAAAAATGACAGAAAATGTCCAATATTCAGAATGACAAAAAATACTACTATTGCACAAAGTACCAGTAAAATCTCACCAGCAAAGCTGAATGTGGTTCTGGCCACCTTTTTTTCCTAAAACAGTGAATTAAATAGGACAAAGAATAAGCAAAGGCAACTGTAACTGTCACAGAGATCAGAAATCTCTTGAGAGAAAGATGAACACCACACACAAAACCCCAAAAGAAGAGATGTGACTCCTCCTACAATAGTGAACTGGATAAAAAATGAGAATGAAAGGTGTTCTTAAGCTTTGAGACAATGCCAGCACAAGCATAAACGCATAAGCACCATTCACTCATAAATGCAATCCATTGCATTTGAATTTCACAGCACTGAAGTTCAGCCTTCCAACAGGAGCAATGAGGGAACACGGCTTAACTAGATTGAAGATAAAAATTAGTAATTTTATACAGCATCACAGGAGGCACTTGATTGTGGTAACAAAGCCTTCCCAACCCTGTGTTACAGAGCTCCTCAGTGCAGTGTAAATAACCTTGGCAGGTACTCCTATAATGCAGATATGATTTTTTCTCTCAAGAACAATTAAAAAATGCTTTCAATGGCAGTAATATTACAGTGGCATATTTTCCTCACCTCCATGGAAATGAAGCCACTCGCTGAATGATAAACTGACCCTTCCACTGCTAATTTCATTTACTGTTTTGGAAGCCAAGGGTGACCTCTCCCTCCATCCCATCTGCTTTTGCTTCACAGTAAAGAGAACTTAAGTAATAACTGAACCCTCTCCACAGAATTTCAATACAGATCTCTCCAAACTACTGCATTTATCTTTAATGTAAGTGTCCAAAGGGCATAATCCACATTATGGACTAATAGCCTGTAAAACTGCATTTTATGAACTGTAGCAGTTTTCAGTAATAAAAATAGAATCAATGGACTCAAGTTGATAACATTTCTTTCCTACCTCACATAGGAATTAATTTTTATATTTTTTAAATTATGTACATTTTATAAAGCACTAGAACCTGTTTGGAGTCTACAAATTTCTATGTTTACAGCTATGGATGACATATTGTTATATAAACTTTTTTTTTTACCATCAGACTAGACTCAAAATTTTGTAAATGACAATATTCACATAAGAAAGTCAGGAAAATTAGCTTATTTTTTATCTTCTCTTCCCATTTTTTCCCCTCCTCTCCCTTATCAGAAATGTACTGTTCCATCTCACTATCTGAATAAAGGATAGCTCACCACTATTTTAGCTTCAGTAATAAAAATTCATTACTTTAGTGTAATGAAAAGCATACTGATGTGCCTCACAACTGCAGAAATGTCTCCCTGCTCAAAGAACACTACCTCCATGAAGCTCACCAAAGAGAATTTTCCTTTATTCATAAAGCATATCATAGCAAGACTAATTCTTCATTTCCTTCCATAGTTTTTTCTCAGTTTAAACCAGATCAAAAAACTTTTAACGTATGCCCCAAGCAATAAAGGCCCAGAAACCCAAACATTCAAAGTCATTTTTTTTTTTGTCCACATTGAGTAACTGTGAAGTCAAGCTGAGCTACTCCCTGGCAGCTCAAGTAATCAGGTAATTTGGATGATACATTCACTGAATTCCATGCAATCACAACCCATCTGGAGGTAAGAACACCAGATACCAGAAGAATAATCACTTGGGTCAGAGAGAGACTCAAAATCAGTTAAAACACATTCGTGCAAAAGACTGAACAGTTCTGCAATCCCTCTTTCCACAGACTGAGCATCATTAACTTTTTGCTTTCCTACAGACACCACAGAAAAGAAGACCCTTAACTAAGCAATGCTCAACTGAAGGGTATTATTTTATATAAACCAAACACTGCACTTTTGAATTGCTGTATCTTTGGTTTTATTTATACAACTGAGTGCAGCTCCAGATGACCCACTTCAGCCACCCTTGTTTGCAAATGGACACACAGTAAATTATCTTTGTGCAGGGAAAGTAATTGGCTATTGGGGGATTTTTTCATTCATTCATTCCTTCCCACTTCTGGAACTTCAGGTGAATTACTGGAACCTTCCAATTTAACAGGGTGAGTCTCTTACAAAAATGAAATAATTTGACTCCACCAACGCTGACACATGTAGTTCCTAAGCACACTGGGAGTGGTAAGGAAAGCTGTAGGGAACACTGATGTAAATTCTCTTCTAACAGAGCACATTGAAAACTCCTGTTCTGAGGTCTCTGTACAAGTGAAGAAGATACTTAGGCCAAACAGCTTCACAGGGTTTTAAGAGTGACATTTTTATCAAATGGGTACATTTCACATTTACTCAAATAAGATGGAAATAATACTGACAGCTCAGGAGAGAAAGCAAAGACCAGACCAGGATCTCTGTCAATGTAACCACGCCATGATTTAGTGACTTTATCAAAAGCTGTAGAGGTATTTTAGACTCATCTAAACACTCAAGTAATTCAGAATTTCATAGAAAAATAATTAACCGATTTCTGTCCCACATAAAACAAACTAGATTATAAACCATCCAGCCCTCCAGGCTGAAGCCTGAACAATCAGATGCATTTTATGGTAATTTATCCATTAACCTTTACAATGTGTGTTCCCATGATCCACCTGAACCACAAATGCACAAATGGAGAGACATGCAAATCAAGAAGAACACTGTCTGTTGTCGCTAGATTTAACATAATCTATGTGCAGTTCTAAATGTCAACATCTAATCAAGCCTAATGTATTATTGATCTTCTTTTTCTGTTTTCAAAATATTCATCTACGACACAAACTTCCATCAGCTTTTATTTCTTCAGGCACATCTCTCAAGTATAAAATGCATCTGTCAGAAAAGAGCTATTAAAAATAATTTCCTAATTTGCTTTGAAGTAATGGAAACCTACTAATGCTAAGGCTAAGGGTATTACTTAAAATCCAAACTAAAATGTTAATCATTAAAAAATTCGTAAAGAAAATTATTAGTGGCAAAATAAATAGGATGAGCATTACTGGAACTTCTAATGTATTTAGTGATACTGAAGGGATGCCATGAGAAAGGAGCAGAGTAGGAAACTCCCCACAAGTGGGACTTCCATTGACCTGCTCTTTGATTTTGGCTCTTGTTAATTCACTCTTTGAACCTCCAACAGAGTTTTTTGCCTTCTAAACACGGGATTTAAACACGGGGCATGCAAATTTCAAAATTCCCCTGCTGCTTAATGTAAATTACTGGCAAGGTGCACATTTTCATTAGCTCATGCTTATACCCTGGAAGATGGCAGCTCTCTTGCCTTAAGTAATTCAGGTGATTTAGAAGAGGATTGCACTGTCAGTCTAAATAAAGCACCCTACATGAATGATATGTGAAGAGGGAGAGAAAAGAAATGAAGCTTTCAAAATACAGAATTTGCAGTAGGAGAGGAAAGTTAGTATTATCTACATTTTTACAGTAATGAGATTAGCAAGCCTCACACCCAAATGTCAGGAAAAGGCAGTCCCTGTAGCTCAGAGTCTCCATCAAAGAGAACTGGTGATAGTGGGAGTCAAACAGGTCCCTGGACCTGCTGGCCAAGGTTCTTGCTGGCCAAAGTTCAGCCCTTGCCCTCAGGAAGGAGCTTCAGAGATCAGGTACACAAAGTGGCAAGAAGATTTCATGCCTTTAATTGCTGTGGTACAAATCTACTTCATCTGCAGTCAGCATTTTGAGAAACTTAGTTTTGACCTATCATGGATTTTTAAAAGAGGAAGAGAGTGTTACTAGCAGAGAACAGCTTAGGTACATACAGGAAAAAAGTAACAATGAGTTTCACTGGAAACTACACGGAAAGCCAAGGTTCTCTGCCACCTATGTGTGAGCTCATCAAAAACTCATTTCTTGGAATTTGCACTGGGTGTCACAGACTGGTCACCTAAACTAAAAGCTTTCGCCTTTACCTCTTCTCCTCAGATCAGTGCTATAAAGATACGAAGGCTTAGTCAAAAGAACATTGTGAAAAGAGTGGTTTTGAAGAGATCCAACACTCAAACAAGAACTTAGCGTGCAGCCTAAAGTTTGCACAGAGCCTTGGATTAAACTTGGATGCCGGAATGATTTTTGTCTTTTCTTTTATATGCCATTTACACAGTTCTCTGTATCCACAAGTATCAGCAGCATGCACACTTGCAACCTTTTACTTAGTTTAGTGCTCAGTGTTCTGTAAGTGTTCTGCAGGCCTGAGACTGAACAGCCCAGAGCTGCAGAGCCAGGGACACCAAACATTCCCACTGTCTCAGGAACCCAAGGTCTCCTGACAGGAGGATTCTGTAAACTCGAGCTGAGCCCAGCCCAGCCCCAGCATTGGGCTCCCTTGTTGGATCTGTGCTGTGTAAAGTCTAGAACTGGTGTGTGTGACTGATGGGGGTGCATTTGCCACGCTGTCACCTGGGTGAAGTAGATGCATCAAACAGGACCCTGATTAAAATACTGAGGGAAAGACCCCAACCCCTCTAACCATGCCCAGTTACATTTTCCTAACACCAGGAAAAAGGCATCAAAACAACAGCAACAAAAATGCTGGATTCCTTCCAATCACCAGCATTCATCTTTCTACACGAGACGAGATGCCCTTTAGAGAGTCAGTAGGAAAACTGGAGTATAGGATAATATCATTATATTCACCTGCATCAAGAGGAACCTCTAAAATGACACGGAATACCATCTGATTTTCTGGTTGCCTTTTGCAATCCCAGATTTCTTCACCTGTCTCTGGTGGGCCAGTTTTCCTTCTGCAGTGTCACTTTTCCTTTGAATACAAAATACATGCACCATCCTACAAAGACAAATTCTCACCCTTAGCATGAGATGGGCATCTATATTTCTTAAAGAAGAGAATCTGGTTAACTCTGAAATCCTGTGCCTGAAAATCTGTAATTTAATGACTTTTTTATCATATTCCAAAATCACAGGGTAAGCATTCTTACAGTTGTCTCAACAGCAACAGAGGTTTTCATTGCATTTGAAAGGTCTGAGAGAGAGATTGGTAGAGAAGTTCTATTTAGCCACAGCCCTCATCATGTTTCTCCATTCCTGAATGCCAACAGTATTCGTATTTACCTAAATTAAATGGCCCTCTAAAAAATAAAGTCCACTAAACTAAATTATTAAATCTAAAATAACCCTCTAAGTGGGTGTTTCTACTGTATCATTGTGGCGTGGAAGTGTTTAGCAACTTCTGCAGCACAAACAAAAGCAATCTCCCAGAGACAAAGGTTTTACATTTCCCTTGCTTTCCTTTTCAAAGGTCTTCAGCAGCCACACACAACAGAGTAAAAAGGACTGTGCAATTTTATATGGTCCTGCTTTGTTTAGCAGAAAGTGCTGAATTCAAACCACATTTTGAAATATGAATCCTTCATCCAAATGCCGTCCATGCAATCAATTTCCAGCTACAAATACTGGAAGCACTACAGAAGAAAATTGCTAGGTCCCCTTTGACATTTTTTTAATATGTCCAAAAGATATTTGACCAATTCTAAATTTTAGCAAAACCTTCTTCCTATAAAATTTGATTTTAAATCAGCAGGTGAAACACACAGAAAATTAGCGTGGGGATGTTCAGAAAGATAACCACTTTTACCCAGATTAAAATGCTAGTGCATTATCTTATGGAATGCTTTCTAATTTGTTCTTTTATTCCTTTATTTTAAGCAAGAAGCAACCAGAGAATACAAATTACAGCAGCAAGTGCACTCCAACCAAGGGTCCCCAGCCAAAACAAATCACTCATTACATGCATCAGCGACACTGTTTGCTGTATGTGACTTTTCCCCTTTTGTTCTAGGTGCAGAAGCCATTAAGTGGATTGAGGCAGTGGAGCTCCCAGCAAATTCACCTTTTAACTGTGCTCTCATTGTGTGTGGGCACCTCCACAGGGGGTTGTTACACCTGCCTGCTGCCCACCTCTCCTGCACTGGAGTGACACAGCACCATTTCAATCTAAACCCTGTGAACTGTCAAAAACACGCTGGCGTGGAGGAAAACTGTGTTATCAATGCAGTTAATAACACCCAAAAATTAAAATGCTCCCTCTGGATGGCTGTGTTTGTGTCACTGCTTCTCACCCAAGTGTTGCTTGTGTTCCCCTCATTAACGGGATACTGCTCCTCTTGGAGAAGTAGCAAACAAACACCTCACACCTTCAAAGAGTGGCTGGGACTCAGACAACTTCCAGCAAATAATACCATCTCTCAGGAGGAAAAAACCAAACTGTCAGCTTCTTAGAAATCTACCTAAATACAAACCAGGAATTTCTATTTAGAGACAAAATACATTTTAAATCCTCAGAGGGGTTCCACAGAAAAGAAACGTTAACTTCAATCTAATCTCCTCATGAAATAACTGCTTTTGAATTTTAAAGACCTGACCCAACTTGACTGTCAAAAGAAATGTCAGTCAATAATATTACAGCACTTTTTTTTCAATCTAGTCTTAATTTAATAAACAAAATACCCCTAACTTTCTTTAAAAACACAGAATAACTATTGATGCTTTACAGATTTAAATGGGAATAGATCCATAAAAGAAAGTAATAGTAGTTGCTGGCTTGAAGGTGGAGGAGTACTATGACCTACTATAAAACAGTTGTTTAAAGAGCAGAAAACTATTTGTACACTATCATAAACCAGAGCAGGGAGAAACACCTATGCATTGTTTGGGCAGGGGTTTTTTATCATCCATAAAACTACCTACAGCCTCATAAAAATATCTTTTTTACTAAAATTAAAAAATTAGTAATTTATACAATTATCGAGGTATTCAGCACCTTTTTTTTTTTTTTTAAACAGGATGGTGGAATTTAGTACAAACAGACATCCAAGACAGCAAGTGAGAAAAATGCTAAGTTCAAGAAGTATCATTAGTGTGGGTGAGACAAATCAGCAACTTTCCTACAGACTAGGAAAATCTTTAGGGGGTTTGGGCTTGAGTTTTGCTGAGACCATTTGGGGTTTTGTTTTGGTTTGGCTTTTTGGGTTTTTTCATACAGTGGATTAGCCAGCTTCAAATATAGAACCTACAGTTTATTTAAAGCCAAGACTGGTCTCTAAACTTTGCTCAGCACCACATTAAAATTAGGATGGAGGTCACAAATGGCTGCTGGATTAACTGAAGTGACTTCTCCCTAATGATTATTTGAACAAACTTGTTCTTAGATGTGGCAATGATCAATAGCTGACCTACACAAAAGGTGTTGCAATATCGATAACGAAAACATTCCTGGAACTAAAATAAGGATAGCTGGAATAAGTGTTAGGAACATTGAGTGGATTGTGAGAAACAAGCTAAACATAATTCCACTGTTTAATTTTAATCGCTTTTGTATAGTCCAGAAAGAAATCCTGAAAAAAACCCAAAATTTTATCATGCGAGAGACATCTTTTCAGCAGTAATTCTCAGTTCTAACACCTCACCATTTATAAGTTAAAAAACAGCTTCTGAAGCCGTATTGTTCACAACTGGTAGTTTTTTGTTGACCTCTCCTGCACTATAACATGGTTTCTGGAGGTCAGGATAGATTTTGGATAAATAATTTATCCAGAGTTGTCTATTCCCATCCATTTTATCATTCTCTCTGTCACAGAGGTCAGCATGTTAACTGGCATATCAAACACAAGGCCAGTCTCATCTTTGTGTCAACGTCAAGCTGGGGAGATCCACGGATCCTAATGAAACATTCCAGCTAACACACAGCTGGAAAAGGAATATATCCTAGCTCAGCCATGCTATAATGGATACAAGAATAATAAAATGCTCCCCTTATGGCATATGTATAATTTTCACAATCTTCCTAATCAGTTAAGTGAGATTTTTAAAAATGGGTATTGGCTTTCTGTATATCTTACTGTCAAACAACTTATTGAACTTTCACTTTTCTGAAATTCTCAAGTGGAAATTCTAGCACCAGATACCCTAAACAAACCCCCCAAGCAGAGTTAAGATCCAGAAGCATCTATCTGGAAACACATTGGATATTTTAACAAGAAAAACTCGTTTTCCTTCTTCCTTCTCTCTTTTTCTTTGGTAAACTGTTTGACCTCCCAGAGGGAGTGATGTCTGACCAGAGAGTTAAATTTGTTAACTTCAGGAGACACTTCAGCTCCTCTGTGGTGTTTTCACTCCTGCAAATTACATGAAAACCTGTTTGAAACCTGATTTGGTTTTAAACTAGATCTGCTTAAGCTATGCATTTCTTGCTATTTAGTATTTCCATACCAACCACCCTCATTTGCCCCCCCCAAAAAATTTAACAAAATACCCAAAGAGCACTCAGTACTGCCAAATACAACACGAGAAATGTATCCTGAACCATTAATTGCAAATCTGTTCATTTCATGGCATATAAATTGAGGCTTTTGGATAACAAGTCATTTCATGCATATCTACAACTGCAGAGGTTCCCAAGTCTTCCTTAGCACACAAGTTCATATGGATGTGGGATTTTACACATGGGTAAAAAACATTGCTAAAAGTTTCTTAAGAACTTGAAACTAGAATGTGATTTTACTCATAAGTTTATCTACATGCTGACACACATTTATTATAATGGCTTTCCTTATTTCATTTTCTCATGTTTCTCTAATGATGTAAAAGCTTATTAAAAAAGCAGCAGAATTCAGCAGGACTGGCCCAGCACAGGCAGCAGCACAGCCTTTCCACAGCATTTTAAGTCCTCAGAGTAAGAGATATCTTCTAGCAGTAAAGTATCATCTTCATTCACAGAAAAGTTCAGTCTCTCCACACTTAGTTCTGCATCTCATTTCTACAGGAAAAAAAAAATCTGAGTTCTGTATTCAGAAAGAGTGCCTATGTGTGGTGGATTGCACTCCTGTAAAAATAAACATGTGAATGAAAATGAGCCAACTTCTTTGAAGTGATGAATACCTCAAGGTCATTAGTAATCCATCTGATATTTCACTACCAGAATCAAAAAGCTTTATTATCTACTTTGAGCCACCCAATTTACATCAAGTGTAATCATTGTGAAAATAAAGCCCGTATGAATTTCAGAACTGACATTTGACATTATTTCTTCACTTTTTTTTTTTTTATTTTCTGGTAAGAAGAGAAAAATGAATGCAGGTGCCTTTTAGAGGTGGCCAACCTTGCATAACCAGACAAGAAGCAATGATACCTGGAAAATGAGAAAGCAACAGCTTTTTTACACTTCACTGGTAGACATGACTCATTATAAACTCTGCAAATTCTATAGTTGGCTTCATGAATTAATTGGCTGGTGATACATAATGGCAGAAACCTGAAAGGATCCAGGTTGCAAAAGCTCTTTCTTATTTACATGTATGTAGAAACAAATATAGTTTCTGATTTATATGTATGTAGAAACATTTATGTGTGCACTTTAGCACAAGGAACTGTTGAGCCATTAACTGGTTATCTTAAAAGCTCCCACAAATTTTGCACAAGGAGCTGCACAGGTCAGATGCCATTATCTGTAATTTTAGATCTGACACCAATTGCCCAGTTCATGGGGCAAGCAGTGAAGAAAGCTACACCCCAGCATGCTGGAACCTTGCACAGTAACCTGCTCATCCTGGCTATCATGGACAAGCACTGGAAATTTGTATGAACATGCACTCAACCTCCACTCTGAACTGAGCCCTCTGTTCCAAGCAGCTCTGCCACACACTGCAGTGGTCACTGCTCCTATGCAATTCCAAACCCTACAGGCTTTTACTAAAAATTAGCCCTTGGCACAGTCATAATGTGTTTTTGAACTGACCACTCCATGAAGATGAATGAGTAAGTTCACTTCTCTGCCAATAGTATTGTTTGTGCTTGCCTTGCTACAGATCCTCTAAGACACACACATTGATTTACTGGGTGAAGAATGACAACCTAAGAGCCTTACAGCTAGATAAAAAAATATGTTTTTCTTTCTGTTGGACAAGAACAAAAAAAGATTAATCCCAACATAGTTATAGCAACAATTTGTAAGTCCAGAGTATATTATTTTTCTTATAATCACACTTTAAAACCAGGAAACAAACCATCAAGAATGAAGTGGAATGGCTGCTTACCAAGTCAGATTAACAAATCTATTTCTCTTCCATCCTTTTCACCCAAACAAAACATTTCTTTGCAATTGAGTATTAACACTGGTAAATTTCTAAACACGAAATAGAAGACGAAATATGCCAAAGTTAATATATCATTATAGTAACTATCAGTGAAACCCAACAGCAATTATTGCGAAGATGCTTTCAAGACATGCACGCTGAAAATAAACTTCAGAAAAATCTGAAGAAATTATGTTTCCTCTCAGGATTTAAAAAAATTTCTTTGCAGCTGGGATTCCAAGTGTTGGTAACCAGCATTTTAAGCTTCCACGTTTAAGTGTTGACACAATGGCCAATTTTTTTTTTATTGTAGTAATTTCCTTTCATTCAATTTCTGAATTTAGAGAAAGTTATCCTTAAAAGCAGACTCTTCTTGCTAGCATTTTATTAACCAGGAGGAGCTGTATTTGTATGAATTCAGTCCATTTTCAGTTCACTTGGTTTTTGTTGAGTTGTAGTTGTTGAATTACATTTATAATTTGATTTCTGCGGTGATATGGCAGTATCAAAGGTAAAAGACTGCTTGTTCTACTGAAGTTTGGAACCAACATGCAGAAAGAGAAGCTACTCAGAAGTTGGGAAATTCACCAGTACTCTCTGCAGCCAACACCACAACACCTGGACTTGTTAGGAAGAGTGACATCAACATCAAGAAACCATCCCTGACAGACTCTTGATAACTCTTTTCCCCATCCTTTACCAGCCCTTTAAAACACTATTTAAACACTACTAATTTAATCTCAGAATACAAAATACTAGTTTAAAAACCTAATCCAAGTTGCATTACTTGATAAAAGCTCTTTGCCTTTGATGCTGTTATGCTGCCTTAGCTATTCTACAACACCAAGAACATCCATTTTTTTAAATGTGGTGTTAGGCCTTGTGGTAATGTAGCAGACATTAGCATGCACTAATGCCTGTGACATCAAAGAAAAACTGGGCTGTGCCACTCTGAGAGTGTGAAGCCTTCCAAGGCATAAGAAAGGGGGGAAATCAGCTTTAATATGACTGCAGGCTCTATAGTTACAAACTGGAATTATTCATCACATTTTCCATGGGAGAGGTAAAGGAATCACACCAACTAGGAATGCCCTTGCCATAACTCACTCTGGTGGCACAGGGGCTTTGTGGCCATGCTACAGTTCTTGCCTGTTTTTTAGAGATCTTATTCTCTGATTTTACTGTCACTGAAAGGGATGGGTACAAAGAACACTGAAAATAAACTGCAGAACTGTGAAAATACATGAACTACATATTTGATAGTACTCCACTACTAAACCCAGTTTGTTTTCCTTCACCATTACTTTCCACCATTGCCAATCTCAACACTCCTGTCAACACAGCAGACAAAAAAAATTCTGTCAGCAGCAACATTCAAAGCTATCCTTCAGTTCCTGTATTTTCAGTCACATCACACTAAAACCTCAAAAAAGCCAAACTGTACGAAAACAGTGTTAAAGGCACAGAAGACTCATACTTTAGGAAGAGATGCATCCTCTGCAACTTACATAGAGAGATATGCATAAAACAAGCAGTTCAGGAAATTCCCTGCTCTATCCAGGTGTTTGATCACATGTAACATGATGTTTCATAATCAGGTCTGGGCTCTTTTTTCAGCTCTTCCTAACAAAATTTAGTATCCTCTTGGCGTGCTACGCATTTTTATTTCAAAACACAGGATGACTCCCTTCTTAATGCAGAGCTAATTTTCTTAAATGCACACCTTGCAGCCCGAAGAAATAAAACACTGTATTCGGTGTGACCTGATGAGCATGCACCTGTGACAAAGACCTTTAACGGGTTTTTTT